>JAJGRX010000950.1:0-403171 GCA_025461125.1 Carex kokanica
TGAGACATGTTAGAAGGATTGTTTATCCACTTCTAAAATCTGATAGCATGATATGCCTTTGGTTGAGCTAGATTTATGTCCTTCCAACAGAAAAATATATTTTTCGTAAAATTAAGAATTTCATGACTAACAAGAGCTGATATATATATATATATTTTTTTAAGTTGATAATTTTTTTTTCATTTGATATTTGTTTGATAATTATGATTCAAAATATTTTATTTATTAACATTGACAGAGGAATTAACAGTGCATTATTTTCTGAATAGATAAACAATGATCCCTTGTTTGAGACTACCAAGAATTTCTGCTTGAGAAGAGGAAAAAACAAAATGACAAATAATTTAGACATAGCACGAAGTTTAAAATATTCGTATGAGATAAATTAACATGTATGATATTAGGTATCAAATGCCTTGTGAGTTGGCTCACCCAATTTACATTTCTCAAGAACATTATATAGTATTTCCAAATATTCAATTTTTTTTTGTTACAATAATACATGTATGACATGTTTGGAATGAAATTTATCAATATTAAGTTTTTGGAGAAAGCCAATGAAAACATTATCATCAACAATAAAAACAAAAAATCCAAAATTAAGATGTAGGAACTTCGTGTTAATTGATTATAAACAGAAAAACAGACAAACATGGGTATCAGTTGTCGAAATAACAAGTGTCGTTTATATTTATATAGAACCTGATCAAGGAGGTTTGGGTCTAATTAATCTTAAATCAATGAACCAATCACTCCTTGCAAAATGGTGGATAAGATTTCGTGATAACTCGGTAAAGGGAAAATGGAAAGATATAATTATCGGTAAGTATGGGGATTATGTTACAAACTATAAGTGTTCTCCTTTTTGGAAGTCCATATTGAAGGATATGTGTATGATTAATATGGGATTAAATAAAGAGGTTGGTAATGGGTGTAGTACGGCTTTCTGGTTGGATCGATGGTGTGACGAGTTTGCATTACAATCTAGCTTCCCTAATTTGTTTGCTATATGTTGTGACGAGTATGCATTACACTTGTCTTTTACAAGACAACTTACAAAAGTTTGCTTTGTTGAATGACATCAATTAGTGCTAAAATTTAGATATTTTAATTTAAATCCATCCCTAGAAGATAAAGTCTTATGGAAATGGTCTTCTAGTAAGACATTTAGAGCACATTATTTTTATAAATGGCTTCAATTTGGAGGCATACCCAATAATCAGTTTGTTACAATTTGGAAATCACATATCCCTTTAAAGGTGGAAGTTTTTCTTTGGTTGATACGAAAAGATAAGATTTTGACTAGGGTTAATTTGATAAAAAGGGGTTGGGTGGGACAGCCTGACTGTCCTTTTTGTGGACTGTCTGAAACTACTACACATCTTTTTGTGCAATGCTCTTACGTTACACAAATTTGGTTTTGGATTGCCAATTATAATAATTTCAGTTATAACTGTACTTCTTTAGATGATTTTATAATGCAAGTGTAACCAAATTTATCTACATTTTTATCGACACTTTGTTTAAAAAATCTTTAATACACTGTCAATATTATACAAATTTGTAGTTATTATTTGGAAATCATGAGCATTTCAGTTTTCCACATATAAGATGTGATGTCTTGTTTGAAAGATGAGAAGCATAGTCCAATGTCTTAGATGCTCATCAGAGCTTGGTTCGTGATAGATTATAAGGTCTAGGTTGTATTCTACTACATGCACTGCTTGCGACCCCAGAGAAATTGCCTCGACCTCACTTCTGTTATATATTATCATATTACATATTTATGCTCCAATTCAAGGACAAATTTTATTTTCCTGATACTGTAATTTAGTTAATTCAGTTAAATTTTACATGCACAATGAAATCTGTACAAATTTTATTTTCCTTATCATGGTTTTTGCATGTTGTTCATTTGATTTTTCTTACTTACTGTAGACAATATTGCTACTAAGCCCTTGACAATGTCCTTAATTATTGTGTACCTTTCTAATTATCTGGTTAACAGGTAGGCCCATTTAAAGAACGGATTTCTAATTATCTGGGTTGCTCCTGCAAACACAAACAGATCTTTCTATACCGTAAAGAACGGATTTCTCAATCTTATCCATAGGTAGTTGAGACTATTCTCTAACCACAAGTCAGCCAAAGTCATATTAGAATTTTTGTTGTTGACCTATTTAGAATGAGTAGATTAAAATGCCACGTTGCTTTCGTATTTATATTATATCTCACATTTTTTTTGTTTTTAAATTCAAATAATTGATTCGAACTGCTCAACATGATATCAATTTTAAATTGTGTTTTCAGACCAAATTTTACATTTTTTTATAATTGTTTACTATTATAAATTAGATACAAAATCACTATTTTTAGAAATTTTGATCCATTGAAAACAATAATTTTTACCTATTCAGATAAATATTAAAAAGTACAGAAAATATAAAATTTGATGGCCAATCATATTTAATTTGAAAATCATGTTGCAATTGAATGGTTTGGATCGATTGTTTGAATTTTGAAAACAGAAATAAAGTTGTGAGACTATTATTGGAGCAGAAAAAAAATACTTGTATAGCTTTGTGTTGCGAAGTCTAAGCTTTTCTTTCAATGCCTCTGATATGTATGATCTTAGATGTAGGAATATTCCAAATTTGAAATTAAATAAAGTCCAAAGACATAATTTGTATTAATTACAGAGCGTAGCCCATAATGCAAGATCCTTTGTTTTCCAAAACACTAAACCATAATTTGTGGGAATTAATGCACACTACAAATTGTTTTTGTACATCGTTCTCGTAAACGTACTATGCACACTACAAATTGTTTTAGTACATGGTTGTCGTAAACGTACTACGCACAACGTGTATGAAAAACTATCCGTAAATTGTACACGATTGTACTGTATATGATTTTTCCAAAAATAGAGCTGATTTTTTTTTCTTCTGCAAAACATTTGTATACGGCTTTTAAATAAAAACCGTTAGTGAAAATACCAATCTTACACGGTTTAAATCAGGGTTCTAAATAGCTAGCGTAGCTATAGCTTTTCCAGACGACCTCAAAAGCTATAACGCTATTAACCATTTTTCTTTTATAATGGTTCTAAATAGCTATGGTTGCGCTATAGCTTTTTTGGACCTTAAAAACTATAACGCTATAATCACTATTTAGAACCTTAGTTTAGATTAAAAAAACGTATATCATTTATATATTTTTATAAAAAAAAATACAGCTATCCTAGATATGAATTAGTACCAAAAACACTTCATTTCAAAAAACAATGAAATCAAACCTAACACATACCAAACACAATACATTTACCATTCTTATAAACAACATTTACCAATGTAAACTTGTATAGCTTTGTGTTGTGCGGTCTAAACTGGTCCCCCCCCCCCCCCCCCCCCCATTCTTAAGATAAGAGTAGCCACCAAAATTTTGGTTCCGTTCTAATCAGACAAAATTGATGAAATTTTCCATTTGGTTAAAAAAATATTAAGTTGATTTTGAATTGAATTTTATTTATAGGAAACCATTACTTATTAAGCAGAATTTAGGGAACAATTTAATAGTCAAGAAAACACTGTCATGTTTTTTGTCAAAAAGTTATAGCGCATTTCACTAGTACAAAAAGAACGATCATACAAGGCATCTGATACACGGATGCCAAAAAATTGCACATTAACAATATAGCTACACGTGAAAGATAACTACTAAAAGATAAAAAGACAATCAGATGAAGACGAAAAACAACTAGTAGAAGATGAAAAATAATTGCTAGAATATTAAAGACAACTAATAGTACATGAAAGACAACTAGTAAAAGATGAAATACCACTAGAAAAAGATGTTATGCAACTATAGGAAAAAAAAATACAACTAGAAGAAGATGAAAGATAACCAGAAGAATATGAAAAACAACCAGTTGATGATGAAAGACAACTACAAGAAAATAAAATACATCTAGTACAGGATGAAAGGCAACTAAAAGAAGATGAAAGACAATCAGTAGAACATGACATACAAATAGTACAAGATGAAAAACAACTAGAAGAAAATGAAAAACAACTACTAGAAGATGAAAAATAACCAGTAAAAGATAAAAACAACTAGTAGAAGATGAAAAATAACTATCATACTAAGAGACAACTAGAAGAAAAGGAAAAAGACCACCAGCACAAAATGAAAAACAACGAGTACAACATGAAAAACAATTAGAAGAATATGAAAAACAACCAACAGTAGATGAAAGACAACCACAAAATGTGAAAGTCAACAAGTAGAACATGAAAGACAACCAGTACAAAATGAAAGAAAACTAATAGAAGATGAAATACAACTAAAGGAAGAAAAAATACAACTAAAAGAAGATGAAAGACAATCATAACAACATGAAAGACACCTACTAGATGATGAAAGAAAACCAAAAGAAGATGAAAAACAACTGCTAGATGATGAAAGAGAACTAGAAGAAGATATGAAACAACAAGTAGACTATAAATGACCAATATAAGAAGATTAAACACAACCAGTACAAGATGAAAGATAACTAGAAGAATATGAAAAACAACCAGTAGTAAATGAAAGACAACCAGTAAAACATTAAAGTGAACAACTATAACATGAAAGACAACCAGCACAAGATTAAAGACAACTTCAAGAAGATTAAAAACAGCTAGTAGAAGATGAAAAACAACTGCTAGAATATGAAAGACAACAGTAGTACATGAAAGACAACTAGAAGAAGATGAAATACAACTAAAGGAAGAAAAAATACAACTAGAAGAAAATGAAAGACAGCAATAAGAACATGAAAGACACCTAGTAGATGATGAAAGTAAACCAGAAGTAGATGGATACCAACTAGTAAAAGATGAAAAACAATTGCTAGAAAATGAAAAACAACTAGAAGAAGATGTGAAACAACTAATAGATTATGATTGACAACTGGAAGAAGATTAAAGACAAGTAGTACAATATGAAAGGCAACTGATGTGTATTTTGGGTATAGAAATAAATGGTCTATTTCGTACACTCTTTGCTTTAAATTTATAAAACCCTAAATACGCAAAGTTAGATTGAATTGCAAGCGCACAATCTATCCCTGTAGTAATTATGGGTATCGATCCAAAGATAACGGGAAATATTACTTTTTACTAAACTAATTAATTCTAAAATAATTCAAATAAAGTAAATGGGGGGTTTTGTTGTAAAACTGAAATTGTGGGTTCAATACCCGAAGAGGAGTTGAATTTAAACAAAACAATTCTAAACAAACAATTAAAAGGGAGTTTGTAATCAAGGAGATGGAATCTAAGGGCTATCGGCACACAATCACTTGGTTAAATTCACACTTACTTGGTTTCTAAATTCATGTTTGTGAATTTGAGTTTCTAAACCTAATATGTCAAGAAGGGTCACTTTCGGGAATTAATGACGTGTCTAGATAGTTCGGATTTCACGATTAAGTCCTTCACCCTAGCTACCTAGACCATAAACACATGTTTAGCCTAATTTATTCCCAAATATCGACACTTTATGATTAAGTTTTTCACACCAATATTCGGTTCAATTTTAGGGGTCCCAATCAAATATGAGGCTTCACGATTAAGTCCTTCACCTTAATTCAACCATTGGTCTCGTGGTTCTGGACTAAGAAATAGATTTGGTCATTTCTAATCTCAATCCTAGAGTTATTCATGCATGTAATTTGGTTCTATCAATTATTTGATCCTAACACCATAAGTTGGTTAAACCTAAGCGGGACGCTAATTAACAAATCGCAAATCACACAAACACATGAATAATAAAATTAACAAGATCAATCAAGCATCAAACAATCATTATCTAGAACAAATATTCAAGTAAGCACAAATCTAACACAAGTTCATGATTTTAGCCTAAGCCCCTAGAGAGGAATCTAGCCTCTCATGGGTGCACTAACATCCAAGAGAAAATAAAGAGAAAACATAATAAAAACCTAGGTAAACAAATAAGAGAAGAGAATACACCAATCTCCTAATATGTTGCCCCTTGTCTTCGGTATTGCTTGCTCGGAATCCTTCAATCCTTCAATCCAATCGCCCTTTCTCCTGCTGCCTCCCTGCCAATCTATAGCAATTTTTGTAACTTTGGGAGCAAGTAAACAAGAACTGGAAGTGAATCGGGCGAAGTTGGCAATAAAATCTGTCCAAATCTAGGCTGGTGCGGCCATTGGTGTGGCTGCACAAAATTCTACATTTCGAATTTGGATTTGTTTCCTTCATGAAAGTTGTAGATATTTTTGTCCTGGTTCTGTCAAGCTTTTATTTACCCAAATCGGAGTTCGTATGACTAAGATATGGCCAAAATACGAACTGTACGTCGGCAGCTGTAATTTTGTGCGACCCATTGTGCGGCCCGCACGAAATTCTTGTACAGGCCGCAAAACTCTCTGGATTTATGTGAAACTGAACTTCAAACGGGCATAGATCATGATCCGTAACTCCGTTTTCAGTGTTCTACCACTTTTCGGAAAGCTTGCGAGAAGATCTACAATTTGCTCTATTTCCTGTAATTTAAATAGACTTTGGCAGTAACTTGGTTCTTGGCATATTTTAACACAAAATTACACTAAAATACAAGGAAATTGGCCTAGTTTTTTAGGTTAAACCTTAGTCAAAAGTATATATAATTGAGGCTTATCAGCAACTAGAAGAATATGAAAAACATCCAATAGTAGATTCATGACAACCAGTAAAACGTTAAAGTCAACAAGTATAACAGGAAAGACAACCATTACAAGTAAAACATAAAACACAACCATTACATGACGAAAGACAACTTCAAGAAGATGAAATATAACTAGAGGAATAAAAAATACAACTAGAAGAACATTAAAGACAAGAAGTAGAAAATGAAAGACAACTAGAAGAAGATGAAAGACAACCAGTAGAACATGAAAGACAACTAGTACAAGATGAAAGACCACCAATAGAACCTGAAAGACAACCAGTAAAAGATGAAAAACAACTGGAATAAGATTAATACAACCTGTAATAGATGAAAGACAACCAGTAGAACTTGAAATACAATCAATACAAGATGAAAGACAACCGAACAGGATGAAAAACAATTAGTAGAAAATGAAAGACATCTAGAAAAAGATGAAATACAACTAGAAAAAGAACAAGATGATGAAGAAGAAGAAGAAAAAGAAGAAATACAACTAGTAGTAGATGAAAGACAATCAGTATGACATGAAAAACAACCAGTAGCATATGACATACATATAGTACAAGATGAAAGACAATTAGAAGAAGATGAAAACAACTACTAGTAGATGAAAGATAACCGGTACAAGATGAAAAATAACTAGTAGACTAAAAATGACAACTAGAAGAAGAGGAAAGACCACCAGTACAACATGAAATACAACCAGTACAACATGAAAGACAACTAGAAGAATATGAAAAACAACCAATAGTAGATGAAAAATAACCAGTAGAGAATGAAAGACAACCAGTAGTTGATGAAAGGCAACAACAAGAAGATGAAAAACAAATTGTAGAAGATCAAAGACAATCAGAAGAAGATGAAAACAACTAGTAGAAAATGAAAAACAACTTCTAGAATATGAAAGACAACCAGTAGTATATGAAATACAACTATTACAAGATGAAAGACAGCTACGAAAAAAACAAAATAAAACTAGAGGAAGAAAAAACAACCAGAAAAAACTAGTACAACATGAAAGACAACCAATACATGATGAAAAACAACTAGAAGAAGATGAAAAACTACTATTAGAAAATAAAAGACAATTAGAAAAAGACGAAATACACAATAAGAAGATGAAATACAACTGGTTGTAGTCCAAAATCAACCAACAAAACATGAAAGACAACCAGAATAACATGAAAGACAACTAGAAAGAAGATGAAAGACAACTAGTGGAAAATTAAAGATAACTAGAAGAAGATGAAATACAACCAGTAGTAGTTGAAAAACAACCAGTAGGAGTTGAGAAACAAGTAGTAGAACATGAAAGACAACTAGTGGATGATGAAAGACAACTAGGAGAGGACGAAAGATAACTAGTAGATGATAAAAGACAACCAGATGCAGACGAAAAACAACAAGCAGAAGATGAAAAACAATTGCTGGAATATTAAAGACAACTAGTAGTACATGAAATACAACTCGTACAAGATGAAATACCACTAGAAAAGATGTCATGCAACTATAGGAAAAAAAATACAACTAGAAGAAGATGAAAGATAACCAAAAGAATATAGAATTCAACCAGTTTATGATGAAAAACAACTACAAGAAGATAAAATACATCCAGTACAGGATGAAAAACAACTAAAATAATATGGAAAATAACTACTAGTATATGAAAGACAATCAGTAGGACATTAAATACAACCCATAGAACATGACATATATATAGTACAAGATTAAAGGCAACTAGAAGAAGATGAAAAACAACTACTAGAAGATGAAAGATAACCAGGACAAGATGAAAAACAACTAGTAGAAGATGAAAAACAACTAGTAGAAGATGAAAAATTACTAGTAGACTAAGAATGACAACTAGAAGATGAGGAAAGACCACCAGTACAAGATGAAAGACAACCACTACAACATGAAATACAATTAGAAGAATATGAAAAACAACCAATAGAAGATGAAAGACAACCAGCAAAGTGTGAAAGTCAACAACTAGAACATGAAAAACAATCTGTACAAAATGAAAGACAACTAGAAGAAGATGACAAACAACTATTGGAAGATCAAAGACAATTAAAAGAAGATGAAATACAACTAGAAGAAGAGGAAATACGACCAGCAGAAGATGAAATACAACTAGTAGTAGTTGAAAAACAACCAGTAGGAGTTGAAAAACAAGCAGTAGAACATGAAAGACAACTAGTGGATGATGAAAGACAACTAGTAGAGGACGAAAGATAACTAGTAGATGATGAAAGACAACCAGATGAAGACGAAAAATAACTAGCAGAAGATGAAAAACAATTGCTAGAATATTAAAGACAACCAGCAGTACATGTAATACAACTAGTACAACATGAAATACCACTAGAAAAAGATGTCATGCAACTATAGGAAAAAAAATACAACTATAAGAAGATGAAATATAACCAGAAGAATATTGAATACAACCAGTTTATAATGAAAGACAACTACAACAAGATAAAATACATCTAGTACAGGCTGAAAAACAACTAAAAGAATATGGAAAACAACTACTAGTATATGAAAGACAATCAATAGGACATTAAATACAACCCATAGAACATGACATATATATAGTACAAGATGAAAAGCAACTAGTAGAAGATGAAAAATAACTAGTAGACTAAGATTGACAACTAGAAGATGATAAAAGACCACCAGTACAAGATGAAAGACAACCACTATAACATAAAATACAATTAGAAGAATATGAAAAACAACCAATAGTAGATGAAAGACAACCAGCAAAGTGTGAAAGTCAACAACTAGAACTTGAAAAACAATATGTACAAAATGAAAGACAGCTAGAAGAAGATGAAAAACAACTATTGGAAGATTAAAGACAATTAAAAGAAGATGAAATACAACTAGAAGAAGAGGAAATACAACTAGGAGTAGTTGAAAAACAACTAGTAGGAGTCAGAAAACAAGCAGTAGAACATGAAAGACAACTAGTGGATGATTAAAGACAACCAGTAGAGGACGAGAGATAATAGTAGATGATAAAAGACAACCAGATGCAGACGAAAAACAACTAGCAGAAGTTGAAAAACAATTGCTAGAATATTAAAGATAACCAGCAGTACATGAAATACAACTAGTACAAGATGAAATACCACTAGAAAAAGATGTCATGCAACTATAGGAAAAAAAATACAACTATAAGAAGATGAAAGATAACCAGAAGAATATAGGATACAACCAGTTTATGATGAAAGACAACAACAAGAACATAAAATACATCTAGTACAGGATGAAAAACAACAAAAAGAATATGAAAATCAACTCCTTGTTGGTGAAAGAAGTAGGATATTAAAAACAACCCGTAGAACATGACATATATATAGTACAAGATGAAAAACAACTACTAGAAGATGATAGATAACCAGTACAAGATGAAAAACAACTAGTAGAAGATGAAAGATAACCAGTACAAGATGAAAAACAACTAGTAGAAGATGAAAAATAACTAGTAGACTAAGAATGACAACTAGAAGAAGAGGAAACACCACCAGTACAAGATGAAAGACAACCACTACAACATGAAAGACAACTAGAAGAATATGAAAAACAACCGATAGTAGATGAAAGACAACCAACAAAGTGTGAAAGTCAACAAGTAGAAAATGAAAAACAATCTGTACAAAATGAAAGACAACTAGAAGAAGATGAAAAACAACTATTGGAAGAATAAAGACAATTAAAAGAAGATGAAATATAACTAGAAGAAGAGGAAATACGACTAGCAGAAGATGAAATACAACTAGTAGTAGTTGAAAAATAACCAGTAGGAGTTGAGAAACAAGCAGTAGAACATGAAAGACAGCTAGTGGAAGATGAAAGACAACTAGTAGAGGACGAACGATAACTAGTAGATGATAAAAGACAACCAGATGCAGACGAAAAACAACTAGCAGAAGATGAAAAACAATTGCTGGAATATTATAGATAACCAGTAGTACATGAAATACAACTAGTACAAGATGAAATACCCCTAGAAAAAGATGTGATGCTACTATAGGAAACAAAATACAACTAGAAGAAGATGAAAGATTATCAAAACAATATAGAATACAACCAGTTCATGATGAAAGACAACTACAAGAAGATAAAATACATCCAGTACAAGATGAAAAAGAACTAAAATAATATGGAAAACAACTACTAGTATATGAAAAACAATCAGTAGGACATTAAATACAATCGTAGAACATGACATATATATACAGTTCAAGATGAAAGACAACTAGAAGAAGATGAAAAACAACTACTAGAAGATGAAAGATAACCAGTAGAAGATGAATAACAACTAGTAAAAGATGAAAAATAACTAGTAGACTAAAAATGACAACTAGAAGATGAAGAAATACCACCAGTACAAGATGAAAGACAACCACTAGAACATGCAATACAATTAGAAGAATATGAAAAACAACCAATAGTAGATGAATGACAACCAGCAAAGTGTGAAAGTCAACAACTAGAACTTGAAAAACAATCTGTAAAAATGAAAGACAAGTAGAAGAAGATGAAAAACAACTATTGGAAGATTAATGACAATTAGAAGAAGATGAAATACAACTTGTAGTAGTTGAAAAACAACTAGTAGGACTTGAAAAATAAGCAGTAGAACATGAAAGACAACCAGTGGATGATGAAAGACAACCAGTAGAGGACGAAAGATAATAGTAGATGATAAAAGACAACCATATGCAGACGAAAAACAACTAGCAGAAGATGAAAAACAATTGCTAGAATATTAAAGACAACCAGCAGTACATGAAATACAACTAGTACAAGATGAAATACCACTAGCAAAAAGATGTCATACAACTATTGGAAAAAAAATTCAATTATAAGAAGATGAAAGATAACCAAAAAATATAGAATACATCTATAGGACATGATGAAAAACAACTAAAAGAATATGGAAAACAACTACTTGTTGATGAAAGACAATCAGTAGGACATTAAAAACAACCCGTAGAACATGGCATATAGTACAGGATGAAAGACAACTAGAAGAAGATGAAAAACAACAACTAGAAGATAAAAAATAACCAGTACAAGATGAATAACAACTAGTAGAAGATGAAAAATAGTAGACTAAGAATGACAACTAGAAGATTAGGAAAGACCACCAGTACAAGATGAAAGACAACCGCTACAACATGAAATACAATTAGAAGAATATGATAAAACAACCAATAGTAGATGAAAGACAACCAGCTAAGTATGAAAGTCAACACGTAGAACATGAAAAACAATATGTACAAAATGAAAGACAACAAGAAGAAGAGGAAAAACAACTATTGGAAGATTAAAGACAATTAAAAGAAGAGGAAATACAACTAGAAGAAGAGGAAATACGACAAGCAGAAAATGAAATACAACTAGCTGTAGTTGAAAAACAACCAGTAGGAGTTGAAAAACAAGCAGTAGAACATGAAAGACAACTAGTGGATAATGAAAGACAACTAGCTGAGGACGAAAGATAACTAGTAGATGATAAAAGACAACCAGATGCAGACGAAAAACAACTAGTAGAAGATGAAAAACAATTGCTGGACTATTAAAGACAACCAGAAGTACATTACAAGATGAAATACCACTAGTAAAAGATGTTATGCTACTATAGGAAAAAAAATACAACTAGAAGAAGATGAAAGATGAAAGAATATAGAATACAACCAGTTTATGATGAAAGACAACTACAAGAAGATAAAATACATCTTGTACAGGATGAAAAACAACTAAAAGAATATGAAAAACAACTACTCGTATATGAAAGACAATCAGTAGGACATTAAATACAACCCGTAAAACATGACATATATATAATACAAGATGAAAGACAACTAGAAGAAGATGAAAAACAACTACTAGAAGATGAAAGATAACCAGTACAAGATAAAAAACAACTAGTAGAAGATGAAAAATAAGTAGTAGACTAAGAAAGACAACTAGAAGATGAGGAAACACCACCAGTACAAGATGAAAGACAATTACTTCAACATGAAATACAATTAGAAGAATACGAAAAACAACCAATAATAGATGAAAGACAACCCTCAAATTGTGAAAGTCAATAAGTAGAACATGAAAAATAATCTGTACGAAATGAAAGAGAACTAGAAGAAGAAGAAAAACAACTATTGACAAATTAAAGACAATGAAAAGAAGATGAAAGATAACCACAAGAATATAGAATACCACCAGTTTATGATGAAAGACAACTACAGGAAGATAAAATTCATCTAGTACAGGATGAAACACAACTAAAATAATATGGAAAACAACTACTAGTATATGAAAGACAATCAGTAGGACATTAAATACAACCCGTAGAACATGACATATATATAGTACAAGATGAAAGACAACTAGAAGAAGATGAAAAATAACAACTAGAAGAAGATGAAAAACAACAACTAGAATATGAAAGATAAACACTACAAGATGAATAACAACTAGTAGAAGATGAAAGACAACTAGTAGAGGACGAATCATAAATAGCACACGATAAAAGACAACCAGATGAAGACGAAAAACAGCTAGCAGAAGATGAAAAACAATTGCTTGAATATTAAAGACAACCAGCAATACATGAAATACAACTAGTACAAGATGAAATATCACTAGAAAAAGATGTCATACAACAATAGGAAAAAAAAAATACAACTATAAGAAGATGAAAGATAACCAAAAGAATATAGAATACAACCAGTTTGTAATGAAAGCCAGTTACAAGAAGATAAAATACATCTAGTATAGGATGAAAAACAACTAAAATAATATGGAAAACAACTACTAGTATATGAAAGACAATCAGTAGGACATTAAAAACAACCCATATAACATGACATATAGTACAAGATGAAAGACAACTAGAAGAAGATGAAAAACAACTACTAGAAGATGAAAGATAACCAGTAAAAGGTAAATACAACTAGTAGAAGATTAAAAATAACTATCAGACTAAGAATGACAACTAGAAGATGTGGAAAGACCACCAGTATAGGATGAAAGACAATCACTACAACATGAAATACAATTAGAAGAATATGAAAAACTACCAATAGTAGATGAAAGACTACCAGCAAAGTGTGAAAGTCAACAAGTAGAACATGATAGACAATCTGTACAAAATGAAAGACAACTAGAAGAAGATGAAAAACAACCATTGGAAGATTAAAGACAAATAAAAGAAGATGAAATACAACTAGAAGAAGAGGAAATACGACCTGCAGAGGATGAAATACAATTAGTAGTAGTTGAAAAACAACCAGTAGGAGTTGAAAAACAACGAGTAGAACATGAAAGACAACTAGTGGATGATGAAAGACAACTAGTAGAGGATGAAAGATAACTAGTAGATCGTAAAAGACAACCATATGCAGACAAAAACGAACTACCAGAAGATGAAAAACAATTGCTGGAATATTAAAGACAACCTGTAGTACATGAAATACAACTAGTACAAGATGAAATAACACTAGAAAAAAATGTTAGGCTTCTATAGGAAAAAAAATACAACTAGAAAAAAATGAAAGATAAACAGAAGAATATAGAATACAACCAGTTTATGATGAAAGACAACTATAAGAAGATAAAGTACATCTAGTACCGGATGAAAAACAACTAAAATAATATGGAAAACAACTAATAGTATATCAAAGACAATCAGTAGGACATTAAATACAACTCGTAGAACATGACATATATATAGTACATGATGAAAGACAACTAAAAGAAGATGAAAAACAAGTACTAGAAGATGAAAGATAACCAGTACAAGATGAATAACAACTAGTAGAAGATGACAAATAACTAGTAGACTAACAATGACAACTAGTAGAAGAGAAAAGACCACTAGTACAAGATGAAAGACAGCCACTACAACAAGAAATACAAATGAAAGAATATGAAAAACAATTAATAGTAGATGAAAGACAACCAGCAAAGCGTGGAAGTCAACAAGTAGAACAGGAAAAACAACCTGTACAAAATGGAAGAACTAGAATTAGATGAAAAACAACTATTGGAAGATTAAAGACAAGTAAAAGAAGGTCAAATACAACAAGAAGAAGATGAAATACAACTAGTAGTAGTTGAAAAACAACCAGTAGGAAAAAAGAGGTTATGCTACAATAGGAAAACAAATACAATTAGAAGAAGATGAAAGATAACCAAAGAATATAGAATACAACCAGTTTATGAGGAAAGACAACTACAAGAAGATAAAATACATCTAGTACAGGCTGAAAAACTTCTACTTGTTGATGGAAGACAATCAGTAGGACATTAAAAACAACCTGTAAAACATGACATATATATTACAAGATGAAAGACAACTAGAAGAAGATGAAAAACAACTACTAGAAGATGAAAGATAACCAGTACAAGATGAATAACAACTAGTAGAAGATGAAAAATAACTAGTAGACGAAGAATGACAACTAGACGATGAGGAAAGACCACCTGTACAAGATGAAAGACAATCACTAGAACATGAAATACAATTAGAACAACATGAAAAACATCCAATAGTAGATGAAAGACTAAAGTGTGAAAGTCAACTACTAGAACATGAAAACAATCTGTACAAAATGAAAGACAACTAGAAGAATATGTGAAACAACTATTCAAAGATTAAAGACAATTAAAAGAAGATGAAATACAACTAGAAGAAGAGGAAATACAACCAGCAGAAGATGAAATACAACTAGTAGTAGTTGAAAAACAACCAGTAGGAGTTGAAAAACAAGCAGTAAAACATTAAATACAACTAGTGGAATATGAAAGACAACTAGTTGAGGACGAAACATAAATAGTAGACGATGAAAGACAACCAGATGAAGACGAAAAACAACTAGCAGAAGATGAAAAACAATTGCTACAATATTAAAGATAACCAGCAGTACATGAAATACAACTAGTACAACATGAAAGACCACTAGAAAAAGATGTCATGCAACTATAGTAAAAAAAAAATACAATTATAAGAAGATGAAATATAACCAGAAGAATACTGAATACAACCAGTTTATAATGAAAGACAACTACACGAAGATAAATTACATCTAGTACAGGTTGAAAAACAACTAAAAGAATATGGAAAACAACTAGTATATGAAAGACAATCAGTAGGACATTAAAAACAACCTGTAGAACATGACATATATATGTACAAGATGAAAGACAACTAGAAGAAGATGAAAAACAACTACTAGAAGATGAAAGATAACCAGTAGAAGATGAATAACAACTAGTAGAAGATGAAAAATAACTAGTAGACTAACAATGACAACTAGTAGAAGAGAAAAGACCACTAGTACAAGATGAAAGACAACCACTACAACATGAAATACAACTAGAAGAATATGAAAAACAATTAATTGTAGATGAAAGACAACCAGCAATGTGTGGAAGTCAACAAGTAGAACATGAAAAACAACCTGTACAAAATGAAAGACAACTATATCAAGATGAAAACCATCTATTGGAAGATTAAAGACAATTAATAGAAGATAAAATACAACTAGAAGAAGATGAAATACAACTAGTAGTTGTTGAAAAATAACCTGTAGGAGTCAAAAAACAAGCAGTAGAACATGAAAGAAAACTAGTGGATGATGAAAGACAACCAGTAGAGGACGAAAGATAATAGTAGATGATAAAAGACAACCATATGCAGACGAAAAACAACTAGCAGAAGATGAAAAACAATTACTGGAATATTAAAGACAACCAGTAGTACATGAAATACAACTAGTACAAGATGAAATACCACTAGAAAAAAGATGTTATGCTACAATAGGAAAAGAAATACAATTAGAAGAAGATGAAAGATAGCCCAAAGAATATAGAATACAACCAGTTTATGATGAAAGACAACAACAAGAAGAGAAAATACATCTAATACAGGATGAAAAACAACTACTTGTTGATGAAAGACATTCAGTAGGACATTAAAAACAACCCGTAGAACATGACATATATATAGTACAAGATGAAAAACAACTAGAAGAAGATGAAAAACAACTACTAGAAGATGAAAGATAACCAGTACAAGAGGAATAACAACTAGTAGAAGATGAAAAATAACTAGTAGACTAAGAATGACAACTAGAAGAAGAGAAAAGACCACTAGTACAAGATGAATGACAACCACTACAACATGAAATACAACTAAAAGAATATGAAAAACAATTAGTAGTAGATGAAAGACAACCAGCAAAGCATGAAAGTCAACAAGTAGAACATGAAAAACAACCTGTACAAAATGAAAGACAACTAGAACCAGATGAAAAACAACTATTGGAAGATTAAAGACAATTAAAAGAAGATGAAATACAACTTGAAGAATAGGAAATACAACTAGTAGTTGTCGGAAAACAACCAGTAGGAGTTGAAAAACAAGTAGTAGAACATGAAAGACAGCTAGTAGAAGATGAAAGACAACTAGTAGAGGACAATAGATAACTAGTAGATGATAAAAGACAACCTGATGAAGACGAAAAACAACTAGCCGAAGATGAAAAACAATTTCTAGAATATTAAAGACAACCAGTATTACATGAAATACAACTAGTACAAGATGAAATACCACTAGAAAAAGATGTTATGCTACTATAGGAAAAAAAAATACAACTAGAAGAAGTTGAAAGATAACCAGAAGAGTATAGAATACAACCAGTTTATGATAAAGACAACTACAAGAAGATAAAATACATCTAGTACAGGATGAAACACTACTAAAAGAGTATGAAAAACTACTACTAGTGGATGAAAGACAATCAGTAGGACATTAAAAACAACCCGTAGAACATGACATATATAAAGTACAAGATGAAAGACAACTAGAAGGAGATGAAAAACAACTACTAGAACATGAAAGATAACCAGTACAAGACGAAAAATAACTAGTAGAATATGAAAAATAACTAGTAGACTAAGAATGTCAACTAGAAGAAGAGGAAATATCACCAGTACAAGATGAAAAACAACCACCACAACATGAAAGACAACTAGACAAATATGAAAAACAACCAATAGTAGTTGAAAGACCACCAGCAAAGTGTGAAAGTCAACAAGTAGAACATGAAAAATAACCTGTACAAAATGAAAGATAACTAGAAGAAGATGAAACACAACTATTGGAAGATTAAAGACAATTAAAAGAAGATGAAATACAATTAGAAGAAGAGGAAATACAATTAGAAGAAGATGAAATACAACTAGTAGTAGTTGAAAAACAACAAGTAGGAGTTGAAAAACAAGCAGTAGAACATGAAAGACAACTAGTGGAAGATGAAAGACAACTAGTAGATGATAAAAGACAACCTAATGAAGACGAAAACAACTAGCCGAAGATGAAAAACAATTGCTAGAATATTAAAGACAACCAGTAGTACATGAAATACAACTAGTACAAGATGAAATACCACTAGAAAAAGATGTTATGCTACTATAGGAAAACAAAATACAACTAGAAGAAGATGAAAGATAACCAGAAGAATATAGAATACAACCAGTTTATGATGAAAGACAACTACAAGAAGATAAAATACATCTACTACTGGATGGAAAACAACTAAAAGAATATGAAAAGCAACTACTAGTAGATGAAAGACAATCAGTGGGACATTAAAAACAACCCGTAGAACATGACATATATATAGTACAAGATGAAAGACAACTAGAAGAAGATGAAAAACAAATAATATAACATGAAAGATAACCAGTACAAGATGAAAAAAACTAGTAGAAGATGAAAAATAACTAGTAGACTCAGAATGACAACTGCTACAACATGAAAGACAATGGAGAATGGAGAAACTACATACGCTATTGACTCTAACTTTACAAAACTCAAACAAGAAAGCAAAAGGTTTGTTCTATTCGTTCTCTTGAGGTGTTCTTCATTCTCTCTTCTCTTATGCATTCTTGGTCGTATTATCTAATTAATTAATTTTGTGCCCTCACTTAAATGAAGTTTAGAAAGCATCTTTGTTGTTCGGTTGTATAGATATAATTTACTACTTCAAATAGTTTATTATCCATGCTAATTTGAAAATTAATATAAAGACAGTGATATCAGCAATGTCTTTACTCTTAATTATTATGGATGGAGAGGCGATGGAGAGTTCACTCAAAATTTAGACATGAAGCATAATTTAATAATCTTGCAAATGAAATTATCCACACAAGTAGTGTGATATGCATGGTCATACAATTGAAAATATTTTTTTGATGAGTCCAATTAAATATAGTATGATAAGTTTCAAGTTGCTTTAGGTGTTCGGGTAGTTGGTTCATCTATTTTGCACTTCTCAAAATTTATTGATATCTAGATTAAATAATCACTGCATTTGGAGCTAACTAATTAATATATGTACTCATACTAAAATGAATTTTTATAAGAAAAAGTTTAACAATTATATTGAGCTATTGGAGAAAGCTAATATGTATAGTACGATTAATTATCAAAAGCTGAAATATAATAACATTAACTATCTAATCTCAAAAATGTATTGTAAAAATTAGATAGTATGTGCTCATTCTCAATGGTGGTGTTGTGCATAGGAAGAGCTCAAAGCAAGAGACTACTTCAGAACCAGCAAAATATAGGTAGAAGTTCGTAATAGAGCTTTTTGTCCTAACATCACAAGTCCGATAGACATTTATTGCAACAACAACAGTGCAATTGCTCAAGCCAAGAAACCAAAATCGCACCAAAAAAACATTTATGAATAATCCAGATTTTAGATAAGTTTTAGATGAACAGAAGTTTCTCTCTTATACTGAACTTTTGTAAACTAGTATAGTATAGGGTTCAAACCATTGGAGCTTATGGCTTTCTCTGTTTATTGTAGTTAAACCCTACATATATAAACAAAGAAACCTATTAAACACATATATATAGATATACTCTTCTTCTGTAATTATCAATTCACAATATTTAATTAGCACCTTTATTTATAAAAAAAATTGCATTATTTAATTTGGACCATCAAAATTATTGCATTGCGCCCAATAATCACAACTTCATTAACTGTAAGGATAGGTTCCTAGTATATAAATGTTTATACTTTATTTACGTTTTCCATATGTGAGAAGGTAACTTGAGCTCTGAAGCGTGTTTTTTTTTTTTTTTTTTTGCATTACTAAAAAATGTATGATATGATGGTAATGCCTGTATTATATTATATATATGTGGATTATTTGAATGTAATCTTTTGTCTTAATTTTACTTTTTGACAAATTAATAGTTTTCCAAAAAAAAAAATCCTATATTAGGATGATTCCCACCGATTCATCTGATTTCAATTCTACAGTTGACTGATTTTGATTCGGAATCTGATTTTATGAACCATGCTGAATTTTTTAGTAACTTTTCATCATATGCCTTGATCTTGGTATAATAGCATGTGCGTAAAGCTAGTAGAATTACGCTAATTACATCTCATTATAATATTTTGAATAGGAAGTTGATCATGGGATATTTGTTTCACCTAATTAGGAATTGCTTTCTGGGCAGAACAATGCCGCAAGCATTGTCTGTGTTTTTCATTTCTGATTTGATCTGATCTAATTATCTTCTTATTCTCAAGTTTGCAAATAATTTTTGGAGGCCCTGCTAACTCTAAAAAATATTTTAGATAAGGGACTGATGTGCTGAATATTTTACAACAATTATTCAAAAATATGTTACTCACTAGCAAGTTCACAAATCTACGCAAAAAAAACCATCATATGTTATAAATTTTAACCCTTGAAAATAATAATTTTGATACTGGTCATAATAATTATGTCATATTCATCTTTTCTTATATATCATTTTTTGCTCGCTCTTTTCTGAGCTGGAGCTGATTCTGACACGATTTTGTTCTTAGTTGATGTGACTTAATGCCATCAGGTTGACATTCAGCTACCCTCCATACTCAAGGGCTCATGTTGTCCTTCAATTAAAAGGTTAAATTTATCTTTTGTTAATTTTCATATTTGCTATATATATTTTGTTTTGTCTTGGTGTTTGTTACAAAATGCATGCTCTTAACCATGTAACATGTTCAAAATTAATAAAAAATGGTCATACCTCACTACTATTTGTGGCGTATAAATTGGCATCTTGCGTCCATTTGAAGGTAACATGCAGAAATAGTTTCTTTATAAAAAAGTTAGTCCGGTATGCGACCAGAGGAGATCATTCTTTCTACGAATGTCCAAAGTTCACAGTTCAACTATTTATTGATGTCTCTTGTATGCCTGTGCAGAATCGAAGCCTGTGTCATCATCTGGATTATTTCATCCGATGCCACCTCGGCATGATGGCAGAGGCTTTGATTCTGCACAATTCACGAAACATTAGTGACAATGGTGTGGGATGTGTTCCTGATCTTTGGAAATGGAATATTAGTGACAAGGTAAGAAGCAACGAAGAAACATATCTATTTTTTGGTTTCTTAATTTCTACACCATTTTTACCCAGCTGATCGCAATTCAGTCTCTCTTTCTTTTTGTTTTGTTATTGAGTTGCTAATTTGGGATTATTTAAGTGCATTTGCTAGTCCTCAACATCTAAATATAGGCTACATATATTTTGTTTGTCTTAGAAGTCACGATGGACTATCCTGAAAGACCAAAAGGAACTGAGGCAGAGTTGGTTTTTTTGCATCAATTTGTGCAGATTCTACTGGATCCAGTTAAGATAGGTGTGTAGGCTGTGGTGAAGTTCTCTGCAAGGCTTGAAATGAATTATGTTTTGAGACAACACATTAACTGTTGTCGACGCATGCAGAGGCATTATGAGGACGGATTTTTGCTTCCCTTATTTTTTAAGTATTTGTGTACAACTCCTTACAATTTATGGTCTCTGCAGCATATTGACCAGCCACAAGCATGAATTATATATGGAGCATAGTCAGTACAATGAAAGGGGCCCGTCAATAGGATGTTTAATCAATTCAGATACGAGCTTCATGATCGGCCAATGTCCACTGAATGTATACATGCAGTCACATCTTCCGTTCGTTTTTTTTGTATAAAAAAATAATTATGCGATGGAATTTGGAGACCTGTTCTTCCTATATCTACAAATTGAGTTGTTAAAATTTGCATAGAATTTAATTTTGAGTAAATAAAAAAAATTTGGTCCGAAGTCCATTATGATCAAGATACACGATTAAAACACTTGGATAATTATTTGATGACAAAAATTAAAGTTCACAAACATTTTTGACACAGAAATTTGCGACCTCATGAATGATTCATAAATTAGCATCATGATCTGGTCACACTGTTGCAATTTTAAAATATGCAACTTTTGCATGAGATAAATTGACATGTATGATATTAGCTATCACATGCTTTGGAAGTTTAGGTTTAGTTGGTTCACCCATTTTACATTTTCAAGAACTATATATATAGTATTTGCAAATAATTAATTAATATATACTCTGCTTATATTTAAAGTGAATGTATGGCATGTTTGGAATTAAATCTATCAATATTGAGTTATTGGAGGAAGTCAATGAAAACATTACCATAAATAATAAAAAATCCAAAAACAATATATAGGAACTTTATGTTACTTGATTATAAAAGATTGAACTCCTGAAACAAGTCGACAAACATACAAAAAAGAGTACAAGTTGTGGGGATAACAAGTGTCTTTTATTTATAAATGGAACCTTGTTTATCTCCATTTTTATAGATACTAGATTTAAAAGTCTTCAGTCGACAATCCATACTATTCAGACTTTTTGTTGTTATTTGGAAATCATTTTCTATGCTTACAGGAGCAATGTTCGTGATAGATTATAAGGTCTAGGTTCTGCTGAGAATAATGGGCTCAACCTCACTTTTATTATACAATATCAAATTACATGTTTATGCACTAGTTCAAGTACAAATTCTATTATACTTATAGTACTGTAATTTAGTATATTAAAGTTAATTTTACTTGTAGTCTGAAATCTGTTTAATTCTTATTGTTTTACTTTCATTAAAGACACCTTTTAATGGCCATTGAACTTGTTTCTTTTTTAGTTTTATTAGCGGGAAAAAAATATAAAATATTCAGAGGCAGAGATATATTTGTATTGTAAATGGAGAAGCCTCACAAATTATTACAAATATTTGATTCGTGTAACTTGATTAATTGACAATTTTATATTTTAATAATCTTGATAATCCTAAAAAATAAAGCTTAAATTCACTAACATTATAGACATGATCCATATGATGTGATGAGATTTGATGTATGTTTCAAGGTATCTCATGTGACTTGAACTTTCAACGATTCAAAATTAACAGCTCTTGACGCATCAACAAATAATACTTAAATTGTATGAAATATAATTTTTAAGCTATATAAATTTACAATAACATCCTATATATACATATTTAATTTAATTTAATTTTTTTAAATTATTATG
This sequence comes from Carex kokanica, assembly GCA_025461125.1. Lineage (NCBI taxonomy): Eukaryota > Viridiplantae > Streptophyta > Magnoliopsida > Poales > Cyperaceae > Carex > Carex kokanica. Next base: position 23,184 of record JAJGRX010000950.1, read on the forward strand.
AAGATTATCAAAATAGCCAATGTTTAACATAATAACTAGTGATTCTTAATAATGTGTTAACAGAGTGAAAATACAATATAAAATAACAAAATTAGCACAAATAAAATTACTAATAAAAATCTATAAATGACATTAGTCAGACAATAACATTATTGATAATGTTTCAATTGCCAATAACAACATGATAGATATAAAAGCTGTTGAATTCCACACATTAATTTCCATAAGTTAAATCCATTAACCTTCCAAAGAAATTATCCACAAAATAAGCAACGTACTACGGTCACACGACTGAAATAATAAAATAATTTTTGCATGAGACCAATTAAATAGTATGATGACTTTCAATTGGCTTTGGGTGTTTGGGTAGTTGGTTCATCTATTTTGAACTTTTCGAGAATTATATGCTGTATTTGAAGCAATCTAAAGGCAGCTTACGTACGTTAGTTAATTCATCCATTTTTTACTTCTTTTGAAGTACTCTCTCTCTCTCTCTCTCTCTCTCTATATATATATATATATATATATATATATAATACAAATGGCAGATGATTAATTGATATAAGCATACCCAACTTGTTGTAACAGAAGATCCAATGTTGAGGAGTACAATTGGCAATATTGCGTTATTGGAGGAAACTAATAAATACAATACAACCAACTATGAAAAATTGACTCATAACATAATTTAATGATTTTGTGTGATTGTAGAAAATAGCTTTCCTCGTAAAGTAAAAGTTGGAGAAACAACGAGTATTATCCATTTTTAAATAAAACAATAAGTATCTCTCATTTTATGAGCACTAAACTTCCATGTCTGAAAGTACACACTATATTATTTGAATTTGCAGTAATTATATGTACCTCATTTGCACTTCATCTCTGCTCCACATAGCAAAAGATCCTTTAAACACGGTCCTAAATCAACTTTGTTCTTATCAAGTGATGGAAGACCAAATATCCTCTTCGGTGCTCACCTTATGCTTACTAAACGAGCAAAAGCTTCGCCCTTGATCGAATTACTTGTGCGCTACTTTTTGTTTGGATTATTATTTTTGTGTGTGTTTGTTTCAATGTATTCTCTTTGTAGTTATTGAAATATGTTGCTACACTTTTTCTTGTATATGAAATATATTTGTACACTTTTCTTGCGTCATAGATTCTTGTAATTCAAATATATATTTACAGTCTTTCTTGGGACATAAGTATGAACACATGTATGAACCACTAAAACTATTTTAGACTAAATAATAACTTTCCAAATTTATTGGTTGGGTTTGTTTACCTTTTGTAATTCGGGCCAGATTTACATAGAATTATTAAAGCCCCAGTAATCTCAAAAGATGGATGACTGGCCCCGTATGATCAGTTGACTATTATATATTCCTATGCATCATTTCAGCAACACACACAGACGCAAAGAACCGACTGTGAGCCAACGGGGCAGCAAAACCGTCAATTCTGCACCAATTTTTCAGAGAGAAGAGCTCCACATCAAACTCCCCTAGCTCAACCTCCGACAGTTCTGTCAACCGGAGGGAAAATTCCCTTAAATCCATCTGAGGAGGAGGTGATTAGATCAAACAGAAAAACCCCTCCTCCCACAAACCCCCAATGCCTGGTTCAACACAGTATAGCAACACCATTCCTAGGGGCTTACGCGTGTCTTTTGCTCCACCTTTCACTGGCTTACAGTTATCTACCAACATGTCTCCGCAGCGGCGTCGGGGACAAATTGGTGTCATTATCCCTCCTACCGTGAACTTCCTCCTCAAACCTAACTCAAAAAATTACTTGGAAATCAAATTTTAACCATAGGAGGAGATGGATCTATACTTAGATAACAAAGCAGCACTGGACATGTCCCATAACCCTGTCCAACATGATAGGACGAAGCATGTTGAAGTAGATCGACACTTCGTAAAGGAGAAGATCGACTCAAAGATACTTGCGAAAGGGGTGTCGAGCAAGTTCTTTGAAAGCACACTTGACAAGCTTGGCATGAGGGCGAGTGTTGGCGTGTGCTAAACTTGGCAACAAATAATTAGCTGAAGGAATCGTGAGTTTCAAGGAAAGTTATTTAATTTGTATCTTTTTCTATTTCGTGTGTACGAGAAAATAGAAAAGTTATTTTTATTTATTGCTTTCTGTTTTTTATCCAGGCAATGTAGCCGCTTATATATTTAGGTCTTTTCTTTTTCTATAATCATCAGAAAATTTATGTAAAAATATAGTAAAAAGAAATAAAGAAAGAGAGGGAGGATTTGTGAGAGTTGTGTTTTTAATGCTTTTTGACAGAAATGACGTGACGCTAGAGATTCCTACTCTAATGTAGACATTAGACGAGGCAGGGAACTACACACGAAACCAACGAGCTACTTTTGGTGTGAGAATTTCCAGTTCTCCGTATTGTCACTAAGGACAATAATGAAGGCTTCAAATCAAACCCTCAGAACTCTAATCGCTTTCCATTTCAAGAAACGAATCAAAGCAAGACATTCAAACTTTTGCATCTATCAGCTAAATCTATATTAACTAACAAGAAATTAAAACTTCTGGAGACGAGTTTTCGCACATTACATCTTCGGCCAGAGGAGAGGTGACAAGGTCAACGAGGGCTGGTCAATGGGACAGTACAACCTATCACAATGAGCAAAGTCCCTGTGGAATGCGGCCTGGCTGGCGGGTACTTGAGTTCTTTCTAAATAAAAAAGAAAATGATTATTTTCTAACAAACAGAGACCAGTGCATCTTTTAATAAATGACACAATCCTTGATGTCATGTTATGAACGCGCCATGGTTAGAGTAGCGGTATGGGAGGAATATGCGAGTGCATTCTGTACATTACTAGCCACCATTTTTGCTAGTTAAATTGTTATTAGTTGTGTGAGCATGCGATGTATGTTATTCTGCTAAATGTACATAGTGCACAAATCTAGGAGTGACTAGTTAGCAAGCTAGGACCCTTGTAATTAAGCTTTTTTTATTAATATATTTGTGGCAAATTGCAGTTAACCATAAAAAAATAAGACATTAAAAGTAAATTACTATATATATCTATTTTAAATTTATCTAACAAGATATTAAAGGTGACCTGATGCATACATATGTTGTATAATCAAACATTTAAAATTATGATTCTAAGATGAAAATAAATAATTACTAACAAAATATACCTCAAGAACTTTTAATAACAAAACACATATGACAATAATTTAATGATGCTGTATATAATTTGAATTTATATACAGAAAGAACTAATCTAACTCATTAACATTTGATTTTTTTTCTCTACAAAATAAAAAACTGATTAATGTTATTAAATTAAAACTGAGCATCTAAACTTGGAAAACAAGTCGCTTCAAGTCGCTTTAAGTTGATCCAAATTCATAATATTCGACTCCAATTTATACAACATAAAAGATATTAACATTTGTCCAATTAATTCACATGCATCTTTTACATTGATCAAATCACAAAAAGAAAAAGAAAATCACAGTACCACGCTTTTTCTTAATTTCTGTCAAATGTGCTCTCAAAGTTACTACTAGAGATACATGCATAAGGTGTGAAAACTGAGCGGATAATTTCTGTCACAGTTGCGTTTTCTGAACTAGTGTACTCGAAACACAGTTTCACAGATACGAAAAAAAGACATACACATAACTGACCAACTCAGTGGGAACTGGGTTAAAACTAAATAATGGGATCAACTTGGAGAAACATAACAAATTTCTTGATGTACAAGGGGCCTTTGATATATAGATCAAAGGCCCCCTTATACTTTGATAGAAAAATTGAGGCCAAACTTTCTTAATTAAATCATAACAAATTTCTTGATGGACTAACAAGCTAGTTATGCATGACTGGGACAGATCAAAATTTATTTATAATTGGAGCGAAAAACAAAGACGTTGTGAATTTATGATCACAATATTGAAATACTAACACAATTTTTTTGTGAAGCCATTTGAATATCATGATATTTGAGATCCAAAGAAGTCACTTTGCACATCCCTAGAAGAACTATATATAATACAAATGGCACTGTATTGGCATATAATTAATGGATGTATACATAACTTACTGTTAAAGTATATTTAATGTTGAGAAGTACATTTAGCAATATTGAGTTATTGGTGGAAATCAATAAATAATTGATATATAACGTAAATTCATAAGGTTGTATCATTGTACAAAATTGGTTACCTTACATGAATTAAAAACAACATGAAAAAGCAAGTATTACATATCTTTAAATAAAACAATAATTATCTTCAATTTTATCAGCACTGAAATACCAAGAACGAAACTGCACATTATATTATTCCAATATTCAATAATTATTTACAACTCTTTTTGCGTACAAGTCTGGTCTGCATAACAAAAGATCATCCAAGTCACTCCTAAATTAGCTTTCGAACTGAGTAAGCAATTACGAACAAGTCATTCTCCAGGCCTTGAGCCGAAGATTATTCCGGACATATATGTAAGCTGTTTGATGCAAAATAAAGTGGTCATATTATTTCATATTCATCTTTCTTTTATTAATCATTTTTTGCATGGCCCTTGTTTACTATTTCTAATTGAATCTTCCACTTCTTGTAGTTAACGAAGTATACATTGCCTGATCCTTTTTTTACTTTTGTCAGGTACAAAATTTGAAACAGGGTATAAGAAGATTGGGTTATCAAGCACAAAGTTTTGATATATTCTTACTCACTCTCACCCACACTCATTCGTATGCATGACCCACTGTTCGCACGAAAGCGCAACGCAAGTTTCGGTACGCTTGAGGGCATACCTTTTAAAACCGCGCTTACACTTCACGAGTAAGGATTGCAAGTGCACAACCCCTATCGAGTAGTATAATCGGGTGTCGATCCACAGGGACGACTCAAATCCTAAATTTTGACTCAACCTAGTTAGGTACTAGAAGTTGAAAAGGGTGTTTGAATTTGTTTAAAGTTCCTAATTTCAATCAACAATCGTAATAACAGAAAATGAAAACAATTAAACGTTTGATTTTAGACTATCTGTAAAATAAAAGCGCTTCGAGGGTTTCAGATTTCATCCTCAACTTTGCTGCTCTGGACTTGTCACGCGACCCGCATACTTTCGTATGCGACCCTTGTGACGCGACCTGCGTGCTCTCACACGCGACCCGCGTAGCCCTCAAGCCACTCTGGACCTTTCACTCGACCCGCACACTTTCGCATGCGACCTTGTGACGCGACCCGCGTGATTTCTCATGCGACCCGCGTGGTCCTGGAGCTGACACTGAATGTTTCTGATTCTGGTTGTTTAATTCGTGTAAGGCTCGATTGACCGTACCTAATGTCACTGAACCTCAACTCTCGTGTATTGGCTTAATAGACCTGGTACGGAATTGCAATTTCACCTTCCTAGATTCAATTCAAACCTAAGTTCTTGATCCCGTTTACTAAAGGCATCCACTATTCTTTCGACTAATGGAAATTTCACCTTTCGGCTACTATTGATCTCACCTCTCGGATCTTAGACCTACCTCAAGTACTTAACCTAATTCACAAGATACATCAAGGCCAAATTACAAAAAGAAATGCTATAAGCAATCAATAGTAGACAATCAAGAATCAATCAAGCAATTTAGGTCAAGCAATTTCAATTAATACAAAAATCAAGAAACACGAATAACAATTCAGATTCAATCAACATTCATTATCAAGCAAAGGTTTGGATTACATCTAAATCCCTCAAAACTGAAAATCTACTCAAACATGATCAAAGATAAAAGAAAAGAGATTGAGATAGAGCAAATCATGGAGGAGAAGAGAATCGAAGAGGATCGAGCTTCAATCGAGATCTTGGCCGAATTCACCCTTGCTCCAGCTCTCCTCTGCTCCTGGCGCCAAGCTCCCTCTTCAAATCCCGATCTCTCTGTCTGGAAATTCAATTCTGGATCCCCTGAATCGCGCAGGCCCAGCTCTATATATAGAGGTCTTACTGGGCTTCAATTGGGCCTGGCGCAGTTAATTCGACGCGACCCGCATGGCTTCGGATGCGACCCGCGTCGGGTTGGGTCTGATGCGCGCTGTGAGGGTCGCGTCTGAGGTCGCGCTGGGCTGTGATGCGACCCGCGTCAGGTGGGACGCGGCCCGCATGGAGGATGTCAGAACTCTGCTCTTTTGCTTGTTTTCGCCCATTTCCTGCAAAGTCATAACCAAACTGCAGCAGTACCATATTCTATTGATATTTCAATGTAAACAGTGCAATTTAGTGATTCAAAACATCATTTCTGATTTGGAAACGGGTCGAAATAATAGATCTAATAGTGAGACATCACCCACCATCTATTTATACTACTCAAATGGAGGTTTGTAATGGATGGGAGATCAACCTGTTTAAATAAAAAAACTGAGAAAGCAATATAGAATCCGAATTGGGGCTTGAAAGTGACAAATTAAAAATGGAATTGATTTTTATGTTTTTTAGTGTAGTTAGGATTGATGAAAATTTAAAATTATATGTTGATTGATTGATTCTTATATAGTTATTACAAAATTTTGATTTTAATTGGTTGTTTGTTATATAATGTTAGAAAATTACGATTTTTTAGTGTTAGATGTTTTAATCTTTTATATGATATTTGGTAAGAAGAAGTGATTTTTTTTTCTGAAATTGGTATTTTTTTTCATGTGATATTTGTTTCATGATTGTGGTATATTTTATTTGTTAACATTGACAGAGAAATCGACAAACCATTATATTATGAATAGAGAAATAATCATGTCTTGTTTGTGACTAACAAGAAGTTTCGCTTGGAATGAGGAGAAATTAAAGTTTACAAACATTTTTCACATAGAGCGAAGTTTGTGAACTCAAGAAAGATGGATAAACAAACATGTTGAGTTCTCCTTTTTGGCTGAGTTGCCATCCTTTTGAGATTCGTACAATTTTTACAACAAAACCTCCGTATCTATCGAACAGCTGATGTGTCATTCTCTCAAAAAAGATGTACTCATTGTCGTAATTTATAATGTATTTTGTTCAGTCAATTAAATGAGTTTACAAACCATCTTTTAGTTCTGGCATATATATATATATATATATATATATATATATTATTACAATTTATTATTTCAAATTAATTATATTACCATGCTCCATTACAAAATTAATTTGAGGATAATGATATCAGCAACGTCTTAACTCTTAATTATTTTGGATGGAGTGGCGATCAATTCATTTGAACTTGGAGATGACAAATTAGAGTTCATTCATGATTTTAGATAAGAGTTCACTCAAAATTTATTTTTAACACGGAGAACAAATTAGTAATCATATAAAATATTTTATGGAAATAAACAATGTGTTTATGGTCACAAGATTGAATTACTGAAATAATTTTAATATGAGTCCAATTGGATTGCATGATGAATTTCATGTTGCTTCGGGTGTTTGGTTAGTTGGTTCATTTATTTTGCACTTCTTGAGAACTATATATATTGGAAGCAAGCAATCACAATTCAGTGCATTTCCAGCTAACAAATAGAGATATATACTCAATTTACTATAACATAAAATTCTTTAGGAAAAAAGTTTAGCAATCACATTAAGCTATTGGAGAAAGACAATGTATACAATATGATCAATTATAAATGCCAGATGGTCAGACTATCAAAAACTCAAAAATTCAAAAAAGTGTTACATAAATTAAATATAATATCATTAAAGAATGTTGAACACCACGTACATGTACTTTGATAAATATATAAGAGTATGTGTTGTGTCATTACGGGAATGATAGACTAGAATGACAGATTGTCTGATTGATCAGTTTGCAGGGGTTTAGCTTTGACTCACACCTGATCAAACTGTAAGAACTCGCTACAATAGAGAATGTGTCGAATTCAATTGAGTGGATCGATCCGGATTAGAAAACTTCTTGGAATCATTATCTTTGTCCATTGTTTTCTGAATAAAAAGAATTAATTACCTAACAGCAGTATAGAATTATTCTTAATTTTTTTGTACTTTCATTATCGTGAGAATTCATAGATTGTGTTTGTTTCCCAATGACGGACATATCCAGGAGCCCAAATAATTAAGAAAAATAAATTATTTCTTCTATTTTATAACTTTCATTATCGTGAGAATTACCTAAGAGCACTATATATAAATATTTCTCCTATTCTTGCAAACTAATTGTAGATTTTTCATAATAAAAGGGACAATTATACAATGAACCAAGAAATAAATGCATTAACCATAATGAATTGATCAGACAGTTACAAGTCAGTAATAATATTTATTAATAAGGATATCAATGTACGTCAATTTTTAAATTTTAGGTATGGAACAAAATTTTTGTGCATTAACATTTAAGTTATTGTTTGACAAAGTTTACAAATTTTTGTGGATCACTGAAATAAAGTTCATAATATATCTTTTAGTTCTGACATATATATGTAAGTTTACCAGGAGATTCGTGATTATCTTATTTTATTATTGAGTGGTCACACTACATTTATGGTAATACAAAAATTAAAATATATTTGAAAAGTCATTGCAATTGTATGATGAGGTATCGAGAGCCTTGGGTTACTTGCTTCATCTGTCTTGGACTTCTTGAATAGTATATAATGATGGGTTTAACATTGTATTGGCAGATAAATAATTAGGTTTAAGTTACTGTAAACATATTTATACGCAGTTGAAAAGCAAAGTCATCAAATTTTCATGGAGCTACTGGAAAAGGGCAACAAAACTAGTATGGTTTTGCATGCCTTTCTATTTTACCAATCCTTTTGGATGGCATTCAGTATGATATTGTCCGAATTCATTTGAAGTTTAATTCTATATTTAGATTCTGATTTGAATGATCATAATTCCTTATGTCTGATTTTAAAAATAGATAAAATTATCTCACATAAAACGATATGAAGCATTCGGAAACTAATATCCATAATTCCAAAAATATATATGATGACTTGACGGTAGAAGTCACTAGTGGAAAAACTGGAATCAGGATCGGCCTAATAGTATCGGTTATATGAAACAACCGATTCTAATATCTATCTGGATCGGTTTTTTTAAGAAAACTGATCCTAAAAACTATTCAGATCGGGTTTTATGGTTAACCGATCCTAATTTATGAACAATTAGAATCGGTTTTTTATTAGAACCGATCCTGATACTATCAGGATCGGTTTTTACAAACAACCGATCCTAATGGAACACATATTAGGATCAGTTATTTCTTAAAAACCGATCCTGATAGTATCAGGATCGGTTCTAACAAACAACCGATTCTAATTCCTTTTTTTTTAATGTTGGTTCTGAAAAAAAAAGAATCAGGATCGGTTCTGTTGACAAAACCGATCCTGATATATATATATATTTTTTTTTAATTTTGGTTCTTAAAAAAAAAAAAAAGTATCAGGATCGGTTCTGTGGACAGAACCGATCCTGATAGTTTTTTTTTTTTTTTTTCAGAACCAACATTTAAAAAAAAAAAAAAAAAAAGTATCAGGATCGGTTTTGTCGACAGAACCGATCCTGATACATTTTTTTTTTTTTTTTCAGAACCAAAATTGAAAAAAAAAAAAAAATTTATCAGGAACTGATCCTGATACTTTCTTTTTTTTTTTTTTTTCAGAACCAACATTTAAAAAAAAAAAAAAATTTATCAGGATCGGTTCTGTGGACAGAACCGATCCTGATACTTTTTTTTTTTTTTCAGAACCAACATTAAAAAAAAAAAAAAAGTATCAGGATCGGTTCTGTCCACAGAACCGATCCTGATACTTTTTTTTTTCAGAACCAAAATTAAAAAAAAAAAAAAAGTATCAGGATCGGTTTTGGTCAAAAGAACCGATCCTGATACTTTTTTTTTTTTCAGAACCAACATTAAAAAAAAAAAGTATCAGGATCGGTTTTTTCAACACAACCGATCCTGATTTTTTTTTTTTTTTCAGAAACAACTTAAAAAAAGGTATCAGGATCGGTTGTTTTGAAATAACCGATCCTAATGCTAATTTGACGCTAGGGTTTAATTCTGTTTCGCGCCTTTGTACTTACAAAAACAATCAGGATCGGTTATTTCGAAATAACCGATCCTGATAACTCCTGCTTAGTTCTTATTTTCATATCACGCCTCTCATTTTCAACTTAGCGTCTTTCTCTCTCTCTGTGTCTCCGTCTCTCCCTCTCAAATCCTCAGACCTCCGTGTCTCTCCTCTCTCTGTCTCCGTCTCGTCTCTTCCTCTCCTCCGTGTCTCTCTCTCTCTGTCTCCGTCTCTCCCTCTCAAAGCCGAGCCTCTCGAACCTCTCGAACCTCCGTGTCAATTTTTAATTTTTTGTATTGTTTCAAAAATTAATTAATGGTGTTTGTATATTGTTTTTCAGTTTTGAGGACATCTCGCTCAAGTTACTTAATCATCCGGCCGATCAACTATCACGGTATTAGCTTTATCTAATTTTCTCATTATTATACTTTTAAAACACATTTTTTTTTGTATTTTCAATTTATTTATTTATCTTTTTTCATTTGAGCAAGGCTTTTTGAAACTATCTTTTTATTTATCTTAATCATCCGGCCGATCAACTATCTTTTTTCATTTGTATTTTCAATTTTATTTTGCTATTGCACCAAATTTCTTCAACTATTGTACTTTTTTTTGTGTTTCATGAATTTTATTTTGTGTTCTTAATTGGTTTTGAGCTCCAATAAATCAATGGTAAATAAAAAAAAAAAATTATGCTGGCCAGCAAATATATATGGAAGCTGGCCAAATAAAAAAAAATATTTTTTTTAGATCCAATATAACATCAGGATCGGTTGTTTCAAAAAAACTGATCCTGATTCTTTTTTCTTTTTTTCAGAACCAACATTAAAAAAAAAAAGGTATCAGGATCGGTTATTTCAAAACAACCGATCCTGATTTTTTTTTTCAGAACCAACATTTAAAAAAAAAAAAAAAAAAAAAAAGGTATCAGGATCGGTTTTTTCAAAAAACCGATCCTGATAGTAACTATCAGGGTCGGTTGTTTCAAACAAACTGATCCTGATAGTTACTATCAGGATCGGTTATTTCAAAAAACCGATCCTGATAGTATAACATCAGGATCAGTTGTTTGAAACAACCGACCCTGATAGTAACTATCAGGATCGGTTATTTAACCGATCCAGATTATTGTAAGTATCAGTATCGCCTTCATCAGGATCGGTTGTATTCCGATACTAATATGCATATATAACCGATCCTGATTCCATATTTTCCACTAGTGAGTGTGTCATTGCCAGATCTAATTATATTGTTATATTTGTAAGTGTGTCAATTTGTTGATTTAGATGAAAAAAAAATCAATTTTCTGTTACAAATTCAAAATGTTATTTTTTGCAGGTGAGCCATTTGTAAAATACAATTTTAAATAAAAAGGTAGAACTGGATTCATATTATATTGAATTTGAATATTGTCAAAGCAATTTTCGGTAAAAGGGGGATTGGTTGGATCGAAGAAAATTCATAGTAGAGATACTACACCGTGAGGTTGTTAACGCACTAAACAGAAAAAAAAAAAAGCAAAAAAAAACTGTTCAATTCGTTCTTTTATAGATTTCACATTTCTCACTTCAGATCTTTGCGCGCATCTCCTCGCACAGGTAAAGCTTCCTCATTTATTATTGTTACTTTTGTATTTACAACTCACCAATTAATATTGAAGATATATACTCAATTTTTAAAGAATATGCTATAGCAAAAAAATTAACAATTATGTTAAGCCATTGGAGAAAACATATATATGCAATGCAATCAACAATTAAACACTCAAATATAATATCATTAATTATCAAAAAATAAAAAATGTGCTAACCATTGTAACAGCTAATGCCTCAAGTAGTATAAATTGTGATCCCATAACCATTTTGTCGAACCTGATACTGCATTTTTTTATGATTAAAGTGGCAGTCCAGAGTTGTGTGCTGCCTAAAAGGTGGGACTTCTCTTTACCTTCTCTGAACTTCATTGTTGACCACATTTCGATGATGATTTTTGTGTGTGTGGGTAGTTAATATGTAACAAATTTGAACAATTTGTTGAGGGTGAGTACATATACATGCTAAGTTCAAATACATATTCTATTTTGAATTTACTGTGATTTAGTTAATCTCAGATAATTTTACTTTGTAATTTTCAATTATGGTCACATTTGTTTATGGTCAACATTTTCATATTAAATATTATTTTTTAGGGACGTGATATTTTATTTCCTTTTTTTATAATATTTTGTGCATCTCGAATTAGAAAAGATAATAATACTATTAATCTTAGTAACCGGTTATCTAACGACGCACTTCTCTAAAATTGGCTTTATAAAAAAACTATTAAAATAGACTGGATTAAGCCACACAATTTTTTATCACATTATTTAATTACGCATTTCTCTATAATTGTCCAACATAATTAATATTGGTGCTCATGTTTTTTCCTTTTTTTTACGGATCTTTTTGGATGTCATTCAATATGATTTAAATAAAATAATAAATTATTTTTGTTGTAACTAATTTGATATCTAAGAAAAAATTGGTCTTTATTTGTCTTATTCGTAAAAGAAAAAAAAGTTATTTCTATATATAATTATTGGTCTATTAGTCTTATCAACCGTAGTTTTAAACTAATTACTGAACATTTGGATAATAAGTTGGTGTCTATTAAAAGTGCTTGATGGCAAAGAATTGGGAAGAAAATATAACAAGATGACATCTTTAGTGGTAAACGAGGAGCAAGATGACATCTAGCTAGTTCTAATAATTCGAATAAAAAAGTTGAAGCTTAATTGTTTTTATTAGGTGTCTGTAAAATATTGTATTTTTAAAACTGTTACAGAGCTCTTTGAAGTTCCAAATTTTAGAATAATAATGTTTAGCTCGACAATTCCCTGATGAAAAATTATTTTAAGAGAATTTGAAATGAGAGCAGGACGATGAGCACACTTAACCATTCGATTAACGGAGTTATGGTGTTTAATTAACGGATCTCAATCTTATGAGAGTTGATTAATGTAATTATACTTTTCTCAGCTTTCAGGTATCCCATCTGAACCAAGCGGCCAGTTCCGATAGCAAGAATACATACTCTCTTGTGAATATTAAACATTTTGGGTGGTATGATCCCTACCGCTTATCCGAGAGGATGGTTATTATCTTATATATGATATATTACTCGCAGGACATTTTAAAACATAAATATTATTTGCAAAGTCATTTAAATTTTACCATGAGTTGTTTCATCTGTTTTGGATGTCTCAAATACTATATAAAGGGAGCTTTAACATATGTATTAGCAAATAATTAATTAGCTTCAAGTTACTATACACATATATAATAAGTTGAGAAACAAATTCATCAAATTCTGATGGAGCAATTGGTGAAAGCCACTACAAAAACAATTTTCTAAACAGCCTAGTTAAGTACACAAATACGACTAGATTCTATAAAATATGAATGCCCATCTAATATGTTAGTATTCCACGGAAATTAAAACTATAACTCTCATTAAAATACATCTAAATAAATCAATAATCACTGAGGGGAATTATGTCCTGGTACAATATCTCAAATTATTGAGTGGTCACACAAAATTTATTGTAAATACAAAACAATAATTATTTGCAAAGTCATTGAAATTGTATGATGACGAGAGCCTTGGGTTAGTTGTTTCATATGTTTTGGACTTCTCAAATACATAATGTCGGCTTTAACATTGTATTTGCAGATAATTAATAAGCTTAAAGTTCTTATGAAAAATATTTAATAAGTTGTGAATCAAATTCATCAAATTATGATAGAGGTATTGGAGGTAAACCAACAAAAATAATATTATAGACGGTGATGAACACAATTATGACTTAAGAGTTTATAGAAGGACAGAATACCCACCTAAATATGTATACTCATTGTAAGCTACTCGGAAGCGAACCATTGCCAAAAGGTATCTTCAGTGAGACCTCTGATTTGGAAATGGAACCTTCATTGGGTTCTTAACAAAATAAGGTACTTTAATTTTCTTTTAATTTATGATTTTAATAGACTTCATTGAGTTATTTGGTATAACAATTATTTACTTTGTTAATCAGATTCTATTTTGTTGTCATACTAAAACTATTTAGGTGAGGAATACTATTAGGATACTCAAAGTTTATTTCTGCGTGATACTTTTTGTTTGTTTTGGCCACATTTGGTATGAATTAACTTTTCTTTGTTCCTTTGTGAATATGAAACACAGGACATTAAAAAGGCATGAAAAAGCTTATTGGCAATACCTGTTGGCAAAGAAGGCAAGGGAGCAGGCATGCGATACTCGGGGTTTACATTTCCTTTGTTTGCTCAGTGAGGAGGTGGTATTTGTTATGGAATAGGGGTCTTAGGTTTTAAAAAATGTATGTTTTTACATTAACATAGGAAGGGACCGAGTAACCTTGTTGTATCGGCCTAAGGGCTTTCAAACAAAAAAAAAAACCTGTTGGAATAAAGCAAAAGGATATTGTATATAATATTGTATCTAAGGTAAGAAAATTCATTGTTAAAAGGATTAGAGTTGGCTTAATATATATATATATATATAGAGAGAGAGATAGGCTACCATGCTTTGCAAATTAAAGCACCTCTTGTGCTTTGCGCTCCTTTTCGGATTTTCAAAAATTCAAAATGTCGATCTGACCATTCAAGTTGTTATCCATATTGAAATGTGCTTGGAGACCAAATTTTACATTTTTTGGAATTTTTTTACTATTTATTAAGCCACTTTGAAAATCGCTGATCCATTGGTCCAGAATTTTTTACTGTTTTGCTAGTGTGACCATTGGATCAGCGATTTTCAAAGTGGCTTAATAAATAGTAAAAAAATTCCAAAAAATGCAAAATTTGGTCTCCAAGCACATTTCAATATGGAGAACAACTTGAACGGTCGGATCGACATTTTGAATTTTGAAAATCCGAAAAGGAGCGCAAAGCACAAGAGGTGCTTTAATTTGCAAAGCATGGTAGCCTATCTCTCTCTCTATATATATATATCAAAATAATTCAATCATTTTTAACTGAAGTTTTTTTTTTTTAATTTAACAAGATGGTTTTATGTCGAACAAGAGACATAACTTCTAATATTATGTTTGTCATGCGAAATTACCTGATTTGTGGATGCCACTGCAAGCATTAGATAATGCATTATAACCAATATCTTATATATGGAACATGAGAATTATTGGCAGGGTAATTAGGTATATTTTCAATTCCTTTTAAACACCCAAACATCTCTCCTGTCTACCCCATCTTAAAAGAGGCAGGGTAATTGTGTATATTTCATTAAGAGAAGCTATTTATGAGTCTTTTGAAGAAGTATAGTGGATAACATACTCAATGCTTTGCAGGGGTAACACTAACACTTCAATTGTCTTTAATGTTTATGTATTTTGCTATTGATTTTGTTTTCATTTTATTCAGTTTCCTTATACACATTAAGTCCTGATGCTATTCCACTATGATGGGGAAGTCAATTAATGGAGAGGCCTGATCTCGGAGTGATGGTGCATTGCATTTTAACACATTGATCTATGATATCTTGATCTTCTGCAATTACGTCTTTTATTTTCAAACTTGTACCTGATATATGTTATTGTTAATTAACGGATAAAACTTACATAATACTCCGTTAATCTTCGTGCGGAAGCGGATCTTGCGAGCGTAGCAGTATCACTGGTTCTGCAAGGAATCACTAGCCGAAGCCGGAAGCCTTGCGTTTTCCACGGCCTAAAACCTTCAATCCTTAACAGAGTTCTTCTTGGTGCTCTCTTTCTTTTCTCTCTAAATTTTGGCTGTTACTATTCACACGTTTTCTGATTATTTTCTGAGAGAGAGATATGAATGGTTTATATAAAACCAATGCACCTATTCATAAAGGGTTGGCATCTATTCATAACGGGTCGGATATTTGATTTGGGTTTCCCATAACGGGCGTACCATTAAATAAATCCAACATCTCCCACTCGCACAAAATGGGATACCCGCTATAAACTAAGAGAACGTAATCTCTAATCTCTGTTAAAATTCATACAAGGAAATAGGCCGTGACCAGCATATCTTAATTTGAGAGTCTATGTTGTTATCCAACTGTTAGGTATGTATAACAACATCTAAGTAGAGTAAATATGCAGTACCCCAGATCATTAAGTTACATTTTTTAAGTATTACAGGATCTCTTTTATTTATTGATACAACCATACTTATATATTCACAATTATGTTACATAAACATAATTGGTGCACCAGTGAATATAACCTAATGTAACACTCAAATGATCTTTTTCTTTTATCTAGAATCTCTTAATTCCAAATCAATTTGCTATTCAGATATGTTCCATTAGATCGCATCATACATGATCATTGGTAACATTCCAAAATAACTAATTGAAAAGAAACTTCAAGTATTTAGTAAAAAATCGAAGAGTACTATGAGATCCTTTTGATCTCGCGGGTCTCACACAACAAAGAAGAAGAGATCATATCTTCTGTTACCCTGTTGGTCAATTGCACATATGGTATGAAACATATGTTACGGTATTATTCTCCATTTCTTATGGAGCGTATGTCTAATTTAAAATCCAATACCGTACAAGTGATAGTTCAGATATACATAATATCTAACTTGAGTCCACAACTCTACTTATCATATAAATTCACTAACAGGACTCCCACTTGGCATAAGACAGTTAAGGTGAATAGTGGGTATTTCACCTTCGGTCATAATAATATATTCATATGACCTCATCTTGATTCTCTATCAAGGCGATGTATATTTTAAGCACTTGCTCTCACATTTTGTATCATGTCTAGCTTAAAATCAATCTTATTTCTATGTCCTACCAAGACATAGAAGTGATTGCCTGTGTAAGAAGGCCAATCAACTGTCTGACATACCTTTCATTTTATATCTCATGTGTTATGCTAAATATATTGGTATTAAATAATTTATAACAATTATAACATAAATGAATAAGAAAATAGCATTCATTGCATTTATCCCACAAATACAAATATACATAATATATACTGTTCAATCAAAATATATATATATAACTACAATCTACGTAACCCTAGAGATTTCACATGGCCAATAAACACATCTCTAGGTATTGCCTTTGTAAAAGGATCTGCCACCATTTTGTGTGTAGATATGTACTGCATGCAAACTTGTTTTCTCGCCACCATGTCTCTAACGAAGTTATACTTAGTATCAATGTGTTTGGTCTTTGAGTGATACTTGGGATCTTTTGTATAAGCGATTGCTGCTTGGCTATCGCTATATACCAACACTGAGTTAGTTTCATTCTCACCGAAACCCAAGTGATTCAAAAATCTTTTAAGCCAAACTGCTTCTTGTACTGCTGCTGAAAATGCTACAAATTCAGCTTCCATTGTGGATAAGGATATGCAACTCTGTTTCTTACTACTCCAAGAGATAGCTCCATTACTAAGTAAGAAAACATAGCCTGAGGTAGATTTTCTTTCATCTAAATCTCCTCCCCAATCAGCATCTGCGTAACCCATGAGTTGCAGATTTTCTCCTTGAAAACACAATGAATAATCTGCAGTACCTTTCAGATATCTAAGTATTCTTTTTACTGCTTTCCAATGGGACTGTCCTGGATTGGCTTGATATCTACTCACCATCCCAACGGCGAAACTGATATCCGGCCTAGTACACATCATAGCATACATGAGGCTGCCAACAGCACTTAAGTAAGGAACTTTTTCCATTTGTGCTTTTTCATCTGGAGTCTTTGGACACATTCTTAAACTAAGACCTTCGCCTTTTGCTATAGGAGTATCAATGGGTTTACAGTCTTGCATATGAAACTTTTCAAGTACTTTCTTGATGTAATGCTCTTGTGATAGAGCTAACATCTTCTTGGAACGATTTCTTTCAATCTTCACTCCAAGAATGTATGCTGCTTCACCCATATCCTTCATATCAAAATTGGAGGATAACCATTCCTTAATGATTTGTACATACTCTTTATTGTTACTAGCCAACAGTATGTCATCCACATAAAGTGATAGAATCACAAATTTGTCTTTGGATCTTTTGACATACACACAATGGTCTTCATCAATCATTTCGAAATCAAATGATATGATTGCTTGATGAAACCGAATGTACCATTGTCTGGAAGATTGCTTGAGACCATAAATGGATCTCAACAATTTGCACACTTTGTGCTCTTGTCCTTCGGCAACAAAACCGACAGGTTGTTCCATATATATCTCTTCTTCCAGATTGCCATTTAGAAATGCAGTTTTAACATCCATCTGATGCAATTCCAAATCTAAACTGGCAACGATAGCTAGTATCAACCGTATGGAAGTAAATCTTACAACAGGAGAGAAAGTCTCTACGTAATCTATCCCTTCTTGTTGTGTATACCCCTTAGCAACAAGACGTGCCTTATACCTCTCAATTGAGCCGTCAGCTAGACGTTTAATCTTGAGAACCCATTTGTTCCCAATTGTCTTGCGTCCTTCAGGGAGATCAACTAATTCCCAAACACAATTTGATCTCATTGACTCCATTTCTTATTCCATTGCTTTCATCCATTTCTCTTTAGCAGGACAAGTGAGAGCCTCTCGAATATTTCTTGGCTCTTCTTCATCTTGCATGACAATCATGTAAGATTCATTTTCGATTGGAAAATGACGTTTAGGAACTCTAGCACGATTGCTATGCCTAATTTGTGATTGTGCTGAACTTGGCTCAGCATCATCTACTGACTTGCTCCCACTTGGATGAGATACTGTTGGAGGTTCAGGAATATGCACCAAACGATTTGCAACAATCAAATCATCTTGCTCCTCCTCTACTTCATATAGAGAAAATTCCTGACCTATCTCACCCTTTCTTGGAAATTCATTTTCCAAGAAAATGACATCTCGGGACTCAAATTCTGTTACACTCCCACTCGATTGTTCACCAATGAACACATAACCTTTGGAATGTTCGGAGTATCGTATAAATATACTCTTTTTACCTCGTGGACCCAATTTACCATGTTGATGAGACGAATCATGAACAAAGGCAGCGCATCCCCAAGGTCTCAGATTACTAAGATCTGGTTTTCTATTAGTCCAAAGTTCGTAAGGAGTTGAAGAAACAGATTTAGAAGGTACACGATTTAGAATATAGGCAGCAGTCAATAATGCATCACCCCAAAAATTAATTGGCAGATTTGCCTGAGCCATCATTGACCTAACCATTTCCAAAAGAGTCCGATTTCTCCTTTCAGCCACTCCGTTTTGCTGTGGAGTATATGGCATGGTTAGTTGCCTTAGTATTCCTTTTTCTTCGCACATTTGTTTGAACTCATCAGACAAATATTCGCGACCGCGATCCGTTCTTAAGGCCTTAACCTTTCTGTCTAATTGATTTTCACATAAAGTTATAAATTTCGTGAAACAAGCAAGAGCTTCAGATTTATGAGATATCAAATAAACGTGACCATATCGCGTATAATCGTCAATGAAGGTGATAAAGTATCTACCTCCATGTCGTGCCCTCACATTCATTGGTCCACAAATGTCAGAATGAATTAATTGCAATGGAAATTCAGATCTAGTTCCTGTTCCAAATGGTTTTCTTGCCATTTTTCCTTTTAAACAATTTTCACATGTTGGTAGACTAACCCTTTCAATTTGGCCTAACATGCCTTCCTTGGCTAATCTATCCATTCGTTGCTGTCCAATATGGCCTAATCTCATATGCCATACATTCACATCAACATTTTCATCAGCATATGATGTAATTAAAGAAAAATGGGTATTAGAAGTCATCATATTAATAACATCCAGAATAATAAAACCATTCGATACATATCCATAACCATAACACACATCATCCAGATACAACTTAATATTAGTACCACACATGTTCAAAGTAAATCCAAATCTAAGAAGAACTACTACAGATACAAGATTTCGTCGAATGTCAGGTGCAAAGAGAACATCATGTAAGAGAAGGGTTCGACCATCACGCATATCCAACTTGCATGTGCCTATACCCTTGACTGGTACACGAGAGTTGTTTCCTACATAAAGACATTTTGAACCTTGCGGAATTCGACGAAAATCCACAAACAAGTCACGGTCTTTGGCTACATGGTCTGTTGCCCCTGAGTCCACAGTCCACAAAGGATGAGAATCAGCAATAAAAACAGAACTGGAAACATATGAAAAATATGAAAGTTTTTCAATAATTTGTACCTTGCGGGGCTCTTTGCATTCACGAGCATAGTGACCCTTCTTGCCACAATTGAAACACTTGATCTTGGCCTTATTATGCTTCTTAAAATTCTGAGAAGCCTTTCCTTTGCCACGATCTTGCCCCTTATGCTTTTTCTCTTGTTTGCCCTTCTGACCATAATTTGACTTACGCTTCTGGCCTTGCCCTCCATGAGAGCTTGAACCAGCCAAATGCACAGCAGATTCAGTTTCTTGAGGCTTGGATGCCTCAATACGATCTTCCTCAAGTTCCAGATGCCTTGCTGCATCGTTGAGAGTTTTAATACTCTCATTGTGGGTCAGATTCACCTTCATGTGTTCCCAAGTATGAGGAAGTGAACGAATCACTGCTTGAAGTTGTTGCTCATCAGTCAAAACATGGCCAGCGTCCTTCAACTCACTAATCATATTTGACATCTCCCTGAGATGTTGCCGCATGCTATGATTAGGACGCTTCTTGTAAGTGTCAAATTTGATGGTGAGTTGTCTCAGTTTTGTAACAGAAGTTCCACCAAACTTCTGCTTCAAAGCAAGCCACATCTCTTTTGCAATCTCATATTGCCTAAACTCACGCATCAGATCATTTTCCATACTGCTCAGCAATGTAATACGAGCAATGGAGTTCTTCTTTTTCCAGGACTCATATGCAGCATTATCAGCAATGTGCTTTTCAGTTGTACCTTTTTCTGGTTCGGTTAGAATATGATCCAGGACCGAAAGAACCTCTTGTTCTTCCAGGACATACTGAATTTTCATGGCCCAAATTTCATAATTATCGCCATTCAGTTTTTCACCCTTATTGAGTTCTGCCACAATATTCCTAGATGCAGATGCCATTTCACTAAGAATTTACAATTAAACTAAGTTAGGACATATCACAATTCTGATGGCTTAATATAAATTATTTAATACCTAGCATAACACTTCTAGTTTTACAACAACTATGAAATAATTTAATAATAATAATACTTATAGATTAAAATAGAAAGATCACTAAGTTTCACAATCATCATTTAATTCTATAACTCTTATTATTATTAATTATTTCACTGTGCAAAAAAAAACTCCCACTTAAAATTCATAATTTAAAAAAAATTATATCATTTTAAAAAAAAAAAAAATATATATATATATATATAAGAACTGAATTTCCAGAATAACAGCAAAGTAATATAATTTCCAGAAAATATATAGAACTAATTGTACAAAGTATATAGAACAAATATAATACTTTTCAGAAAAAAAAAACAGTCAAGTACAAGTTATATATAAAGAAAAACAAGAGAAGAACATGAAATTGATTTGGTGTAGTGGTAAGTATAGTCGGGTGTGACTCAAGAGGGCGCGGGTTCTAGCCCCGGAAGCCACAAATTCTAATTTTTTCGGGGTTCATGAGAAATTTATGGACCAAGTCCATTTAGTTTGAACCGGTGCATACAACCTCTCCATTTCAAACAGTAATGGACCCATCCATTGGCGCTGGTTGAACTAGAAATGGATTCTATACATTCCATAAGTATAAAATTGGTACACACCAAATATCAACCATCAAATCCGAAAAAATAGAAATTCGGCAAGTTCCGAAAATTCTTGAGAAAAAATGGTTCTTTGGACGGTTGTGATTCATTTGGACCAAAAAAGTATCCAACCAGTTGTATTAGATCCATAAACAACAAAAAATGCATGGTTTTGCTTTGCATCTCCCATTTTCACTATACAACATCACTGTTTTGCAATGCATCTCCAAAAGATACACTTAAAAAATCTCCAAAAAAAAAACAGTGAATACAATTAAATACGTTTTTAAAATACAATTCGTATTTAAATTGATCAAATTTACAAAAAATAATTGTAAATTAAATCTGAAAATTTACCACTGTTATAATTTAACAAAAATAATTTTATAATTTCAAATTATTTCGTTTTTCATGAAATATGAAATTAATTTTCAGAAATTCTCAGAAAAAAAAAATCTGAAAATTGCTATACAAAATTTTCAGAAAAAAATAATTTCGAAAAATATAATTTTATAATTTTATGTTATGCGAATTTTCAGAACAATCCGTGTTATATATTAAAACCAGAATACATGCTATAAAAGCTCTGATACCAATGTTAATTAACGGATAAAACTTACATAATACTCCGTTAATCTTCGTGCGGAAGCGGATCTTGCGAGCGTAGCAGTATCACTGGTTCTGCAAGGAATCACAAGCCGAAGCCGGAAGCCTTGCGTTTTCCACGGCCTAAAACCTTCAATCCTTAACAGAGTTCTTCTTGGTGCTCTCTTTCTTTTCTCTCTAAATTTTGGCTGTTACTATTCACACGTTTTCTGATTATTTTCTGAGAGAGAGATATGAATGGTTTATATAAAACCAATGCACCTATTCATAAAGGGTTGGCATCTATTCATAACGGGTCGGATATTTGATTTGGGTTTCCCATAACGGGCGTACCATTAAATAAATCCAACAGTTATTTTATCTGTTCTGAATTTCCGAGTATTATTATGTATTTCCTTCATCGACCAAATTTCTTATGTTGGATATTAAGGTGCCAGATGGATCGGCAGCCTCTAAATAGGGATTCGATCCTTAATTTCCTTTATAGACCAAATTTCTTATGTTAGACAAATGAGGACTCGATCCTTACTTTTCATGGAAAAAATCATCAAATCCAATTCATTTGGTAAAAGTTGACAATCATATATAATGGGTGAACATTTGATAATGGATCAGTTTAACAATGTTAATTGACAAAAAAATATTATATTTTATACATCAGGTAAATAAATTTTTTGATTTATATTTCATACATATTATATAGATGATCAATCACAGATTAATGTTGGTTTCTTATGTAGAAGGTCAATAGTTCTGTGAAATTTCTTGTTATGTTCAAAATCTCCATTTCATTATTAAGCACGTTGGGTGTCCGATCCGTCAACGGTTACGATTGAAAGATTAATTTTTGGATTTAATCTCAGCTCTCCAATCACATAATCTATCTTCTTTTGATTAAATGCATATGTTTTATGTGTAGAAGTTTAAATTTAGCTACAAACATACTCGCCACACATACTGCCACACGATGCGTTACAATTAAAATTAAACAGACTCTAAAATTTAGCGATATAATTCTCCGTTTCCTTATTTATTTGTTTTCTTATTTCTCCCTCTCCAATTGAAATTTTCTATACGGCGGATTACAATGCAAATCAATTTTTTGTTCACTTCCTTATTTCTATACATATTATTGTGATAAATCTAGAATATATTTCTAATTTATTTTTTTATGAAAATTTGTCATTTTGTATGAGAATTTATTTTTATTATCTTATCATATAATCCGTTGCAACTCACGGGCACGATACTAGTATATGTATATGTACATACATTTAGCACAGGGAAGCAAAGCGTAAGATCAGGGGTTGTTATAGAAAACTGAGAAAGTGGTAACCAGAGGACAACTTAGACTAATGTGACATGTTCGTTTTGGTGTAGAAACGGTTTTTTACTAAACCGGAGCATGAGATCAATAGGGTCTTATTTCTTTTGCTGGTATTGGATGACTGACACAAAGCAAAATTTATTTATAATTGGAGAGGACTACTTAGGGGAAGCCAGTTATTTTTTAACACAAAGGGCTAACAACGTTTTTAGATATTCTTACAAAAATTAAGAAAAAATAGCATCATGAATTTATGATCATTTTGATCACACGATTCACATACTAATACAATTTTTGTGTGACCATTTAATTACTATGAAGTTTGAGATCCAGAAAGTTAAGTTTGGTAGCTTGTGTTAGTTAATTCATTCATTTTCACTTCTCTGTAAGTACTATATATAGAACAAATGGCGTTGTATATGTAGATAATTAATGGATATATGCAAATTCAACTGACTGTATATGTATATTAAATGAGAAATACATTTACCAATATTGAGTTATTGGAGGAAACTGAAAAATACAATACCATCAACAACAAAAAATTGGCATATTACAATTGTTGATGATGACGGGCTGACCCAATAATGTTGAGAGGTAGATATAATTATGAAAAACAAATTTAGTCGATATAATTTTTTACTATTGCTTATTTTTATTGAACAAGTTTGTCTACTCTTGGGCCCAATTTATTTTCCTCATAACTCATTTTCTTCCAGCCCAACTGATTTCCTTGCCTACCCCACACCAAATTATGTTGTCTTGTTTGGATGAAACAAAGAATAGTAGCTAACCAAATTTTAGTTGGGTTAGTAGAATAGTGAGCTAACCAGAAAAGACAAACAAAAAATAGTTGGTAGTTCTTGATCAAAACGAAAGTTAGTTCAAAAAAATAATGCTATTACTACTAAGAACTGTGTTGATTTGCAAGTGTATTACTACTAAGAGCTGTATTCATCACATTATGTATGGTTGTTATCAAAACTTCTGAAAATGACAACCAAATTTTTGCTTTACTCACATGACATCTGCTTTTTGGCACTAGGTAGTCTTTCATGACTCGAAGAAATCAGAATTTATTTATAATTCGAGAGGACAACTTAAGTAGAGGTTAGCTAGTCAATATTTTTTAGCACAGAAAATTTTGAAAAAGTAGCAATATTTTTTTTGTGTGACCAATTAAGTATGATCGAGATCCAACGAGGTCACTGTGAGAGCTTGTGTTAGTTACTTCACACATTTTTCACTTCTCTAGATGTACTATCTTTAAAAACAAATGGCACTGTTTGTATTTGCAGATAATTACTGGATACATGCATACTCAACTTACTGTAAAAGTATATTCAATGTTGAGAAATACATTTGGCAATATTGATTCATTGGAGGAAGCCAATAAATACAATACTATCACCAACAAAAAATGGTAATATAACCTATGTTTATGACGATGGGCGGACCCAGTAAGGTCAGAGGAAGGCTGTTGTCTACTCCTGAATATTGAAAAAAAAAAACAAATTCAGTTCATATGTTTTTTCGGCTATTGCCTACTTTTGGTGAACAAATTTGGCAACACTAAAATCCAATTTATTTTCTTCCCAACTCATTTTCTCATGATTAACTCATTTTCTTGCCTATATATCCATATCAAAATTTCTGAGTCCGCCTATGTTCAGGACGATGCTTTATTGAACTCCCAAGTCACTACCATCGATTTTATTGGCATTGAACTCTGCAGTCACTATATCATTCAAGCTTTAATTAATATTTATTTATAGCTTCCTTGGTCTTGAGCTTTGGTCAACATTTCTTAGTAAATCAAGGGTGGAGCTTAGCAAATGATGAGGTCGAAGTTTCATCCCAAGCCATTAAGTCCAAGATTATTTTTAAAGTCAAGCCAAAGCTCAAAAAAAAAAAAGGGCCGTTGATCAACTTATGTGCTATTTCTGTTTTTAGATTCAGTGTAATTCTTGTTTTGTTTTATTGTTACCTTGTTAATTCAAATACATTTGTACTTTCCTTTCTTGAAACATGACTGCAAATATTTCCTTATATCTACCGGAGGAGGTGATTCCACCGCGTAGCAAAAGCCCTCCTCCCACCAACCCCCAACTTCCGATACTACACAGTATGGCGACAAATTTGACTGCTCCCTGCTCCACCTTTCACTGGCTCACAGTTCTCTACCAACACTGGTTTCACGGACATCTCTAGCGGCATCGGTGGCGAGGGTTAATTGATCTCATTATCCCTCCCCCAGTGAATCACACCTTTTGAGATTTTATCTCCTCCTCAAACCTAATCCAACATTTAAACCATTATTCGTGAAAAAGTACAGCTCCATCTCAAACTAAATTTTTGTTTTAATTATTATTCAGTACAGATGTTTGTTCTGCATTAGTTTGATCATTAATTCAAATCCATTCAGATTTGTGTATCACCTGTTATAAGTTCAAACCATCTATAGTTCATGCAGATTTATATTTAATTGAGAAATAATTTTTTAAATATAAAGTTAGAACTAGATTCAAATTATATTATTGAATTTGAATAATGTTAACATATTTTATATATGTCTTATGTATGTTAGCAAAAATAAATTAAGTAAATGAAAGTAGAGGAAGAGAGAGTAACATCGAAGAACAATATATAGGAAACATCTCTTAAATGTTACGGAAAATTAGCAAAATTGAAAACAGCTCGGGTTTTCTGATGCACACTTAGTGGAACATTTAAGTGACGCATATTTAATGTAAATATTTGTGTGGGTCCAACTCAGTGGACCCAGACTAGAAAAGGGTATTGATCGGATTGGAAAATATTCATCGTGCAGAAACAATATTGTTCGTTGTTGAGAGCTCTGATAGAATCCACCTTTCTATTCTCCCTTCTCTGTTTTCTTGAGAGCTCCACGCACATCTCCTTGTACTGGTAATGTTTCTTTATTTATATTATTACTACTTCTGTCGGGTTCTCCTTAATGTTTTTGCTGAATTTCATCCTTTGCCACACAGAACCAGCTCCAAATGAACAACCACTGTAATTTTGTGATTTGTGCCATTTTCCCGCCGAAACCTCCGTATCAATCAAACAGCTAATGTGTCTTCCTCCTTAAAAATGAAATTTCCAAACCATCTTTTATTAAGATGCACTCATTATCATAATATTTAATTGATTTTGTGCATTTATTTAAAATGAAATTTCCAAACCATCTTTTCTTTGTGCCATATATTTGTATTTACAGTTTATTACTTCAAATTAATTTAAGGATGGCGATATCAGCTGTTCTTAAACCTTAATTCTTTTGGATGGAGAGGGGATGGATTTTGTTGTAGACTGAGATTTATAATCACAGTTTCATTTCAACTAATTGGATATGACATATTAGAGTTCATTCAAGATTTTAGATTTGAGTTCTCTCAACATTTTTTTGACACGGAGCACAGTTAAGTAATATTTTGAAAGAAATTATCGAAATATGCACTGTGATATGGTCACATGATTGAAGCACTGATATGTAAATGAAATTAAAGCACTGAAATGCAAAATACAACGGAATTTACATTTTGGGCTGAAATTAAAGCACTTGGCTTGCTTCCTAAATTGTTTTATGCGGTTTGTGTATTTACAAAAATATTGAACCCGGATTCATATAACGGGATTCTCTTTAAATAAATGAATTCCACCAATTTTGTACGGATGACAGTGTAGACAGAGATTTATAATCAAAATTTCATTTAAATTTGGAAATGACAAATTAGATTTCATTCAAAATTTTATATTACAGTTAACTCGACATCATTTGTTTATTTATTTTCATTCGGGGCACAGTTTAGTAATCTTTCAAAACTAACTATTGAAATAAGCAATGTGATATGGTCAAATAATTGAAGTACGAAAATGATTTTTGTATGAGACCAACGGAATAGTACGACGAGTTTCAAATGATTTTGAGTGTTTGGGTAGTTATTTGAAGTTCATCAGTTTTGCACTTCTCGAGAATTATAGATATTTAATAAAACGGTCATTGTATTTTGCAACAAAATAAGGAAGATATGTTCTCAATTTACTTCTATATATATGCTATAGGGAAAATGTTTAGCAATTATATTAAGCTATTGAAGAAAGCCAATATATTAAATATGATTGTATGAGAATCAAAAACAGAAAAATGTGTTACATAAACTAAATATGTTGGATCATTATCCAACGTTGAGCATATAAGTAATATAATTATGAATTGTATACTGTCATGTATGATTGTATAACTAAAGTGATCTAATATGGATTAAGATATTTGACAATCTATGTATTAATTAGGGTGTGGTCCATAAATGTGTAGAATAATACATGCAAAACTCATACTCATTGATGGACTGATTATGAGATTTACAATTAAGAATAACCACTAAATGTGGAATAGGTTTTCATCTAAATCTAAATATCTAATTTTGGATGTCTAATATAGATGTCTAAAATTGGACATCTATATCTGATGCGTCAGATTTAGAGGTAGCCTATATAAGGATGGGTCCCCAAGGCACTAGATAACACACACAACTCAGTTTTCTGAACAACAATTATTTTAGACAGAATCTGAGTGTCTTCTTTTCTCTTTCATCATCAAAGATCTAGAGAGGAGAAATCCATTAGAAAACTTGGAAGGAATTTCTCAAAGGCGTGTCTTGCTGCTTTGGAAGATCTATTTCTACGACCATACGACTACACAACAAGGACTTCTTGCCATTCAAGACTTGTCTCGTGCTCACGGAGACGGCTCTTCGCAATTGAGGATTCCATGGCCAACGTTATAGAATCAGGTATGTATTCCGCACTTATGATTTATGTTTTGTGTTTCTTTGGCATATGACGGTCCTTAAATTAAAGTGGAGAATTGTTTCTCCTTCCCCGGGGTGTAAGTGTTTGACCCCTAGATGAGATGTAATTGTTTGATCTCTAGGTAAGACGTAATTGTTTGGCCTTTATAATTCCCCTACAAAATATAGTCAGACTTGAAAAATACAAGTACCTTATATAATATAAGTAACTTGAAATAAATAAGACTTTTGTATCATTACGACAATGAAAAGCTGAAATAACGTGTCATCACACTCAGAACATCGCATGTATGAAACTTCAAACGGCAGCATAAAATGATGATGTGATTCAAAAAACAACATATCATAATTTTTTTTTTTTCAAAATTTTGTGTGTGTTATATTAATATATTCGAATATTCAAAGAATATATTAATATTTTAATTTATATTGTTAAATAAATAATCGAGTTTATATACCAATCATATTAAATCTATATAGAATTATTCTATACTGAATTTATAATTTTTCTTAATCTTTCAACATGAATTTTAAACTAGCTGCATATCATCTCTCGTAAGATATCTGCCCTTAAAAAAAATTTATATGTCAAATGCGCTCTAAAAGCTCGATCGGTCCACATGGTTTAAGTTTTTGTCTTCCTTTTATGATTCTCATAATTAACGTCCATTGTTAAATTATACTCAAATAATATAATTTTATTTTCGAAATAACCCAATCCTTTTTTGCTAAGACCAGCAAAATTTAAGTTTTATAATTTCGCTACAAGCTTTTATGCTTAAGAAGATACATAACTTCTAACATTATATTTGGCATGTGAAATTATCTGATTTGTGGATGCCTCTGTAAGCATTAGAGTATCCCTCTATAGCCTACTGAAAGTATCGGCTATACATTTCCTTTTCTAATTTTGTTAACCTTTTTCCAATTAATTTTAATTACTGAAACTACCCTTCCTCTCTATCTCATTTTGAGAAAGGTACGGTAATTGGGCATATTTCATCCAGAGAAGCAATTTCTGATCCCTTTGAATAAGTATAGTGGATAGCATGCTCAATTCATTGCAGAGGTAACACTAAACAATCTATTGTTTTTAATGTTTATGTATTTGTCTATTGATTTTGGTTTCATTTGTTTTTAATGTTTATGCATTTCGACCGGGGTGATGCTATTTCACTATGATGGGATGGTCAATAAATGGAGAGGTCTTAATTGGAGTGATGGTGCATTGCATGTTTCTTCAATTAACCAAACCAAATGGTAAAGGTCCATTTTCAAACAGTGGTGCATGATATCTTGATGTTTGCACATAGAAAACCTGCATAAGATCATTACGTCTTTTATTTTCAAGTTTTGTAAGTTAATAACTCGAACACTAAACAAGACAATTTTTGAATAAGGGTCTTTCTGAAATAAATTGTTGACAATTGTTGACAAACGCTTGACATCATATGCAGATGGAAAAAGGCAACGCAAGACGTTGGCTGTTGGGTTGATCCGTTCCCGCAATCCAACAAGGCGTAGAAGTTTTGTTGTTTGTTTATACACAAAGATGAAAAGGGGGTAAAAACAGCTATCGAACTTTAGAAAAAAGCTGTATATTAATAAAATTATAGTGACGATATAAGTCATATATTATCAGAAGTTATATAATAAGATCATAAATGAGATATAGTTCTTTTTTTCGGCCTTTTGAAATATAGTAGTCCACTAACTAATTTGGAAAATCAAGCGCTTACTTAAATTTTAGGGGCTTGTCAAAGGTTTAATATTAGTCTGTGGTCTGATAAATAAAAATTTGAGGTGTATTTTAGTTGATGATCGTTCATGTAATTTTGAATGTGCAGTGTTTTTTAAATGTAATAGAAAAAAGAAAAGAAAATTCTTTGGTTTTAACTTCTGCTAGTGTACTATAGCTAGGTCAAATAATGCTTCTATTATTTGATTTACTCTGTGTGTGTGGCATATGCTTGATTTTGTTTGTGTGAAAATATATGTGTAAAATAATACAAAAATATGTTTTTGTAATAATAGCTAAAACATTTTTGTTGCTCGAGCAAAAAAATGTAAATATAAGTCTTAATTCTATTTGGTGGAATTTATATATCCAGGTTTAATTAAACCAGAGGTAATTCCACAAAGTGATCATGCAGAAATTTTTTTTATGGTGTTAAATTCATTCTTCTACAGTTCCTTTATAATAGTCATATGACACTCCCCTATTAATCTAGACCAACTTTTCTGAACTCAGAATAAGTATATATGTTAGAGGAAAGATTATATAGTAACAATTAAATTGAACTTTTAATTATTATTTTAAATTCTAAAATAAAAACACTACATCAAATGAATATTACTATACTACGAATGCACTTACACAAAATGTATTATTTGAACTTTATTTTGATATTAGCTAATAGAATCATTTAAACAAAATTTAACTTGTAA
The DNA here is from genome assembly GCA_025461125.1 of Carex kokanica. Lineage (NCBI taxonomy): Eukaryota > Viridiplantae > Streptophyta > Magnoliopsida > Poales > Cyperaceae > Carex > Carex kokanica. Next base: position 54,228 of record JAJGRX010000950.1, read on the forward strand.
AGATTATGACGTTTGTACAGGCTTTCGTCTTTGATCCTCTATTTCTAGTTAAAAATTTATGGGGTTCGATAAAGGCAAACTTTTCATGGCGAAGTCTCATAGTGGTTGATGAATAATTGTCTAATTTTATTCTTTAATATTTTAAATATGTACCTCAACAGACAATTTCATATTTCATGAGTATGTAAATACACATACACACATAGAGCTGGTGGCTATGGGAAGTTGCGAAGTAAGAGACTTCTTTTACTTCACATTCATATCTTCATTTATAAAGTTCAAACAGACGAATCGAACCTCTCAAAACCTCACCATAGACATACTTCATATAATAATATAACATAAAGTTATGATATCATACTGTCACGTCATTCACTTAAAACAACCGTCAGATAACATTTATGGATTGTTCATATATAACTGATACAAAAAGATTCATTTGCATGATTTTATAAAAGATAATTACAAGGGTGTTAACTAACCAAGAGCTTGCTTAGGTGACTTTCTTGTTCTCTCATTAATAGGCCACTCTTTTTAAAGAAATACAAAATGTACTTGTTGGCCACACGGTATGTATGAAAATACAGAAATGATAATAGTGTTTATAAAATCATTTAAATTGTATGATGTTGTTCATTTGTATGACTATTTCGTATGTTTTGCATTTTTCAAAAACTATATGGATACCAACATGTACACACACACACTAATAATTTCAGGTTATTGTAAATCAATAAAACATGTAGAGAATCAAATTTATGAAAAGATAGAGTTATTGGTGAAAATTAATAATTTCATAAACAATCAAAAACTCTGAATAGTACGAGTGTTTCCATAAAAGCATCGAGCACTCATTTTTGACGTTGATATCGTGTTGATTCTAACAAGAACTCCGACCATTTCCAATTACTTGTTTTACTTATTTCTGATTCAAAAATTGTAATATTCTGGTCGAGGGCGGAGTTGTCATGGGCGAAGAGTTGTTTCATTAATAGCTTTATCTTGATGCACTAGTATATTAATAGTTATTTGATTGAGTCATGCACTTTTTTATTAGATTTCTGTTTGATTGAATCACGCACTTCTCTATTAGTAGTTGTTTGATTGAGTCATGCACTTTTTTATTGGATTTCTGTTTGATTGAGTAAAACAATTGGAAAACTTAAGCCATCTGTATTGAAAATCTATCATTGCCTATTTTTTTAGCATTTATTATGATATCCTTCAAAAATAAAGAAATGTACAATATTAGTTATTAAAATAAACATTATAAGAATGATATTTAAGTTTAGTTACCAAGATATATATATGTCGAGAAAAGCACTCATTTGTTTGCGAGATGTCGCCGAGATATAGTGTGACCGATATATTTGTCAAAAAATGAAATTTTGTGGTATTGTCACTGAGATATATCTCGAGAAATATTGTTGGATATATGTCAAGAAATTATCATTTGTGGTATTGTCATTTTTTATTATAACTAAGCTTAAAATATTAATGTCTTTGTACAACTCAAGTAAAATGTTAATGAAGCATGAAATTTAAAACTGTTGATATTGGTAAGGAGATAAAATTTTACATAATCGAGCATTGCCCCACAAGACATTGCACGCTCGCCGATGGTTATATCCAAAAATTTGTGTGTTTTTTCCTTGCTCTAAAACGATCCTTCAACTTACATATACAAATAGGAGAAATCTACAAGCAAGTCGTAAAGTTTAGTTAATCCATCTCCTCATGAGTAGACGACGAAACTCCACCGCCTGGCCAGACCAATGGGACAAGAGACACGCAGCCTCGTAATAAAACCTGGGACCACAGCCCCGTATCACACACCTGAGACACGCAGTCTCATATCACACACTAAGACACGCAGCCTCAAAAATCTGTATATGGCGAGTAGCTCCTAATGTAAGGGAGACCAAGCTCGAATCGTTTCGTACCCGGCGACCGCAGCCTCCGATGTACGTAAAAGTAAAATGAACGAGTATATATAATTCCAACTTTAATACATATAATATATCCTAAAAAGACCATCTAAGGGATCTAGTGATCCCTCAGCCCAATGGCTGCAGACCCAACTCGTTCCATCCCAACAAGCCGGAGCACAGTCACTCAGTCTTCTTCTCAGCTCTCACCAATGCATATGATCGTTTATAAAATAATAGTATATTGTCCTCTACGAGAAGAGGACAACTAATAATCTAAAATAACTATATATAATATCTAACCTGTAATTAAATTACTCTACTCCTAATAAAACAATAAATTTTTGATTTGAAAGGGGTTATGCAATTTCTAATTACAGTTCGAAAGGATAAACATGCTCTAATGCATCTAATAATTAAAGTACAGATGACAGGTCAGGTGATCGACTGGTAAGAGTACGCCACGAAAAAGATAATTCAGATAAAATTTACATAAATTTACTGTTTCATACACTTTAACAAAATTATTTTTATTAAAAACATATATATATATATATCATTCTAATCTTGTTGAAACCAGCGCTATTTCACTTCAAAGTCTCAACTTCACATTCAATTATTGATGATGTATTAGATTTTAGAAGAAGATTTATTTTGACAATAAATCGAGATCTAAAATTACTTAATTATCTTTTCAAATTGTCTAATTTTTAATTTCAAAATCTTATCTCATGTTTGCATGCACAAGATCCAAAAATTTCAGTCCAGCCCGCCATCATTAATCTATGTTCATGTCATACAAAAACCTCTCACAAAACTTTGTGATCCAAAATTAATAGTTTTTATTAATCTTTGTTTAAACGGGGGAAAATACCGGTATGTATGCAGCTTTCAATATTTGATATTCGAATTAATTACAAAGTGGTTATGGATATGAATCTGATTTTAAATTTCTAAAGCATTCACATACGAATAATTATTGTTATTCATATTTTTCGAGATACGGATCGATCGATGAATACTTATTATAAAAAGTTTAGATCATTATCATAATATATAATTAGAACCATGATATGAGTTTTAATTTTGTTAAATATTTATATGTATAGATATTAGTATCGAAAATTATTTTATAATAAATCCAATGTATTGTAATAAAATTTAAACAAACTTTACATTTATAACCGATCTATATTTTTATGTGTATTTGTTTAATATTCGATTGTTAGCTCAATCTATCAGTACCAATATCTATTTTCACTCCTCCTCAAGATTCAGCATAATGGGTAACCCAGACGAATGAATGGCATTTGAGATGATATGGATCATTTATTTCTCGCCAAGATTCGTGCGGAAGTTTTAACTAATGGCCGAGAACCATATTATGTCTTTTCACCAAAATGGCCAGCGAAGGAAAACTAAAGACTACCCAAGTGGGTATATATAGCTAGAACATCTTTTTGTTAGAATAAATTAGCTGCTGTGTTGCTTGTAGAGCAGGTAGGGTTCAGATACTATTATATTTGGATTTATATTCTAAATTGTTCGTATCCGAATTTCGATTTATGTACTTGTAATTTTCAAACCATATCGGATCTAGTATTTCGGTTTCGGATAAATATGTACCCACAACTTGTTTGTGAATAAGCGGGTCCGTTACAAACCATGCCTGGATAGATGCATGCCACATGATATATTATTGTAATGTAAATTATAAATTGCTCCAAAATAAAAAAGTTTCTATTATTCAAATTCATAATAATACACTATAACATCCAATACAACAAAATAACTCTAAATTTAAGTTTTTTCATGAAATAGTTTTTTAATTAAAGAGGAGAAATACAATTTCAAGAAAGTAAAATGTTTTCGTCAAAAAGAAACACGTTGTTGCTTTTTCATACTTACTAATTTTTTTATATTTATTAATTATTAATAATTGTAATAGTATTGTATGAAGTATTTATTCAGGTATCAGATCAGGTTTGGTTGTGGGTAGGATAATTAAATCAGACCCATATCATATACATTATAATATCGGTTCCAGATCGGACAAAACACAATCTCTACATATATACATATAAACATATATATACATATATAAAGAGTTTTGACTTTGAAAATATAGAAACCGAATTGGTAGTTCAACAGACTTGGAACTACCACTTTGATCTTAGCCACTATATAGACACACACACACACACACACACACATATATATAGAGAGAGAAATAGAGTTGGGCTACGGTACTTCACGAAATAAAGCGAGTGTTTTACTTCACGTCTATATCTTCAATTTTTAAGTTCAAAACGTCGATCCAAACCGTTCAAGTTGATCTCCATATTAAATTTTGCTTGGAGACCAAATTTTACAATTTTTAAAAAATTTGTACTATTTTATTGGAATTTTTTTAAATCACTGATTTTCTGAATTTTTTTTATTATTTTTATTTAATGAAAAGCTGTGATTTTCAAAAATTCTAGACAAATAGTAAAAAATTTCCATAAAATGTAAAATTTGGTTTCCAAGCACATATCAATATGAAGATTATCTTGAGAAGTTTGGATGGACTTTTTGAACTTTGAAAATGAAGATATGAGCGAGAAGTAAAACACGAGCAAAGCTAGGGTGTGATGTGATGCATCTACTTTATGAGTGATGTGACCCAAAAGTCTATTGGATTGGCTTCAAACGACGAATTCAAACCGTTGAAATCCATCTAGCTAGTTTATGAGTGATGCATTGACATTAAAAATTTTGGAATTTTGGAATGCTTTTAGTACAATGTCAACCGGTCAAAAATATGAACTTTTTATAAGTTATTTCATATGTTGTTTTATGTATTGATTTTTAATCATTTTTTTTACCGCTTGTCCTTTTACTAAATGAATTCGAAATTTTCAAAATGTTGCATGTATATGCATCACTCATGAAGTAGATAGATTTCAACGGTTTAGATTCATCGTTGGAAGTCAATCGGATAGACTTTTGAAGTTGTACTCACCAAATCCCACTTGGTGAAAACATCACACCCTAGCTGTGCTCGATATATACATATATTGATTGTTAGTCTGATCTTGGTCCAAAAAGGACGCAGGATATATACACGGTTTGTACACCTTAAAAGATTTACACACCAACAAGTATAGTAAACTGTTCGATTAACATATATATTATTTTTAATTAACAGATCTCAATCTTATTACAGGTAATTAATTAAATTATACTTGTGTTAATCAGAAAGATGGTCCATCCAGCTTGAGGGAATTCTCAAATTATTGAGTGGTCATACAAAATTTATGGGAATACAAAACAAAAACGAATTTATTTGCGAAGTCATTGAAATTGTATGATGACGAGAGCCTTGGGTTAGTTGTTTCATCTTTTTTTTACTTCTCAAGTACTATATAATGTTGGCTTTAACATCGGATTGGCAGATAATTAATTAGCTTAAAGTTTTTATGAAAAATGTATGTATTAAGTTGAGAAACGAATTCATCAAATTTTGATAGAGCTATTGGAGAAAGCCAAAAAAATAATATTATAAACATCAAGAATACAAATACCACTAAACATTTTATAACAAGAACAAACACCCACCTAAATATACTTTTTTTACGGCCGAAATCAGTGTCGACACGGGGGTGGAGGAGGAGGAGGAGGCCACCGCTTCTGCCACAGCTGGCACAATCTTCTCATTTATAGAACACGAGTCGTCGGGCGAAGGGCAGGCTAATTCGCTGAAGGAAGAGGGTGATCATTCTAAGGCATTTATGAAATTACTATAATAAGCTCTGTAGAGAACTTAGTCCATGAAATGATGATAATAAATTGGTACCAATTTTCCAAAGCTGTCAACAAAATCATGAGTACGATTTCTCTCTAGTTGTATGCAATAAATGTCCTCTAAAACTAATCCTGTGGTGGGGCCCACTGTCAGTTTTCGCATGCTTCAGAACTGTTGTGCCAACTACTGGAAAAATGTGTTCTCTGTAAAGCATTTTATTTTTGTTGAAACAAAAGACGGTACAGCTTTATAAATGTACAATTGCCAGGACCATAGAAATTCAACACTTTATAAGGACAGTTTATCTGACTCTCAATAACACGTAAAAGATTATAATTTTATCAGGTTGTCAGGTTAAGATATAAATAACATTTCTTTTTTATTACCTAAACAAATAATGATACGGATAAGATTATTTTGTACCCATTATCTTATAAAATAATGATAAAAAATTAAATTGTATATAGATATATGCATACATGGAGATGAAGCATGGTAAAATATAGTTTCATTTCTGGTGCAAACAAGTTATATCTAATATATTATTTTTTTAAATTGTGTCTCAGAGCTCTTCAGTATTTGAAAATTTGGACTACTCGACAATTCGGAGATGAACATATATTCTTTTCAAGAGAATAGAAATGGGAGCAGGGCGATGAGCATACTTAACCAATATTTTAACGGAGTTGTGTTTAAATAACTGATCTCAGTACATGTGTTAATCAAATAGATGGGCAAGCTTATGGGAGTCCCAGCAGGGCTTGGCGGGCTTAGCGGGCTTGTAAATTAAACCTTCTCAAATTAAATATTTATTCAAGATTTAAATCAAACAACAAGAATTAATAATGAAGAGTTCGTTGCTAGCAGCGTAGCATGCAAAACAATTGAATTGAGGTCGAAATATCAAAGTTTGTACCTAAAAAATTTGAAAAGTTTTTTTTTTTCATATAATGTGCTTCTTAATTTGATCCAATAAATTAATAGTATATATAGTGCTTTTGTTGTTCTTTTGAACCAGATCAACAAAATGAATAGGGTGGAAGTTTTCCAGGAGGTTTGGTGATTATGTTATGCAATTAATTATCTTAGTACATTTAAAAGATATATATTATTGAGTGGTCACACAACATTAGAAAGTCATTGAAATTTTATGATGACGCAAGAGCCTTGGGTTAGTTGTTGCATCTGTTTGGACTTCTTGAGTAGTATGATGGGTTTAATATTATATTCGCGGATAATTAACTAGTTTCATGTTACTATAAATATATGTAATAAATTGAGAAAAAAAAATCATCAAATTATAATGGAACTATTGGAGAAAGCCAACAAAAATAACATTATAAACAGTCGAAATCTTTCAAAGCTCCTGATCTTGATGGTCTATCTTTCCAATTTACCAATCCCTTTTGGATGTTATTTAATATGATTTATTTAAATCCTTTAAATTAGATATATCTAAACTAAATATGACCTCAATTTTCCTTCATTCTAAGAGAGAAAAAAGTTATTTCTATTATTAATTTAGGTCTATTAGTCTAATCAATTGTAATTTCAAAATAATAACTAAACATTTGACTGATATAGCTGCAATTATAGGTAATTTGATTGCTAGTTCACAGAGCACTTATATAAAAGGTAGACAACTTTAGGACAATATACATGCTCATGAATTTTTCCATAAAATAAATTTTTCTAAATAAAAGGGATTATTTTCAAAAAGTCATTGATAGGATTAGTTGGACTTTCCATCTAGAGTACTTGAAGGTAGAGGATTTGGAAGAAAATTTAAGGTTTGGGAAAACTTCAATGGAGAATTAGGTAAATACTTTAGTTTTAAATGAGAAGTTAGACAAGGAGATCATATATTTCTTTTTCTTTTTCTTTTTCACCTTGTAGCAGATTGGGAGCAGAGAGATGAGCATACTTAACCGTTAAATTACCACTTTGTATACTGAAGGATTGGGAGCAGAGCGTTGAGCATACTTAACCTTTAAATTAATGGAATTGTTTTGTTAATTATCTCATGCTATGCAAAACAATTGAAATGAGGCTGCAAATATATGTATATATGTATAAAATAAATTGAAAAGTATATATGTATATAAAAAATTGCAAAAGTATTTTGTTCATGTAAGGTGCTTCTTGAATCTAACTGATACGCCAGACAAGGGTGTAGATATTCAATATATTGAAAATAAAATGACAAGGGTGTAAGCTATCCAGGAGGTTGGTGATTATCTTATGCTATTAATTATCCAACAACATTTTAAAAAAATATTATTGAGTGGTCACACAACATTTATGTGAACTAAAAATTATAATATATTTGCAAAGGCATTGAAATTGTATGATAAGATATCAAGAGCCTTGGTTAGTTGTTTCATCTGTTTTGGATATCTTAAATAGTATATAATGATGAGTTTATCATTGTATTGGCATATGATTAATTAGCTTTGAGCTGTAAACATATGTATACGAAGTTGAGAAAAAAAATCATCAAATTTTGATGGAGCTATTGGAGGAAGCCAACAAAATTAATATTAGTCCTGATGGCTTTGCCTTTCTGTTTCAATGAATCATATATGCCTATACAATACAATGTTTTTTATTTCCCAATACAATGTTTTGGATGTCATTTATTATAATATAGTTGAAACCTTTAATGTTTTTTGTTGTAATTAGTTAGATACATCTAAACTTACTATGGCCATTTAGTTGGTTTTGAAGGTTATGCTGGATTAATTATTTTTTATTAAGAGTGAGATGATACATTTTGATATTCTCCATGAATCAGAAGATGCTCAACTAGCAACTATTTTAGGATGTAAATTAGCACACCTGTGTATCACATATTTATGGGATCATCTACATTGGAGAAAGCCATGTTCTGCTGAATGAAATATTTTAATTGAGAAAATACAAAACACAAAAATTTTAAGGATGGATGAGAGAATTGTTGTCAATATGGGTAGACTAACTCGTTCAAATGTTGTTATTTCAGCTATTCTTTTGTACTAGTTACCTATAAATAGAATGATCTCTAAAGTAAGGCTTGGAATTCATAAGCTTAGGAATGAATTCTTATGATTTGGTGTTAATTATTTGCAAAAGTAAAAACCAGAGAGGAGTTTGAGGTAATTAATTTAGATATTGTGAATAAATTCTTACATGCAGATGGAAAAGCCTATTAATTGCCAAATATTCTCATGACTGTAATAGACATTGAACACCTGCCTTTTGGAAGTCAATCTAAAAAGGAAAGGAAATATTTAGGTAGCTTCAATAATATTGTTAGAGATGGATCCAATACCCTTTTCTAACACGATAGATCGATACAAAATTATGTTCTAAGAATTAAAATGTATTTATCCAAATCTTTATGATCAGATAGTATAAAACATTTTTTGCTGTAGTGTTGCTCGTTTACGATAGTGGCCAAATAATTTCTTGATGGACACAACAGTCAACAGAGAAAAGAAAGAAAGAGAAAAAGAAGGATGTTCTATAGTTCTTAGGGGCATTTTTGTCCATTACTTTTGAAACAAAATTAATTATGATTTTTTTAAATTATTCGACTAGAGTTAATTTTCTTGTGACTGTCAAGCCGAAATAAGAAATAAGTTGGAGAGTTGAAGGATATTTACAATATATTAAAATCTTCAGGGGTAATTAAATAAGAAAATCAAGAAAAGTTGAACAGCATATGAAAAATTAACCATTAATTAATTAATTTAACTATATATACTTGTGTTAATCAGACAATAATCACGGGTGTAAGCTTTGCAGTACGTAGGTGTTATTTCATTCTATTACTCGTGGCACATTTTAAAATTACTATAGAGTGGTCACACAATATTTATGTGAATTAAAAAATAATAATATTATATTTGCAAGCCATTTAAATTGTATGATGAGTTAGTTGTCTCATCTATTTTGGACTTCTCAAATACTTCTCTGTTAGAATCTTTACCCAAATTATGCAGTGTATCCTCTATGTATTAGGCAACTTTTGTGGTTTTCTAAATAGTACAAACAAAAAATTGCTTAAATGAGGGAAAGGTATTTCTAGTTACATTGGAAGTAGAGGATCTGGCTTGCTCTCAATTTTGTATATCAACCTGAAACAAATAAATTTATAATATCATAAATTATACATTAAAAACAATAACTGCAAAACAAGTAATTTCTTAAATAAGTTATAAAAGTTTCATTAATTGCATACTCTTCAAATCCAGCAGATGCCTTCTCTGTTTTCTCTATCTCTTGAAGCTCTTCCTATGTGTACAGATTAGAATAATGAATTAGGATGGTTATACTAAAAACAAAGTAAATGAAAACAATTACATAATTACAGAAAAGAAGAAGGGTATACTGAAAAGAAAGAAGTCAATTCTGGTAAATTATTTTTGTTTGGTACCAGTACATTCATCAAAAATATTTTGATTACTGGTGTAACAGTGCCACCAAATTTATAATTCTGCATCAGTAACCCACCTTGGTATAACATGCAAATGACCTCAGGTTTTCTAAGAAATTTACATATGAAATTCTAAATTTACCCTCAATTTTTAAAAATTAATTAATTTAACTATATATACTTGTGTTAATCAGACAATAAGCTTTGCAGTACGTAGGTGTTATTTCATTCTATTACTCGTGGCACATTTTAAAATTACTATAGAGTGGTCACACAATATTTATGTGAATTAAAAAATAATAATATTATATTTGCAAGCCATTTAAATTGTATGATGAGTTAGTTGTCTCATCTATTTTGGACTTCTCAAGTACTATATAAAAGTGGCCTCAACATTGTATTGGGGCAGACAATTATTTAAATTTTAAGTTACTATAAACATTTGTTATAAGTTGTGAAACAAATTCATCAATTCTGATGGAGCTATTGGAGAAAACCAACAAAAATATTATTATAAACTGTGATGAACACGAAAACAAGTAACTTATAACAGTATAAAAGGAACAAATATAAGCGTAAATATGTTATTAATTAATGGAAATCATATACAGTATGTGGTTTCCTAAAATCCATAGCTTCCTACCAGGAGAAAAACAAGACACCTGTGACTTTTTTAGTTTAAAAAATGATAGGAGTATTATTTTGTTGTACTTGTTCTTTTCTGTATTCAAATTATACAGTACAGAGGTTCCTTGCACAGGGTTAGTTACTATTTCATGCTGTTTAAATATTTGTTGGATTTTAGTTTCAAGTTGGTTGATCCAAATTCCTCTGTCTGTTTGGATGTTTAATTCTAATAAAAATGCTATATGTCTACTTATGGTTGTTTCTAAATTTGAAGGTGGATCGAGATGATGACCGTTGTTTTTCAAAGAGATGCATGGTTGTTTGTGTGGCATTTGATGCAGGTATTTTTCGTATTTTTGTCCGATCTTAGTTGGACTCACTATCGCACTTGTTATATTAGTAGTAAATCTTAATTTGCACATTTTTAATATGCAAAACACTAGAACAAGACATTTTTTTAATAAGTTGGTGCTTGTGTAATAAATTTTATAATATGGTATATATATAGTAAAATTGTTGAGCAAACCCTAGACATTCTAACAAAAAGTTCGAAATTTGTTTCCTTTTCTCTCTAAACAGATCAGGCAATAGTCATATGCAGATGGAAAAAGGCAACGCAAGAGGATGGCTGTTGGGTTGATCCGTACCCGAAACCCAATAAGGCATAGAAGTTTTCTTCTTTCTTTATAGACAAATATGAAAAAGGGGTAATTATTGACCGCTATCGAACTTCATAAAAAAATCTGTATATACATCAAATTGACAATATAATATATGATAAGTCATAGATTATCAAAAGATATATAATAAGATCATAAATGAGATATATATATTTCTTTTTCTCGGCTTTTTTAAATATAGTATAGTAGTTCACTAACTAATTTGGATAATCGAGTGCTTTGATAAAATTTAGGGTCTTCTTGAACGATTAATATAAGTCCGTGGACTGATAAAAGTTCGAGGTTTATTTTAGATGATGATAATTCTTGCAATTTTGATTGTGCAGTGCGTTGTAAATGTAATAGAAACAAAAAATATTGTTGTTGATTTTTGCTCTTTTACTTGGTCACATAATTTTGAGTTCAGAAAAGTTAGTATAGAATAAGGGAGGAGTGTCATATTATGGTTTAGTAGTTGTGTAATTTAACTCTATGCATATGAGTACTATTATATATAATTTATAAAGCAACTGTAGAACCATAAAACAACTTTTTGCATGACCATTTTAACGAATTACCTCTGGTTTAACTAAACATGGATATATAAATTCCATCCAAAAGAATTTTTTTGTTTTTGAGGAAAAATAAGGATCTTGGTCCTTATTTGCTTTATTGAGACTTAATAAAATTGTCATTAGGTTTCGCACTGAAATCAAATGATAGAAAATTACAAAGAGGTTCAATCATCTTGAACCAATTAAATTAAAACACAATAACAATGAAAACAAAGTTAAAAAAGAAAACCCTTCTGATGATCACTGCCAACAGTGCTAAGGATCAATTCATATGTTACTGCATCCAACTCCATTGATCCAGAACTTCTTGAATTATAACTTGACTTTCTTTGGTGCAGTGACCTCTAACTTTCTATCATACAGAGGTCGAATAATACTGGTAAAGGCAGTCCTATCGGCAATGCCTCTACACTACATGCAGGCTTTTAAAGTTCCGGCGGTGGTAATCAGGCACATTGATAAAATGAGGTGAAACTTCTTGTGGAAAAGTAACCATACATGTAAAGGAATTAATTGTTTGTTTAATTGGAAAAGGGTATGTGCCTTAAAGCTCAATGGAGGTCTGGGCATTATCGACCTAAATTGTCATAATAAGGCACTTCTTGTCAAATGGATCTGGGTGATCGAGAAAAAACCGGAGGGACTTTGGACAAGTACCGTGAAATTCTTACATGGGCCGGGGGCGCCCTCAAACTTGGAGTCTTTGAGGCCAGGCGCTTCCTTCTTTATCAAGGATTTGGCAAATATACTACCTTTCTACTCGTGCTCGGTATAATCGGATGGGGGGGATTAAAAAATGGAGATGGACGCCTTCGGGGACCTTCTCGTGATCTTCCGATTATGGTGTGATGAACCACAGAGGCATCATATCCTCCATCCATTCGGTGCTTTGGAAAATCAAGGTTCCAATGAAGGTTAGGATATTTATTTGGTTGATGTTAGAATGTCCTCCTGTCAAGAGGATGCTCCATTTAGGCGGGATGTCACCTTTTATAAATTTTCCCTAAATAAAAGCACGGATTTGTATATGAGATGTCTCTGAGATATATGTCAAGAAATTAAAATTGTTGGTTTGTCATTTTCTATTATGATGAATTTTAAAATTTTAATGTTTTTGTATAATTCAAATAAATATTAAAAAATTCGAAACTATTGATATTTGACAAATAAATGTTTAAGTTTAAATTATATATTAGGTGTGTAAATATGTTGTTATTTTAAAATTGTTATTACGAGCTCTCTGAAAGTTGCAAATTTTGGAATAATTATATTTTTAACTCGACTAATCGGCGATGAAAAATTCTTCCAATTAATGGAGCATACTTAACTGTTCGATTAACGGAGTTGTTGTGTTTTAGTAACGAATCTCAATCTTATCAGAGTTGATTAATTTAACTACACTAGTGTTAATCAAATAGATGGGCTAGCTTGTGGGAATCTCAGCTGGGCCCAGTGGCCTGGTACATTAAACTTTCTCAAATTAAATCTTCAATACAAGGTTTAATTCAAATAGCAAGGATTAAGAATTGAGAGTTCAGAGTGACAAAAAGTATACTTTTCGCGTTGGAGGTCACAAGTTTAATATCCTGATAGATAATATATGTTTAATATTAAATAGTTGAATGGTATGATCCCAACATTTTATTGAGGAGGTTGGTACGTAGTTAGCTTATGCTATTACTCATAATCACACAACATTCATGGGAATACAACAAAATATATATTTGCAAAGTCATTTAAATTGCATGATGAGTTAGTTGGTTCATGTGTTTTTTACTTCCCAAGTAATATATATTGGTGGTTTTAACGTTGAATTGGCAGATAATTAGCTTCAAATTACTATGAACATATGCATTAAGTGTATATACAAATTCATCAAATTCTAATGGAGCTATTGGAGGAAGCTAACAAAAATAATATGATAAACATTTAACAACACATATACAACTAAAGAGTCTATAAAAGAGAAGAATACCCATCTAAATATGGTAATAATCAATGGAAATCGTATACAGTATGTGATTACATAAAATCCATAACTTCCTATCCAGATAATTAACAACCAAGAGGATTTCAAAAAGCACGGCTTGTTCGATACCAAGGAAATTCTCATCGAACTTCTTGAGTTCCTCCTCTGTATTTTGCATATTGCAAACATCAGCAACCATTGTTGCCTTCTCGGTAACATGTATTGTATATATACAAAACATCTGAGGTTTTCTTGTTTAACAAAATAACAGGACTACTATTTTGCTATGCTTGTTCTTTTGTTATTGTTGGAATTCAAATTTCATAATATTCCGAAATAATGTTTGTTAATTTCAGTACTCTTGCAACCGGGAATATGAGAATGAATCAACTTAGTTTCATAATTTTAATTACAAGATATGACCACATAAGTATTATTTCTTTTCAAATTGCTTTTTGCACTAAATTTTCTATACAAATATTTTTAATGCATGAGAAATAAAGAAAAACATTTATAAACATAAGTAATTTTTTTACTGAGTCCTAACAAATCCAACAATTAACTTTTGTCTTATTCTACAAAATCAAAAACACAAATAAGAAAAACATAATATGCTACTTTCATGAAAGTATACATGTATTTTAACATTCCACTGAGAGAAAATCAAATTTGCAAGTAATAAAAGTAATTTTACTTGAAAGCTATATCAAATAAACTGAAAAAAAAAAAAAATCATGTCTATGCATGATTGTACGAGGAAAAAATGATCATGTATAGCCACTGAAAGTTTTTGAATAAGGAAAAAAGATTATGAAATAAAATGTTATTTTTTTTTGGGTGCGAATTCTGAATGACCAACTTAGCTATAGCTAGTTCTCTAATTAAAAACTTGGATAGAAATGTTGAAGCTTAAATTTTATATTAGGTATATGCAAAACCATTATTATTTAAAAATTAGGATTCAAAGCTCTATGAAATTGCAAATTTTGGAATAATTATTTTTTAGTAATTATTTGAAGAGAATAGAAATGGGAGCAGAGCAATGATCATACTTAACTGTTTGGTTAACGGAGTTGTTGTGTTTAATTAACAGATCTCAATCTTATTATAGGTAATTAATTAAATTATACTTGTGTTAATTAGAAAGATGGGCCAGCTTGAGAGCTTGAGGGAATTCTACCTGGCCCTACGGCCTGGTACTTTAAATTTTCTCAAATGAGTGGTCACACAAAATTTATGGGAATAAAAAAAAAACGAATTTATTTGCAAAGTCATTGAAATTGCATGATGACGAGATCCTTGGGTTAATTAGTTGTTTCATCTGTTTTGGACATCTCAAATACTATATAATATTGGCTTTAACATTGTATTGGCAGATAATTAATTAGCTAGAAGTTCTTATGAAAAAATAGGTAATAAGTTGAGAAACAAATTCATCAAATTATGAATTGTAATCCTTTTGACCCTCAATTTTCTAAGCACCTAATTAATTAGACCAAGGGGTTTCCTACTACGGAACGAAATGGTCATGTATTACTAATGGAAATATATATATTCAATTTACTATAAAAATAATATCCTTAAGGAAAGAAGTTTAGCAATTATATTAAGCTATTGGGCCGCTGAATCTGATTAATACAATAGGATTAAAAATATTTTGGACTTAAAGAATAGGATTACAAATTTATTCATTGGGTTTATTCACCTTTTGTAATATGGGCTAGATTTACATATATAGAATAAGTAAGCCCAATAATCACAGAATTTGTATTGCTGGCCAGTTTGTTCACCATTTGTTCAAATTTGCTTTTGAATTGAACTTTAATATGCATCAATTCCTATGAGGTTGCTTAAAGTAAGCCCAGTATGAGGTTGATATATATATATATATATATATAGAGAGAGAGAGAGAGAGAGAGAGAGAGAGAGAGATAGGTTATGGTGTTTTGGAAAGTAAAGAGGGTGTTTTACTTCCCGCTCATATCTTCATTTTTAAAGTTCAAATCGTCGATCTGAACATATCAACATGATCTTTATATTGATATATGCTTGGAGACCAAATTTTATATTTTTTGGAAATTTTTTACTATTTTTTTAGAATTTTTGAAAATCACAGCTTTTTATTAAATAAAAAATATTAAAAAATTCAAAAAAAACTGATTTCAAAAATTCAAAAAAATAGTAGAAAATTTCCAAAAAATGTAAAATTTGGTCTCCAAGCACATTTCAATATGAAGATTGTGTTGAGAAGTTCGGATCGACTGTTTAAACTTTGAAAATGGAGATATGAACGGGAAGTAAAACACTCTATTTACTTCCCAAAGCATCGTAGAATCACTCTATATAGACTATATTCTACAAATCACATAATTTAAGTTTGTATTATTCTACCAAGTAAAAAAAACGATAAACAAAACATTATGTGTTTTTTCTGTACAAATATAACTTTCATTAAGAATATATATATATATCCAGTGAAAATCTCTGCTAACATTGCATTTCCTAGATAACTCTTTAATTAAGACATCAGATAATCCAACATCTGCATCTATGCATTTGTTTGGGCCGCTCGAACCACTGGTCCCACATTGGGCTCACCGGTCCAATTGTTCTACAAGAAAATAAAATTCCCAAGTAATTAATCAATTAAACTATTTTTATTTGAAAGCTATATTTAATGAATTGAAAAAACATAAATATGTATATGCATGGTTGTACCAAGAAAAAATGATTTATTTTTAAAAAAAATTGCCCAAGTAACCCTCATTGTTGTTTAAGAAAAAGCATAAAATATCAAGTAATGATTTTAACAGAGCAATTTTAACTTCGTGCAACGGACGAACCATATTCAACGTTGTTTTCATTCTATAATCTTTGCACTGCATACAGCAAAAACTGCTCTGTTAGAATCTTTACCTAAATTATGCAGCGTCCTCCATGTATTAGGCAACTTTTGTGGTTTTCTAAATAGTACAAACAAAAAGTTGCTTAAATGAGGGAAAGGTATTTCTAGTTACATTGGAAGTAGAGGATCTGGCTTGCTCTCAATTTTGTATATCAACCTGAAACAAATAAATTTATAATATCATAAATTATACATTAAAAACAATAACTGCAAAACAAGTAATTTCTTAAATAATTTATAAAAGTTTCATTAATTGCATACTCTTCAAATCCAGCAGATGCCTTCTCTGTTTTCTCTATCTCTTGAAGCTCTTCCTATGTGTACAGATTAGAATAATGAATTAGGATGGTTATACTAAAAACAAAGTAAATGAAAACAATTACATAATTACAGAAAAGAAGAAGGGTATACTGAAAAGAAAGAAGTCAATTCTGGTAAATTATTTTTGTTTGGTAGTACATTCATCAAAAATATTTTGATTACTGGTGTAATAGTGCCACCAAATTTATAATTCTGCATCAGTAACCCACCTTGGTATAGAGATAGGAGTAGGTCCGATGGGCATCGGACCTACATTTAGGTTCAATTAGCTCTAGGACCGTACGATTAGTATCAAGATCTATGTGCACGGAAATTGATACAGACTTGCACGGATTTTGATGTACATCACACGAATCTTGATGCAGATCGAATGGTCATCACAGCCATCGAACCAAGGTAGGTCCGATGGGCATCGGACCTACTCTGATTCCCTTGGTATAACATGCAAATGACCTCAGGTTTTGTAAGAAGTCTCAAATTTACATATGAAATTCTAAATTTACCCTCAATTTTTAAAAATTAGCCCTGAATTCTGTAACCACCAATCAACCAAAGAGAAATGACAAAATCAAACTCAGACTCCACAATATTTACGTACTGGTCCTTCAAAATTTTCATAATTATAGGAACAGAATTTCAAAAGTATATTCATATATACTTTAGATTCAGAGTTTAAGGATTAGTACCTCAAGGAATTGGGCTTCTTGTTCTAACCGCTTGAGTTCGACGGAGATTCGATGTTTGCCACGGGTGTCAGATTGTGGGTCCCACCCAACACTGCCTCCATCGACAGACAAGGTTTCTGACAAGGTTTCTTCTTCTCCGTTCCCCTCCATCTCTCTCCACCGTCCGATCTTAACCAATCAATCCCTTCTCTATTTCTAGCTCTTTCTTATACTCACTATATGATAGCGGAAGCTAAACTACCAAAGAGTGATTGGAGTGGGTCCAACAAACTGAAAGAATATATGCATTGATTTTGAGTCAGCGTTTGAAAGCCGCCATTAAAGATTGCTTAGAAACAGAGAGAGAGACTCCAAGGAATACTTGTGGACCGTTTTCAATTTTATTTCTCTATTTGAAAAAAGTGTAGTTGTTGGTTGGGAAACCGGTCACGCCACATGGAACATGCAACTTGTATTTTTTTAATTTTATAGGGATTTAGACAATTATTCTTCTTAACATTATCACTTTTAGAGCCGAGTAGGTTTGATGCTTCAAGACTGTCCGATCCGCTTTTAGATCCGTGCACTTTGTTACTTTAATATTCATGATGATGTACTTCAATTTTTGTGTGCACAAATTTTAAAGCACCTCGGACGTTGTTGAAACCATCAAACTCAAAATTAGATTTGATATTTATCGAACCTACTCCGCTCTGTACCAATTTTATTTTATCCCTTCTTCAAAACATAACATTTTTATAATTTAGAAATATATAAAATATTTTGTGGAGAAGGAGAAAGATGACAAAGAATTTCAATATTTTGTTTAGATATTTTTTAAGGAACCGAATCATTAATTGGAATTCGATTTGTTAAGAGTTTGTATGTAAATCTCAATCAGTCCACAAAAAGAATCTATCAAAGTAAATCATTGGTTCGGTTTCTTCTAAAATATCAAAATAAAATTTCATCTTTCTGATTTTTTACAAAATATATTTCTAAAAATAAAAACAGTATGTTAACACTTATGTATGCACTATATATATCAAAGCTAAAAATATTTAATGCATAACCTTAAATAATTTGTATGCACATTATATATTGCAATTTGCAACTGGAAAAGAGGTGGACAAGGACAACACACCGGTAGTTTATAAAAACATTATGTTATTATTTGACATAAAAATATGGGGCAGTTGGATTTATGCCACTCAAAAACTTCAAAATTGTATTTTTGCCACTCTGGAGGAATATTCCTTTTGGTTGATGATACAACATCCCCAATTTTGCACCCAGTAGCAATTTTTTTTTTTTTTTTTTTTTTTTTTTTTTTTTTTTAATCAACCTTTGCTCTTAACTTTGGGGCGATATTTTCTACTAATTCTTGCCTCCCCTCACCTCATCGTGTTTACCCGCAATCTTCCCCACTTCTTAGGGTACTATACGGCAGGATGATTCTTTTGGTTTGACAAGAACTTTTGAAAATCAAGCCCTATAAGCTAATATCCTTGGGTTGAGGATGGTTAAATAAAACTTTTACGCAATATACATCTTATGTTTTGAACAGTTTTCATGAGTTTTGGCATGATCTCCCCTACTTGCCTTCCTAGAATATAAAGAAACTTAGAAAGCCATTAACAGACCTTGCTCTGATACCAGGGTTGGATCGATCAGAGGCGTCTTCACACTTCAACGGGTTACTGTGAACGCAGGAAGAATGAAAACACACAAGCGGAAATTATATTAAGTGGAATGTTTACAAGAGAGAAGTGGAAAAGAGAGAAGTGAAACTTGCTGGTGCTCAGCTTGTTTCGCAACTCCTAAACAAGCTCTTATATAGAGACTTAGGAACGGAATCTCATTATTACGCCGGGTGCTCATTGGGCCCCATCGCGCGTGAATAAAGGATAGTCCACAATCCTTTGTCTCCCACTAAAGAAAAAGGTGCTAATAATGCACCGAAAGTTGGCCAGGCTATGGCCCACACAAAAATAAAGGAACGGCCTAAACGTTCAGGCCCAAAAAGTAAAACACACTAAAATTAAAGTGATGCCAATAATGCACACCTTTGGCATCTTACTATAGGGTAGATACAATTACGCTTTTTCAGACCCTAAATACCTTGATCTCACAAATCAGCTTCTTGAGTTCTTGGTATTTCTTCTGAAGTCCTGTAAGCGTAAGACGGACTTGGGGCAACCAGTCTCCCCAATAGTTATCCTTTGTAGCGAACTTAGAACATTGCGCTTCCTTCATTTGCTGAATTTTAATTAAATCCGTAACACCTTCTAACATTCGCGAAATTGCCCGGTTTTCTATTGTCCGGAGCTGGAGCCTAAGCTCCTGTTCTTGGCGCAAATTATTGGATACGCCATATGTTTGCCGTAATAAATCCCGGTACTGGCAAACGATTGACTGATTTGCAGGATTATGTGGGACATTTTCTCCTGCACCTTCGGGTTGGGCTGCTCCTTGCTCTCCTGGAGAGCCCCTGCTAGATTGTCCAATATGTCCTGAGCCTCCTTGTTGGGCCATCCTGCATCAATCAAGACATTAATTAGTCGGGACAGGGAGTCAGCCAAAAGGTTGTCTCGCCCATCAATGTGTTCAAACTGAACATCTATCCCAAGCCCTGTCACGAAATCCGTGAATGCAACCCATCGCACTCTTGAAGGCTTATTTATGTTAGATTTGTTGAAGAAACTAATAATCGCTTGACAGTCTGTACGAATTATTAATTCCTTCCTATCGAGGTAGTAAATCTTTAAAGCCTCAAGACTATTCATCACCGCGAAGATCTCAGCATCTATTGTTGATTTTGGCGGGTTGAACTTGCCACTTGCGTATGCGCACGGCTTTTCCGTGTTTTTCGGGTCATATCTCCTTGGTTTCCATTTGCATACCCCGCCCCATCCGTCCATGCATCCGTCTGTTTCAATAACGATAAAGCATTCTTCGGGGGGTACACATAAGTCAGGCAGGTTCTGAACCTGCTGCTTAATCATGCGAATAAGCTCCCAGTCCTGTTTATTTAACCGTTTATCACCAGTAGGACTAGTTTTCGCATAGAGAGGGCTTAAGAGTTTTCCAAGATTTGGAATATAACTCCTAGCGTAGTTGAGGATTCCCAACCAGGATCTCATCCCGGATTTTTGGGTGAGGTCATCTTCTTTGTATTCCTCAATCTTCTTGATAATGTTCGGCTGTAGTCGTATAATGCCTTTGCCAATAACTGCCCCTAGGAACTCAATCTGGGGTACAGCTATTTTCATCTTTGTTGGGCTGAGGACGAGCCCGAACTCCTCACATTTTGCCAGCATCTTTTGCAAGTGCTCTGCATGCTCCTTTTCAGTTTGAGAGAACACCAGAATATCATCAATGTACACCGCAATGAAATCTTCGGTGCCCTTAAAACAGTGATCCATTTTGCGTTGGAAAACTGCAGGAGCATTTTTCAGTCCGAACGGCATTACTAGCCATTCATACAATCCATCCGGTACCCAGAACGCAGTCCATTCCACTGAGTCCGGGTGCATTGCCACCTGGTGGAATCCACTCTTTAGGTCGAATTTTGAGTAGATTTTACTATTCGCCACCTTTCTCATGATGGTGTTGATACCCGGAAGACTATATTGGTCTTTCTCCGTAATATCGTTTAACCTCCTATAGTTGAACACCATTCTTTCCCTTCCCTTCTCTTCTTTTCCGGTTTTGGGGTCGATTGTTGTACCGGAATGCACAATTATGGCCGTTGTGCGGTGTCTGCTTTTGCTGGGCCTTATTACTCCTAGTTTTAATAAGGCTTCAACATGCTTCGTAAAGGCCCCTTTCATCTGCGGTGTTACATGTTTCAAGGGCCTATCCTCAATAATGAAATCTGGATTTTTGATATCCAGTTTACAGATTACTTGGTTCTTGGCCCAATGCTGTAGCGGATTTTCACCAATAAATCCTGCTTCCTTCAGCCTTCTTAGTATGGGGTCAAATGTTGTTGCAAAGCTCGGGGACGTGTGCCCGAAGTTGTAATGAACCATCTCTTGGAGCTGAATATGCTCCAAGTCCTCTAGGTCTTCCTCTTCAAGCGCTAAAATCTTTGCCTGGGGTTGGGTATTGATGACGGTGAGGTTTTTGTAAAAGGTTATCGTGTCGCCCTCTATCCTCAGGCCTCCATGCATAGAGCGTATAAAGTTACACCCTATGATCATTTGGATTTCTCCGCCCAATTTCATTGGAAATGCGTAGGTGTATGGTATACAGAATTGATTTTCTCCAATAACCATTCTTCCGTATTTTAGTTTCATGTTGGCTGTTTGGGTTGAGTTTACGCCTGTAAATTGTACCACAAAAGTATTTTCTTCAAGGGCTTCCTTTGGTACTGAGCCCTGATCTATACAGCAGGTTGTGGCTCCAGTGTCGAGAATGGCTCTTGCTCTAAACTTCTGGATCCCGGGAATATCGAACTCCACCTCTAGATTATACAGTCTGTTTTTGATAATTCTCCCGGTGGATGGTTCACTGCTGTTTTTGCAGACTGTTTCTCCATGGAGAACGTTAACTCCTTCGTCTGCATTAACGCCCTTTCCCTTTTTGTCACGTGCCAGGTCATCGAAATCCTCCTCAAATTGTTCTTCAAGGAGTTTTTCGTACTTCTCTTTATAATGATTTGCTTCTTTCTGTAACCTCTCCATTTCAGCCTCGCACCAAATGATGTAATCTCTCTGTTCTTGAACAAGGGTTCTGAGGTTAATTTGTGCTGGTGCGGTTGTGGGGCTTACTGGCACTTCCTTTTTAAAATAGAATGGGCCACAAAGGTTGCACGCCGTGACTCCACATTCGGGACAATGTATCCTTGCGCGAATGATGGTTTCCCTAGCGCAACAGGAACACTGTGTTTTGAACGGTTGCTCAATCACCTGATTATGCTGCCATTGGTGCTGGCAATTCATCTGTTTCTCAGGTAGTTTTATTCGGGGTCGATAACCCGAATTTTCTTCACCGAGCATGAAAAGGGAGTTTAGTTGTAAGGTCTGAACCCCTTGTTGTAAATTCATCTCTCCATCTTCTCCTTCAGAAATACTGAAAATAGCATCACTTTGATTTTCTCCTTCTTGCACCGATATGATATCGCAATCTTCTGGTATGTCCAGTCCTTCAAAGATTGCGGCTCGTTTGATATTTCTTTTATCACTGGGGCATTCTCGTGCAAAATGACCTTCTTGTCCGCATAGGTAGCACTTGCATCTTTTGTTTCTGATCAAATGCTTCCTCTTTTCTATTCTGGCATGGGACTCATGAGGTTTGCCTTTATAGGTTTTTGACATTCGCAGGCCATACCTCTTTTCTGGTTTTCGGTAATAGCCAGGAATAGGGATTTGACTGCAGAAGGAGAGGTCTTTGAGTGACCGTTTGAATGCGGCATCTTTGCATTCATTCTCCAGGTATTTGTATGCGAATAATACCCTTGGGATAACTCCGACCGTGAGGCCAGGGTATCTTTCTTCGAATGCGGTTCTTATCCTGGTTCCCAGATCACCGGGCATTTTTAACCAGAATTTCTCTGAGAGTTCTGGGCTAATATACATTCGTCCAGATTTCGCTGCTAAACGTAAATATTCATTCATGTATTGAATAAGATATTTTACGTTGTCGCATGTCAGTCTCTCCAGATCTCTGTAGGCTTGATCTTGGATTATTGTTGATCCTTGGGCAGGATCCTCCAACGAAAACACCCTTCTCATCTGAGAAAGTATGTTTTGGGTACCTTCTCGACCATCTGCCACTGTTATTAATGCCTCGTATTCAGCGAGGAATTGCATCCTCCACTGAACCCATGTTAGCTTTTCTACCTCGCCTAAGAGGTTTTCCATATATTCAATTTTGTCTCTTGGATCTGTGAATCCTTTTTCTGCTACATGGTTTCGTGTGATAGATTCCCATCTTGAGAATGCATCATGGAATAACCCCAGTTGATCCGGGATTACAAACATGGCACCTTGCTGCTGTTGTGCTGATGGCAGGGTCCACATTTCATTGTTGTAGCCTCCACGAAAGTGTCCTGTTTTGGGCACCCTTTCATCAAACGTGGGGGCTTGCCTTGCCTCATTTGTCGCTCTGGCAGGAGGGTAACTGGGCATATGCATCGATTGGTCCGGCGGTGGTCGGTAGTGTGACATTGCTGAAGAACCAGTTGATGCGAAGGCATGTTCCGTCATTGCCCTTGACAGGTTTCTGAGTTGAGGGTAGTCAAAAAGCCCTTCTGTTTCATTTATCATAAAAACAGTGTTGGCCTTTTCTGTTTCTTTTTCCTTGCCATGTCTGCTGACACTGAGCCCGAAATCATCGAGCTGATTACCCCCTCTATCTACCGAAAAAGGATTGATCCAATCCTTTTCATCATCAGTATCCCAGATAGGACAGGGGAGTGCTGATTCAGGAGTAGGTGGTTGTGCTGACTGGGTAGCAAGGTATCGTATATACTGCCAGTCATCTTCTTCTTCATCATCATCACTCCCTTCTTCTGTTAGGATCATTATGGTTTCGCTTCCAACTTTATTCTCATCATCATCATCGGGTGTGACATCTGTGTTTTCAGGGGCTGGTACGTAATCTCCAAATGATATAGAGATTCGTCCATCGAGTAGGTTTCTGGTTAGTAATTCAGTAGGCATCATAGGGATAGTGACCCTAGTCTGCCTCACTAACCAGTTGTTGCCCTGAGTCTCCTGGGCTGAGTACCTCCTTCCAGGGAGAGCTCGTACTCCCCTGCTCACCAAGTACTCAGATACATTGTTTATCTGATAGGCAAATCCGACATTTGGTGTGTTGGACAACCGTCCGACTAATCCTCTGGTGATTAAGAGGTTGGCTTCGCCATTCTGCCAGTTCTGATATCCTCTTGTTAGGATAGATATCTGGAAATTTCTGTAGAAATCTCCGATTGTCTGCATAGTGTCCGGTATAACGAACACCAACTGGCTGCCTTTTGTTAGATCAATCTCCATGGTCGCAAATATCGACTGATCCCCTTGCCACCTATTGTCCCTGAAGACGATTAAGGCTGAGGTTCCCTCATCTTGTCTGTGCAGAATTTGCACCCTGACTTGTGCGACTCCAATGTGGATAAACTGCATTCCACTCTGTCTGAGGGCCTCGTAGCTCTCAGGCTGTATGAAAGGCCTATCTATCTGCTGGTTATCAACACAGAGAATAGCCTCCTCGGAGAGGTGATTATAGACACGGTGGTTGTTGTCATCTCTTCGAGAGTTGTACAGTACCTCAGCAGGTACTATGGCAGCTCTGTCCCTTAGAGACCTCCTTAGTTGTGCTTCAGGCTCAACTTGCTCTTCTAGGGTCATCTGATATGGATTTCTACCAGTAATGGTTCGTGCCAGATTTCTCAAATTTCTTTGAGTGTTGTATCTCCTTCTTTGCCCTCGCCTGTACTCTCGCACCTGGTCTTCGAATAAGGGGCCTCCAGGATTTATGGTTTGAGTTTGGGACACACTGGGCCTGCCTGATGTTTCCATCACTTGAGTTTTTGCCTTTCTTCTTGAAGGATAACAAAGGGGTCCTTAAAGACTTTCAGTACCCCTTTCTTTTCCCTAGGTTTTGAGGGTCCGATTGATAACTTAGCGAGTCTGGCTGATAGCTCGTCAGTTATGTTGGTTGGCAATTGCACGCTCTCGTGCTTCGAGATTTGGTCCTTCAGAACCTTTATCTCTGCCTCAAGGTTTTTGATCTCCTCAAGTATTTGTACAAGCAGCTGGATTTGGGTATTGTTCTGTTTTATTATTGCGGTTGTGCCTGATGTACCACCACGGTTGTCAGCAGGTTTTGCGAAACCTACTGCTGGTGACTCGATCGGGTTGGTTGCTTGAACTGCTTGCTTGTAGAACTGGGAGTTTTGAGTGTTCGTATAATCACTCATGAACTGGCCCACGTTTCCACCTTTTTGAGTATAGCTTCCACCCGGTTTAGTTTCAGGCTTAGGTCCTCAGAGATTTTGAGGGCCTCTGCTTCAACTAGTTTGGGTTGCTTAGCTATCTCAGATACCAGAGTTTTAACCTCTGATGTTGTTAAGGGACGGTTTTCTGTGAATAGGATTGTGAGGTTTTTCAGATTTCGTTCAAGTTTTTGTATTTTCTGGTCTAGGGAATGTATTTGTTCTTGGGTTTGTTTAAAGTTTTTCAGGCTAACTCGGCTAAACAGGTTTAATCTGTCATATACAACAGATATGTTACTGGCTAGTTGTTTATTGGTTACGGTTGTTGTTTCCGAGAGATCTAGGTACTCTAGGGTCGAAGTTCGAGATTTTGTATACCACTCCTGTATAGATTGCTCCCACCTTTCGCTCATAAAAGTATTTTGAAATTGTTTTTAATAAACACGGCATTTTTGAGTATCCTAGGTTGGCAATTCGGGTTTGATCATACCATTTATCATTATTTCTGTTCAAGGTTTATACACATCTGATTTCTTCTGGGGACAAACTTTGGAGCTATCAATCATACCACTTTTGGGTTGGGTGGCAAATTTACAATTTCTCTGTTTTGTAGTGGCAATTTTACAATTATCCCTAAAAATATAGGAGTAATGCTACTATATATGGCTATATGCCTAACAACTACTCGGTGATTACCTGTGCACTGGGACCCACTTCACACTGAGGCAGTATTATATTTTTAGGGGGATTTCACGTCCCTCCAAAACTTCAAAATTACGTATTTATCCCTCTAAACTTGAAATTACGTATTTACTCCTCTAAATTTAAAAAACTCACAAATTTATTTATTTTATTGTCTTTTTTAAAATTAATTCTAAAATTTTAAAATACCCATTTTACCCTTTATTAAAAGCATATAAAGCCCATCAGACTCAAATTTGAATCTGAACAGTTCATCTACCGTTCGAACTACTTTTAGATCTGTGCGCGCAATATCGGCACAAATCTTGTTGCGAACACACACGCATATTGAAGCGACATGCATAGATCTTAATGTGATGCGCACTGATCGAAATTTCTTTAAGATCCGTGTGTGCTAGATCAGCATGCATATTGAAGCGATGCGCACAGATCTTAATGCGATGCGCGTGGATTGGACGGTAGAGGAATATTTTAAAATTTTAGAATGAGTTTATTTTAATATAAAAGAAAATAAAATGGGTAAATTTGTAAATATTTGAAGTTTACAGGGGAATATGTAATTTTAAAGTTTAGACGGAAAATATGTAATTTTCATGTTTTTGAGGGTATACGTGAAATTCTCCCATATTTTTAGTTGAAACCGTAGGCATTCCTACTGAGGTAGTGGCTAATCCTCACTGACTATGAAAAATTGGGATAATTGTAAAATTGCCACTACAAAACAGAGAAATTGTAAATTTGCCACCCAACCCAAAAGTGGTATGATTGATAGCTCCAAAGTTTGTCCCCAGAAGAAATCAGATGTGTATAAACCTTGAACAGAAATAATGATAAATGGTATGATCAAACCCGAATTGCCAACCTAGGATACTCAAAAATCCCGTGTTTATTAAAAACAATTTCAAAATACTTTTATGAGCGAAAGGTGGGAGCAATCTATACAGGAGTGGTATACAAAATCTCGAACTTCGACCCTAGAGTACCTAGATCTCTCGGAAACAACAACCGTAACCAATAAACAACTAGCCAGTAACATATCTGTTGTATATGACAGATTAAACCTGTTTAGCCGAGTTAGCCTGAAAAACTTTAAACAAACCCAAGAACAAATACATTCCCTAGACCAGAAAATACAAAAACTTGAACGAAATCTGAAAAACCTCACAATCCTATTCACAGAAAACCGTCCCTTAACAACATCAGAGGTTAAAACTCTGGTATCTGAGATAGCTAAGCAACCCAAACTAGTTGAAGCAGAGGCCCTCAAAATCTCTGAGGACCTAAGCCTGAAACTAAACCGGGTGGAAGCTATACTCAAAAAGGTGGAAACGTGGGCCAGTTCATGAGTGATTATACGAACACTCAAAACTCCCAGTTCTACAAGCAAGCAGTTCAAGCAACCAACCCGATCGAGTCACCAGCAGTAGGTTTCGCAAAACCTGCTGACAACCGTGGTGGTACATCAGGCACAACCGCAATAATAAAACAGAACAATACCCAAATCCAGCTGCTTGTACAAATACTTGAGGAGATCAAAAACCTTGAGGCAGAGATAAAGGTTCTGAAGGACCAAATCTCGAAGCACGAGAGCGTGCAATTGCCAACCAACATAACTGACGAGCTATCAGCCAGACTCGCTAAGTTATCAATCGGACCCTCAAAACCTAGGGAAAAGAAAGGGGTACTGAAAGTCTTTAAGGACCCCTTTGTTATCCTTCAAGAAGAAAGGCAAAAACTCAAGTGATGGAAACATCAGGCAGGCCCAGTGTGTCCCAAACTCAAACCATAAATCCTGGAGGCCCCTTATTCGAAGACCAGGTGCGAGAGTACAGGCGAGGGCAAAGAAGGAGATACAACACTCAAAGAAATTTGAGAAATCTGGCACGAACCATTACTGGTAGAAATCCATATCAGATGACCCTAGAAGAGCAAGTTGAGCCTGAAGCACAACTAAGGAGGTCTCTAAGGGACAGAGCTGCCATAGTACCTGCTGAGGTACT
Source organism: Carex kokanica (assembly GCA_025461125.1). Taxonomy (NCBI): domain Eukaryota; kingdom Viridiplantae; phylum Streptophyta; class Magnoliopsida; order Poales; family Cyperaceae; genus Carex; species Carex kokanica. The sequence continues at coordinate 82,725 of JAJGRX010000950.1, forward strand.
GTACAACTCTCGAAGAGATGACAACAACCACCGTGTCTATAATCACCTCTCCGAGGAGGCTATTCTCTGTGTTGATAACCAGCAGATAGATAGGCCTTTCATACAGCCTGAGAGCTACGAGGCCCTCAGACAGAGTGGAATGCAGTTTATCCACATTGGAGTCGCACAAGTCAGGGTGCAAATTCTGCACAGACAAGATGAGGGAACCTCAGCCTTAATCGTCTTCAGGGACAATAGGTGGCAAGGGGATCAGTCGATATTTGCGACCATGGAGATTGATCTAACAAAAGGCAGCCAGTTGGTGTTCGTTATACCGGACACTATGCAGACAATCGGAGATTTCTACAGAAATTTCCAGATATCTATCCTAACAAGAGGATATCAGAACTGGCAGAATGGCGAAGCCAACCTCTTAATCACCAGAGGATTAGTCGGACGGTTGTCCAACACACCAAATGTCGGATTTGCCTATCAGATAAACAATGTATCTGAGTACTTGGTGAGCAGGGGAGTACGAGCTCTCCCTGGAAGGAGGTACTCAGCCCAGGAGACTCAGGGCAACAACTGGTTAGTGAGGCAGACTAGGGTCACTATCCCTATGATGCCTACTGAATTACTAACCAGAAACCTACTCGATGGACGAATCTCTATATCATTTGGAGATTACGTACCAGCCCCTGAAAACACAGATGTCACACCCGATGATGATGATGAGAATAAAGTTGGAAGCGAAACCATAATGATCCTAACAGAAGAAGGGAGTGATGATGATGAAGAAGAAGATGACTGGCAGTATATACGATACCTTGCTACCCAGTCAGCACAACCACCTACTCCTGAATCAGCACTCCCCTGTCCTATCTGGGATACTGATGATGAAAAGGATTGGATCAATCCTTTTTCGGTAGATAGAGGGGGTAATCAGCTCGATGATTTCGGGCTCAGTGTCAGCAGACATGGCAAGGAAAAAGAAACAGAAAAGGCCAACACTGTTTTTATGATAAATGAAACAGAAGGGCTTTTTGACTACCCTCAACTCAGAAACCTGTCAAGGGCAATGACGGAACATGCCTTCGCATCAACTGGTTCTTCAGCAATGTCACACTACCGACCACCGCCGGACCAATCGATGCATATGCCCAGTTACCCTCCTGCCAGAGCGACAAATGAGGCAAGGCAAGCCCCCACGTTTGATGAAAGGGTGCCCAAAACAGGACACTTTCGTGGAGGCTACAACAATGAAATGTGGACCCTGCCATCAGCACAACAGCAGCAAGGTGCCATGTTTGTAATCCCGGATCAACTGGGGTTATTCCATGATGCATTCTCAAGATGGGAATCTATCACACGAAACCATGTAGCAGAAAAAGGATTCACAGATCCAAGAGACAAAATTGAATATATGGAAAACCTCTTAGGCGAGGTAGAAAAGCTAACATGGGTTCAGTGGAGGATGCAATTCCTCGCTGAATACGAGGCATTAATAACAGTGGCAGATGGTCGAGAAGGTACCCAAAACATACTTTCTCAGATGAGAAGGGTGTTTTCGTTGGAGGATCCTGCCCAAGGATCAACAATAATCCAAGATCAAGCCTACAGAGATCTGGAGAGACTGACATGCGACAACGTAAAATATCTTATTCAATACATGAATGAATATTTACGTTTAGCAGCGAAATCTGGACGAATGTATATTAGCCCAGAACTCTCAGAGAAATTCTGGTTAAAAATGCCCGGTGATCTGGGAACCAGGATAAGAACCGCATTCGAAGAAAGATACCCTGGCCTCACGGTCGGAGTTATCCCAAGGGTATTATTCGCATACAAATACCTGGAGAATGAATGCAAAGATGCCGCATTCAAACGGTCACTCAAAGACCTCTCCTTCTGCAGTCAAATCCCTATTCCTGGCTATTACCGAAAACCAGAAAAGAGGTATGGCCTGCGAATGTCAAAAACCTATAAAGGCAAACCTCATGAGTCCCATGCCAGAATAGAAAAGAGGAAGCATTTGATCAGAAACAAAAGATGCAAGTGCTACCTATGCGGACAAGAAGGTCATTTTGCACGAGAATGCCCCAGTGATAAAAGAAATATCAAACGAGCCGCAATCTTTGAAGGACTGGACATACCAGAAGATTGCGATATCATATCGGTGCAAGAAGGAGAAAATCAAAGTGATGCTATTTTCAGTATTTCTGAAGGAGAAGATGGAGAGATGAATTTACAACAAGGGGTTCAGACCTTACAACTAAACTCCCTTTTCATGCTCGGTGAAGAAAATTCGGGTTATCGACCCCGAATAAAACTACCTGAGAAACAGATGAATTGCCAGCACCAATGGCAGCATAATCAGGTGATTGAGCAACCGTTCAAAACACAGTGTTCCTGTTGCGCTAGGGAAACCATCATTCGCGCAAGGATACATTGTCCCGAATGTGGAGTCACGGCGTGCAACCTTTGTGGCCCATTCTATTTTAAAAAGGAAGTGCCAGTAAGCCCCACAACCGCACCAGCACAAATTAACCTCAGAACCCTTGTTCAAGAACAGAGAGATTACATCATTTGGTGCGAGGCTGAAATGGAGAGGTTACAGAAAGAAGCAAATCATTATAAAGAGAAGTACGAAAAACTCCTTGAAGAACAATTTGAGGAGGATTTCGATGACCTGGCACGTGACAAAAAGGGAAAGGGCGTTAATGCAGACGAAGGAGTTAACGTTCTCCATGGAGAAACAGTCTGCAAAAACAGCAGTGAACCATCCACCGGGAGAATTATCAAAAACAGACTGTATAATCTAGAGGTGGAGTTCGATATTCCCGGGATCCAGAAGTTTAGAGCAAGAGCCATTCTCGACACTGGAGCCACAACCTGCTGTATAGATCAGGGCTCAGTACCAAAGGAAGCCCTTGAAGAAAATACTTTTGTGGTACAATTTACAGGCGTAAACTCAACCCAAACAGCCAACATGAAACTAAAATACGGAAGAATGGTTATTGGAGAAAATCAATTCCGTATACCATACACCTACGCATTTCCAATGAAATTGGGCGGAGAAATCCAAATGATCATAGGGTGTAACTTTATACGCTCTATGCATGGAGGCCTGAGGATAGAGGGCGACACGATAACCTTTTACAAAAACCTCACCGTCATCAATACCCAACCCCAGGCAAAGATTTTAGCGCTTGAAGAGGAAGACCTAGAGGACTTGGAGCATATTCAGCTCCAAGAGATGGTTCATTACAACTTCGGGCACACGTCCCCGAGCTTTGCAACAACATTTGACCCCATACTAAGAAGGCTGAAGGAAGCAGGATTTATTGGTGAAAATCCGCTACAGCATTGGGCCAAGAACCAAGTAATCTGTAAACTGGATATCAAAAATCCAGATTTCATTATTGAGGATAGGCCCTTGAAACATGTAACACCGCAGATGAAAGGGGCCTTTACGAAGCATGTTGAAGCCTTATTAAAACTAGGAGTAATAAGGCCCAGCAAAAGCAGACACCGCACAACGGCCATAATTGTGCATTCCGGTACAACAATCGACCCCAAAACCGGAAAAGAAGAGAAGGGAAGGGAAAGAATGGTGTTCAACTATAGGAGGTTAAACGATATTACGGAGAAAGACCAATATAGTCTTCCGGGTATCAACACCATCATGAGAAAGGTGGCGAATAGTAAAATCTACTCAAAATTCGACCTAAAGAGTGGATTCCACCAGGTGGCAATGCACCCGGACTCAGTGGAATGGACTGCGTTCTGGGTACCGGATGGATTGTATGAATGGCTAGTAATGCCGTTCGGACTGAAAAATGCTCCTGCAGTTTTCCAACGCAAAATGGATCACTGTTTTAAGGGCACCGAAGATTTCATTGCGGTGTACATTGATGATATTCTGGTGTTCTCTCAAACTGAAAAGGAGCATGCAGAGCACTTGCAAAAGATGCTGGCAAAATGTGAGGAGTTCGGGCTCGTCCTCAGCCCAACAAAGATGAAAATAGCTGTACCCCAGATTGAGTTCCTAGGGGCAGTTATTGGCAAAGGCATTATACGACTACAGCCGAACATTATCAAGAAGATTGAGGAATACAAAGAAGATGACCTCACCCAAAAATCCGGGATGAGATCCTGGTTGGGAATCCTCAACTACGCTAGGAGTTATATTCCAAATCTTGGAAAACTCTTAAGCCCTCTCTATGCGAAAACTAGTCCTACTGGTGATAAACGGTTAAATAAACAGGACTGGGAGCTTATTCGCATGATTAAGCAGCAGGTTCAGAACCTGCCTGACTTATGTGTACCCCCCGAAGAATGCTTTATCGTTATTGAAACAGACGGATGCATGGACGGATGGGGCGGGGTATGCAAATGGAAACCAAGGAGATATGACCCGAAAAACACGGAAAAGCCGTGCGCATACGCAAGTGGCAAGTTCAACCCGCCAAAATCAACAATAGATGCTGAGATCTTCGCGGTGATGAATAGTCTTGAGGCTTTAAAGATTTACTACCTCGATAGGAAGGAATTAATAATTCGTACAGACTGTCAAGCGATTATTAGTTTCTTCAACAAATCTAACATAAATAAGCCTTCAAGAGTGCGATGGGTTGCATTCACGGATTTCGTGACAGGGCTTGGGATAGATGTTCAGTTTGAACACATTGATGGGCGAGACAACCTTTTGGCTGACTCCCTGTCCCGACTAATTAATGTCTTGATTGATGCAGGATGGCCCAACAAGGAGGCTCAGGACATATTGGACAATCTAGCAGGGGCTCTCCAGGAGAGCAAGGAGCAGCCCAACCCGAAGGTGCAGGAGAAAATGTCCCACATAATCCTGCAAATCAGTCAATCGTTTGCCAGTACCGGGATTTATTACGGCAAACATATGGCGTATCCAATAATTTGCGCCAAGAACAGGAGCTTAGGCTCCAGCTCCGGACAATAGAAAACCGGGCAATTTCGCGAATGTTAGAAGGTGTTACGGATTTAATTAAAATTCAGCAAATGAAGGAAGCGCAATGTTCTAAGTTCGCTACAAAGGATAACTATTGGGGAGACTGGTTGCCCCAAGTCCGTCTTACGCTTACAGGACTTCAGAAGAAATACCAAGAACTCAAGAAGCTGATTTGTGAGATCAAGGTATTTAGGGTCTGAAAAAGCGTAATTGTATCTACCCTATAGTAAGATGCCAAAGGTGTGCATTATTGGCATCACTTTAATTTTAGTGTGTTTTACTTTTTGGGCCTGAACGTTTAGACCGTTCCTTTATTTTTGTGTGGGCCATAGCCTGGCCAACTTTCGGTGCATTATTAGCACCTTTTTCTTTAGTGGGAGACAAAGGATTGTGGACTATCCTTTATTCACGCGCGATGGGGCCCAATGAGCACCCGGCGTAATAATGAGATTCCGTTCCTAAGTCTCTATATAAGAGCTTGTTTAGGAGTTGCGAAACAAGCTGAGCACCAGCAAGTTTCACTTCTCTCTTTTCCACTTCTCTCTTGTAAACATTCCACTTAATATAATTTCCGCTTGTGTGTTTTCATTCTTCCTGCGTTCACAGTAACCCGTTGAAGTGTGAAGACGCCTCTGATCGATCCAACCCTGGTATCAGAGCAAGGTCTGTTAATGGCTTTCTAAGTTTCTTTATATTCTAGGAAGGCAAGTAGGGGAGATCATGCCAAAACTCATGAAAACTGTTCAAAACATAAGATGTATATTGCGTAAAAGTTTTATTTAACCATCCTCAACCCAAGGATATTAGCTTATAGGGCTTGATTTTCAAAAGTTCTTGTCAAACCAAAAGAATCATCCTGCCGTATAGTACCCTAAGAAGTGGGGAAGATTGCGGGTAAACACGATGAGGTGAGGGGAGGCAAGAATTAGTAGAAAATATCGCCCCAAAGTTAAGAGCAAAGGTTGATTAAAAAAAAAAAATTTGCTACTGGGTGCAAAATTGGGGATGTTGTATCATCAACCAAAAGGAATATTCCTCCAGAGTGGCAAAAATACAATTTTGAAGTTTTTGAGTGGCATAAATCCAACTGCCCCATGAAAAATTAGTTCTATGGGCCCCACTAATCAGATTACAGTGCACAACAGCACAACAGCACAAAAGTAGTATTCCAATTTGGCAACAGGAGATGCAGTTTTTCTACCTTTATCTTCTCTCTTGCCTTCTTCATCTAATAATTAAGCCATTGATTTTCTCATAAATTGCCCAACCAACCTCCCTCCCTCGAATTTTTTTATAAACCATAATTAAAAAAATTATTTTTATGAAACCAACATGATTACTTTTTTTTTACAAAAATCATAAGAACCGAAATGCCATTTCGGTCCATTTTTTTTTTATTCCGGACTGAAATGACATTTCGGTCCGGTCTCCTTTTTGGATTTTCTGTGACGGCTCATATGAAAACTTGTGAAACCAGTACCACAGAAAATTCAAAAAGGGGACCGGACCGAAATGACATTTCGGTTCTTATAATTTTTGTAAAAAAAAAAAATCATGTTGGTTTTGTAATTGAAATAGCTCCATCAGAATTGATCCGAAAGGATTACGTCGGTGTAGCCCCACATGAGATGCCCCCTCTGGATTTTGAATTTTAATGGAGATTTATCTGTTCTGACCAATTTTATTTCTCCTTGAAATTTTTTTTGCCTCCGTCTGAATTTCTAATTTGTAATTCGTGTTAAATTTAAGATTAAAATTAAAATAAATTTTTGAATTATAATTGACAATTAGAATTATAAATTAGAGAATCATAAATTATAAGTTAGAGAATTGAAAAATATAAGTTAAATTATTATTTTTATCGAGTATCTAATTAGTTAATAGATTTAAATCCAATTAGCTATTTAAATCAAATTTGCTATATCTTTGCCCCTTTCTGACGAAAATCCTGAATCCGCTCATGTATTACTGGGAGAGGAGGGCTTCCAATAGGTATTGCACTGAAATCCGATATCGGATCTAAACCGTGATTCGTGTTAGGAATGTGTGAACAATATAGATTTATGTGACGATTGAGATTAAATGTATATTGAAGTTTATTTGCATGAATCTCATTGCAAATCGAATGGTTTACACTGTACATGAGATTGATTTCAGTCTGATTTATGTGTCTCAAATTCGGTTTCTTAGACTGAAAGTAAAGAAATAAGATTTTATTTATATAAGATAATTTTAAATATATAAATTATTACAAGTATAAACAATAAAAGAAAAATGATTAATTGAATTATAATCTAAATTTTACAGATATTAAATGAATTATTGCCTATGTACTTGATAAAAGATCTAATTATACTTCATGACATATTTTTATTAAAAAGTTAGTCATAAATAACATAATTTAGAGCACATATTTGTATAATTTGTATGAGGAGGGATCCAATGACATTCTTTTTTTTGACAGATCTTGACACTGTATTTTTATAGGTCAATTTTGCGATTTCAAAAATCCAAACAGTCGATCCGAACCGTTCAACATGATCACTATATTAAAATGTGCTTGGAGATCAAATTTTACATTTTTTTTTAATTTTTTTACTATTTATTAAGATGGTTACAAAATCGCTGTTTTTCAATGGTCTGAAAACAACGATTTTGTAACCATCTTAATAAATAGTAAAAAAATTCAAAAAAAATGTAAAATTTGATCTCCAAGCACATTTGAATATATCGTCATGTTGAACGGTTTGGATCGACTATTTGGACTTCGAAAATAGTAAGTGTCAAAGTGTGTAAAAAAAAAGGGTGTAATCCGATTCCTCCTCAATTTGTATAATAATAAAACAGGACATATACTAAACTTATGTATGTTTTTGTTGTTAGATACTAAAATTTCTAATACATATTCTTTATTAATTTATATAAAATTTCTAAATTTGTTAATAATTAGAAAAATAGAAATCCGAGAAAAAAATAACAGCACGAATAAATAAATTAAAAAGAAGTAAGAGGAAAACTATATCTGGCGCAAACATGATATATTCATATTTCATAAAATAGTTTTATTGAAAGTTAGATCATATATAAAATAATATAAATGAGAGATCTAAGAAAAAAGAACAAAATAGCCCAAATTAATAAATAAATAAAAAGTAATATCTGGCCCAATACACTCTAAATTTACGGCCCATTTTAATAAATAAATAAAAAGTAATATCTGGCCCAAAACACTCTAAATTTACGGCCCAATTCAATTGCTGCATCCGACAACCCATCTTTTTCCTCTTACTCATCAAAACCTACTTCAAATTTTACGTTAAAATCCGAACTGTCCGATCAGAAACACGTGCCAATCTGGTCGTGATTGAATGCACGTGGTTCCTTCAATATTTGTGCTATTTCTCATTGAACGGTCTGGATCTAAACTCAAAATTTCTGTTACTACTTGGTTACCCTAAATCAATCTCTCTTGTCAGGTCCCCTAAAGTAAACCAAATCTTAGTGGAATGCAAGGGATCTCTTTAATATTCGTGCCATTTCTGATTTAACGTTCTGGATCTAAGCTCAAAATTTGTGTTACTCCTTGGCTTTCCCAAATTTGTTAATACTCATTTCATAATATAGTTTTATACTTTTATTGAAAGTTAGATCATAGATAAAGTAACCCAAATTTTAAAATTAGATCTGAACCGTCTGATAATAAATTAAGATCAAACCGGGCGTCGTTGAATGCACAGGATTCATTTAATATTCGTGCTGAAACGGATTGTACGGTCTGGATCTAAACTCAATATTTGTGTTACTTATTGGATACCTCAAATCTATCTTCCGATCATCAATCAATCGCATCCACCTCGAATGCGTCGGTAACCCAAAAAAAAAAAAAACCAAATCTGAAGAATCAATCGAATCAGTCGCAAGCAAACAAACTACAAAGAAAGAACGAAGGAAGGAGCAATCGAGCGTCACTCGAACGGTAAGTCTCTTTTGATTCAAAGAATCGTTCTTTCATCCAAAAACCAAGTCGATTTTAGATAAATCGCGCAATAATCGGATCCTGTGCTGTGGATAGGTAGGTAATTTTTCAAATTATAGCCTGATTTGGTACAAGGTCTTGATTTTAAGCAAGAAACTTCACAAACAAAAAGAAAAACTTAGTTAATCTCAAACAAGTCAAAATTAGGCTACTGTCTATGTGTTCCCTTTTGTAGTGTAGAGATATATAACTGGAATGTGGAGTAGACACTTTCTGTTACTGAACTGAGGTGGAATCGGGCCTGAAAACCTCTGATGAGAAGGTTGATTACAGATTTGTAGTCAAAATACTAGCTTCTTTCAGTTCATTGTTAGATTAGAATAGTAAGCAATAAGTAGAGTAATTCCTGGCATAGGAGTCAAAAGAATCTGAAGAATTAGAAGAATCAGCAAAAGATATACCTTATATGGATAAGGTCAATTAGGGTTTTCAAACAATTGACACTAGAACAGGCCCGAAAACTAAGTAAATTGTTGTTTGTTTACTTCTTTGCCTTCTTCTGCAACTATAGTTTGAAAAGGGCCAGCTTAGAATAAGCTGAACATTTTTCGATTTGTGCAAATTAAGCTTCTTAGAATTGGGTCTTGTCTTCTCTTTATGTATTTCTTAAAGTGTACTGATGCGGCATCATGAAGTTGTCTTGCATTGAGACATTTACTGGCACAGATCTTAATGCAAATCAACAGCTGAGGTTGTCTACTGTCAAGGTACAGAGTTAGGCCTTGCATGGAGGAATTGAGTTATACATTTATCTCTTTTTGTCAGGAATTACATCCATGTATAGAATTTGATCTTCTCATGTTGTCTCCTTGTCTCGAACGAACATCATGATATGTGTACAATGTGGCCGTCTTTTGGCTGCTTTTTTTATTTTTAGAATTAGGTCTTCTTGAATCCAAATTCCCTGTTATAAACCCGTGGTGCAATCCCTGTTATAGAGTCACTACATGTGGGTCAACTCATCATGTAATGTAAATTTTATGAATAATAAAATTCAGTAAGGTTGCTCCTTGATGACTTTGTAACAGTTAATGTCCCAAGGTTTTGTAACACGTAACCTGGGCTTTTAACAGTAACAATTTCAATACGAAACACCATTTTCATGATATGTGTAGAATTTGGTCGTCTTTCCTTGCGTCTTTTTTTAGAATTAGGTCTTCTTGAATCCAAATTCTCTGTTATAAAACACCTGGTACAACCCCTGTTACAGAGTCACTACATGTGGATCAACTCATCATTTAATGTGAGTTTTATGATATATAAAATTCATTAAGGTTGCTTGTTGGTGACTTTGTAACAGTTACTGTCCCAAGGTTTTGTAACAGGTAACCCAGGTTTTTAACAGCAATAATCTTAAAACAAACACCATTTTCATCTTAGCAGGCTGTTAATAAAGACTGGACTAGGTTTTCTATCTTTTGTTGTGTTTGGTGACAGGAAATTGACCCTTCTGTCTTTGAGCATATTTTTAGGGTATATTTTAGAATTTTTTTTTTCTATGTTGAACCTGAAAGTCATGTTTGGAGCAAATTTTGTGCATATTTTTAGGGTATATTCTAGAATTTTTATTTTCTATGGAAAACCTGAAAATCATGTTTTAAAGCAAATTTTGTGCATATTTTTAGGGTATATTTTTTAATTATTTGTTTCCTATGTAGAACCTGAAAGTCATGTAAGTCATGTTTTAAGCAAGTTTTCTGCAAATTTTTTTTTCCCTATCACCTGAAAGTAATGGTTTATGCAAGTTTGCATTTATAAACTGAAGCTGCAACTTCTAGTTTTAATTTCTTAACCTGTTAACATTAGGTTATAATAATAAAAAATCAATGGGTCACAGAGTCTTTTTTAAAATGATTCAACACATTTTTAATTTATTATAATTTCGGAAGGAGGGCTCTTTGCTCATGTTTTCACCCTTTTCTCTTTTGGGAACTATGTTTAATTAACGTTCTAAACAGAACCACAGATTATATTGTGGTTTTAAGCTACTTTATGGTAATGTAACAGGAGTGATGCTATGGTACTATGCATAGCGCATAATGGTCCGTACTATGAATCAATATCTTCTTTTTGAAAATCCCAAACAATCGACCTGAACTGTTCAACATGATCTCCATATAAAAATTTACATGTAGATCAAATTTTGTATTTTTTATAATTTTTTTACTATTTTTTTAGATAGTTAGAATATCACTTCTAAAAATTCTTGACCATTCAAAAGTAGTAATTTTCTACATATATAGAAATAATTAAAAATTCTAAACAATATAAAATTTAGTCTGCTGGTACATTTCATATGGAAATTATGTTGAACAATTCATATCGACTATCTGAACTTTGAAAATGAAAATATTGATCTGTAGCACGGATCAATCCGCGCTATGCATAGTACAATAGCCTCACTCATGTACCAGTTAGGTTTTGAGAAAACACCATATAATTTTCTTTCATATACATGTATTTGAGAATAAACCATATTCAATTTTATGATTTTGCAGGAGACTACCAATAAAAAATGGATATTGACACAATAAGAGAATCATTTGATCGGGTGTCAGAGAAACAAGTGCAATATGCAACTCGGTCACAGGAAGTCATCGACCAACTAATTAAAGAAATTGAACTCACCATTGCCAACCTCCAAGAAACTGACTCTGACCAATCTACCATTTTAGCCCAATTAAAAACCAGGATTGACGAAATTACCCCTCTGGCCCAATTTGAGGGTTGCCAGAAAGAACTCAACCTTGCCATTGCCAGGTACACAAAGCTTCTTGAAAAAACTTTCACAACCGACATCTCCAAGGCATACCGAGATGTCAAAATGGATATCCCTACAATAAATGAAATAATTGCATCCCATTTTTACCGGCAAGGTCAGTTTGAAATAGGAGACAGGTTTTCTGCTGAGGCCCAAGTATCCGAATCCGACATCCTTAAATCCCCTTTTCTAGAAATGCACTCAATCCTTCAATCCATGAAACAATCTCACGACCTGGGACCCGCACTCGCTTGGGTTGCGAAAAACCGTGAAAAACTCCTCCAGTATGGTTCATCCCTCGAACTCAAACTCCATGAACTCCAATACGTGGAGATGCTGAAAGCCGGTAAACGGGTCGACGCGTTGAAATACGCACGAACCCACTTAGCCCCGTTAGCGAATGAACACCGTGCCGAGATACAAAAAGTATTTGCATGCCTTCTTTGGGAAGACCGGCTAGACCAATCCCCATATGGTGACCTCTCTTCACCGTCTCACTGGGAAGAACTAGCAACTGAGATGGTGCGTCAGTTTTGCGGGCTAATGGGCCAACCTTTTGAAAGCCCGTTAGCGGTGACATTAGCAGCAGGTGCAGAGGGGCTACCAACACTGCTAAAGCTTGCTGCAGTGATGCAAACGAAGAAGCAGGAGTGGCAGGAGATGAAACAGTTGCCTGTGCCGCTTGATCTGCCAAGGGAGTATCAGTTTCACTCGGTGTTTGTGTGCCCCGTGCTCCGGGAGCAGGGGAGCGAGGAGAACCCGCCTATGCTGATGCCGTGTGGGCACGTGCTGTCTAGGCAGAGCATACTCAAACTGTCGAAGAACAGCACACGTGCGTTCAAATGCCCGTATTGCCCTCAGGAGGGAACTGTTGCACAGTGCAGACAACTCTATTTCTGAATTTGGATGTGGTAAGATGGGGGTAATATGGTAATATCATTCTCTCTTTTTTATTTTCTGGGTTTAGGGTTAACAATGGGGGAGAACTTGTGTATAGTCGTATGGCAGGTGTAAAATGTTCGTTTAGTTGGTTGCGCGGTTTGTGTTTTTGGAAAACTGGAAAATGCTCTATTGCTTGTTCAGGTTGCTGTTTATATGTTAGATTCTGGTATGTTTTGTAACTTCTCGTTAATAATTGGATCTTTTTCCTTGGCAATTCTAAGTTTACTGTTATCTCTATGCAGTGTTTATAACACAATTCTGATACATCATACTCTTTTACTTGTGACTTTTGTGGTGTGCCAAGTACAAATGGCGCTGTTAATATCCGCACCCAACAAACAAACAATTTATGGTGTTTTGTTACCGTAGAAAAAGGTGACATAGCATTGGAGGATAACTATTGAATTTCTTTTGGTTAAGAATTGTTTTTTTCCCAGTCCCTGTTCGATTGGAGAAACCTTCAATTTCATATTATCTAATTTCTAAGTATTCTTTTTATATTTCTTATTTACTCCATTTTTTTTAATAAAGTATGTGCAGACAGTCGGGCATTTAATTTGGTAAAATCAAATTGTAATTGTTTTGCACATTCAAAAGTGTCTCTTTGTAATCATCTCTTCACACTTTTGTAACACTTTTCTTATGTTTAATTTATATTGTTTTCTGGGAGGTTTAAACTTTTTATTTTACCATTATGAGAACTCAGTGCTCAACTAGTTTATTTGGAATTGCTTCATGGTTTAATTTTCTTCAAATCTATTTCAGTTTGTGATTAATGGTTGGCATTAAAACCTTCATAAACTCAAATTTGTTCTACCATTTTATTGTTGGTTATATTAATCTTTTATTCTTTCTAATTAACTGCTCCTGAGTCATGACTCATGACCTTGTGTTAAGGTGTGGAGTACTCTTGTCACCACAGGAAGAATTCATATCACCTAAAGTATCTCAAATTTTGAGTGTGTATCCTGACCGTCCAATCTGCTTTGGCACAAATATTAAAGGAGCTCCGTGCATTCCATCTCAAACTGGATTGTCTCAGATTCTAATCAGACGGTCCAGATCAAACTCAAAATTTGGGGTACTTTAGTTCATCGCGCACTGCCAACTGCTCATTTGTATTTAAATCATTACTCAACCAAATGGCACATCTCGATATCTACTCACTTTATTTGTTTATTCAGTTTATTTAATCGAGTTCAGATCGCATCTGTACTGCCAGCTGTTCATGTGTCACTTTGGTTGCTTCCACGCAATTACCTCTGGAAGAAACGAAGTGCAAGCAGGCAATCCACAAATTAATTAAATTAATTCTTGCATCAAGCAAAGTTTATATCAGTTTCCTTTCCGGCCTGCTCGCCTATTATAGACTATCTTACACTGGTGCACATTTCAAAACAGAGAGAGCGAGAGAGAGAGAGAGAGAGAGAGAGTTACACCCTAGGCAGCCTCTGCCAGGATTTTCAAAAAAGAGAGAGAGAGAGAAATGGCTGAGGCGGCTGTGGGGTTTGTGCTGGGCAACAGGGCAAGCTTGCCAAAAGTTGAACGGGTGTAGCGCGAGCTAGCCCGAACCAAGTGCTGCCTGATAGATACAACCACGAAACACAGAGGAGATGTAAGTGTGTAAAGTTGGCTGAATATCAACATGTTTTTTTTCTGGAATATTAAGAAAACTACCATAAAAATCCCAGTTTTTTTTGCAAAAACTCAAGAAAGAACAATAGACACGTTACTTGAGACAAAAGTGCGCTATTCGGGAAAGGTTTTCGAGTTCATTTTGAATGTTATCGAGCTCATGGGTCTATGAAGGTTTATCGAGTTATGTTTCCTCCACAACCTTAGCACTGAGCTCAATAACATTCAAAATGAACTCGAAGAGATCTCTGAGAGCAGGGTCGACTACGGAACAGAAGTCGCAGGCATGCAGGTTGACAAGAACAACATTTTGAAACTGTTGCAACCTAAGAAACAACTTCAATATGTTGTTCTTGTCAGCCTGCACGTTGGCGAGCCGTTATAAGCATCGTGGGTACCAACGGTCTAGGAAAGACTACCCTTGCACATATTGTATATATATAAGGTAATACGTGCAGATCTTTCTTTTTCAACTATATATGTTTTAATGAGAGATAAATGCCACACTAACAATATTAATAAGTAAGAGTTAGTCTAAGTTGCTATGTATAGATCAATCGATCAACTGATACCACTACTATAAATTATGATTTTGAATATTTAATAGTTTTTCATAAATGATTAATTCGAATAATTATTTTTATTTTTTTAATATTATGTAATTAACTTTGTACCCAAGACACAACTTGTGTCACCATAAAGTGCTTCTTATGTATGATATTGATTTTAGTAAAGAAACAATTGTAATTGTTTTGCACATTCTCCAGAAATTTAGTCTCTTTCTTTGGGTATCTTTGGTACAGTGAAAGAGCTGCTACGATGTTAATTGGTATTATGTATAATTGATATAGCTATACCACACAACTGGTACAATACGGGTACAATACTGGTAAAATATTCGCAGAAAAATTTATGGATAGTCCTCAAAAGAATTTTTAAGATTACATATTTTTCCATTCTTATAAACTTCAAAAATTTACAAATATATCCAATTTATTAATTTTTTTATTAAAACTCATTTTAAATTTATAAAATAATTATTTTTTTCCTTTATTAAAAAAATAAAATATATATAATATGTGTAAAATATTTAAGTTTCGAGGGCAAACTGTTTATGTTCTACTTGTACTGCACAAAAACAAAGTAGGCACTTTTCGCGAGAGAAAAAACGCATTTATGACGGGACTTAGTTGCGAAAAGTACCGTCGCAAATAGAAAAAACACGTTTATAACGGTACTCCGTCGCGAAAAGTCACTTTTTATCGTCGCGAAAAGTGCCTGTCTTTTGTGTGTGCATACACAGTAATGTCAAATTTTTCATTTTATTTAAATGTGTTTAACAAAGTTAAATAGATTAAATCTAAAATCGGTAGATCGAATATCTTTCATTTCACTCTTATTAATATTATTATTGCAGAATAATTTAATTCCATATCCTATATATGTGTCAATTAAAAATTGGCTAAACTCAATTATGAGGAGGATTTTGTGGGCAGAGGATTCGGTTCCGCATATATATGGGAATTGAAATTTGAGTACGGACAAAGAGAAGATATATATATTCATGAGCACACAACTTAATTTATACATTAAGTAATAGCAATACAAAAAAATTCTCTTCAAAGAAAACCAACAAGAATCTTATAGAAAAGAAAACATATATATAGGACCTTGGAGTTCGGTTGAGGTAGATCATTGGAAGTTCAGCATGTTAACAAGAGCCACAAAAGATCTGAAGAGAAGTGATGCAGAAGGCAACTGTGATGGTGAAGAAAGAAAACTATCTACTATTGGTGTGAGTTAAAGAAAAAGACAGCAAAAAATTTAGTTTCCAATAATTATAATATTTTAGACAATCAATGTAATAATTATACAATCCTAAATTAAGGAAAGAAATAACTAGACATGCTATATGAGAGGCTGCTGTCTATATCTCTATGATGATTAGAAAATTATCATATTCTGTAATATTCTTCTTGAATGAAATAAAACATTAGATGGAAGGGAGTTTCTTGGGAGTGTTTTGTTTATATTTTCTAACAGTTTTTGGCAGGGCCAGTGTCGCAGATGGATAGTACACATTGTCCGCAATTCTTCGGTTGCGCTCAGCACCTTAACAGTAATCGATATGTGGTTCGAGACTGACTAGCTCGTTGATGCCTTGCAGGTAGAATGTATCACCCAATAATATAGCCTCCCACTGTGAAGCTCTCTTACTCGATGCTGTTCCTGTTGCTGATGCTTTTGATGACGGAGTATTCTGTTATTTCGAAAGTTTTTGATCCGGTGACAAAAATCAAGGGCTCCGAATCAGCCATTTCGATAAATGGTTGTTACAGCAAAAACTTAATTTATGAGAAGGATATGCATAGAGTTGTTATACTGGTCTTTCAGCACTTGTAGTTGTGGATAAATGCATTAATTTTATAGATTGATGGATCATTAGTTGCTGCCTCATAATTAATTACACAATACAAATAAACTAATAGAGTAGTTATAAAGAAAATAGGATAGTTGGTTTCAACTTTACACGGACGAACCAAATTTTATATAAAATAATTAAAAAATTTGAGAGTTTCTTAAATATGGACAAACCAAAATATATAATTCATTAATCAAACCTCTTGGCGATGTAGATAATGAACTAACACAATTTTTTTAAAAATCTTTTAACTCGTCATAAATATCATAATCAATTGTTTGAATTTTTAAATGTAGGAATATCTTTTAGTGACCATTACCTAATTAATGCTAAATTTTACTTAATAAATTAATAAGTCTTTTTTACTTAACCAAGAAAAATTACTCGAGTTTGTTTATTTTTTTTCAAGATATAATTGTTAAAAGATATATTATTTTGTTACATTTAATTTTTCCACAATTTTGACCTGATAATTTTATGTCTTCTCTGCAAAGTAGGATTGTTCATCAGTGTAACTTTATATCGGATGAGACGATGAGAAAATGTAATTTTTGTTGGAAAGTGGTGAGAGGAGCTCGAACTCTTGACCTTTGAATATCCAATAGTTTCAGGAGATCACAAAAAGATCCCATCATATACCAGCGCTGGTCTGCCAATTTTGGTCCCCAAACACCGCTGAATGTCTTAAAAATATTTCACCACTGGTGACATTTAACTACAAAAGTTCCAGACTTTTGTAGTCATTTACCAAAGCTGGAGTAACAAGGGCTGTAAACGGATCTGGTATTATCCATCCGAATCCATTTCGAATTCGCTCCAGATCTGAATTCAGATAAATAGAGTGAATAATTTCTTGAATCTGGATCCGGATATTTATTAAATAAGAATGAAAGATCTGACAATTATCAGATATTCGGATATTCATATAACTCAATTATCTGACAATTATTTGTCTCGTATTCGTATTTGTATTCAACTCTGTATTGGTGGATTATCCGTTCCGTATCTGTAAACAATTAAGGCAGATTTGATTTTAAACTAATTTGAAATCTGTTAACTATCTGTATTCAATTCGTATCTGCTAATTGAAAGACATATACAAATTTGATATTGGTATTATCCGCACACAATTCGCTCCATTTTCGCCCTAATCGTTGCGCTTTTTTGGGCAAGCTCAAGGTTTTCTGCGTCATTTCCCACAGAAGGACAGGTGAGTGTGGCGGCTTGTTAGTCATGGCAATTTCAGCCAGTAAGGCCTCAAATTAATATGTCTCAAACGCAGCCTAAGGAAGTTCCCGGCATAAATAAGACTAATCCACAATATGCTGCCGCTGCCTTATACCGAGTAAAACTACTTGATGGCAAAATTATGTAAACTAAGTAACTGACATTTTACAAAAACTTCACTACAATTCCTTACTTGCATAAATTTGATAATGAATCTTTTCAAAGAGGAGGGTTCAAATGTTTATATTTTGTGTCACTATTATATATAAGTCAAAATATAAGAAGGGGCACATTTCGACCATAGTGACAGGTCAGATTTCGGCCATGGTGAGTGATCCAATTTGGAAGTTGATTTGGAAGAAGGGGCACATTTTACCATGGATACGAATGTTTCTTTGGAAAGTGATGCACGGTGCATTACCGCTAGCAATGATTCTACATGCAAGAATTAATTAATTTCTATGGGTGATCCGACTTGTGCATTTTGCGGCCAAGAAGAGGAAGACATGATTCACATGCTATTCTTATGTCCTTTTGCTCGAGCATGTTGGTTATTGGGGCCGTTGGCTATACGAACCGAGAACTTACCTTCAACCTTGGTATGATTTTAACATTCTTATCCTCTCTAATATCGGATGATGATTGGACAATAATGGCAAACTCAGCCTAGTGTATTTGGAGATGCCGTAACGAGAAGGCTTATGGAGTCAAATACCTTCCTTTGAAAGATTTGCTAAACTAAACAAACTGGTGTCCTTGGAAACTAGAGTGGCGCCATCAGCCAAAGGTTTGAATATGATCTATGTTATAGGCTCTTTAAATCATGTTAATATTTCAGAGACGCAGTACACATGTAAGGTGGATAAGTCATGGAAACCACCTTGGATCGGAGGTGTTAGTTGTGTTCTAGAAAAAGGATCTGAGCTGGTGGGGTATAAGACTCGGTCTGACTCAGCCTGAAAATCGGCTAACTCGGCCGAGTCAAGCACTGTTCAATCGAGTTTTGCTGAAAAACTTGCACGGGCATGAGACTCGGGTGAAACTTGGATCGGACACGACTGAGTTTGAGTTGACTCGGCCGAGTTTCCAAACCATGCTCTCATGCACATTTTTAGGGGACAATCAAACACTGGTAAGTTTAGTACAGCTTTGCAGCCTCCTTTGGATGCGGATTCGAGAGCCTATAGGGAAATAGATGAAGTACGCGGATTGGAGAGTTTGGTATTCTAAAAACCAATAAGATGTTGAGGGGTAAATCTCGCTGGACGTGGTCCTTGAGCTGAGCCTCGTTTTTTTTTAGTTACCACGAAAAAAAATAAAAATTAAATAGTTACCACTCGGTTGGGCCTATTTCAATAGTTACCACCCACGCGTATCCAGTCCGTGCACCAAATTGGATGGTGCGCGGACTGGGCACGCGCACCGACCCCTCGTGCTATTTATTCCCGAATTTTACTATTTTTCATTCACAAACGAGACAGAGACCTCTGAAGCCCTCAGCACAGTAAACAGTAAGTTTTTTTTTACTTTAGTCCTTTAATTTTTTATAATTATTTAATTATATTTTTAATTTACTGTAAATTATTTAATTGTTAGGTTTGTTCCGTAATTCAACCAACTATGATTGAAATTGCTTGTTATTTTGGTGGGGAAGTATTACAAGGGCCAAATGGTGCTTATTACAGTACCCAACCTCAGAAAATGTTCAATATCAGCCCAGGTTTAGATTTTAGAGGTATAACTAGGGAAGTGTACAAGGAACTGGGTATTGACCCGAATTATTACGAACTGGTAATGTCCGCAAGGATTAATATTGGCCAAGGCAGCCAAACATGGTTCCAACAGCTCCCTGTACTAGACGATAGCAGTTGGGGGTTGTATACCCAAATGACTATGAATCTAACAACACATTTCAAGTTCCTAGAGTTGTATGTGGTTGCCAACCCCATACAGAACAACAGACCATCAATAAAGTTGACCTAGGGTCGGATCATTGAGTATTTAGTGACGGGTACTAGTTGGTCCCCATCCATAACGGTTGGTCCTAGTCGGGGCCGATCTCGGGTTCCATCCTCCAGCTCTAGCCGGGACCGATCTGATACTCCGAAAACACGTTATTATCCCACTACAGACGAGGATCCCGAAGAACGAGAGGCAGAGAAAAATTGGGATGCTGACACTGCAGACGATGACCATAGTGATGAGGAGTCTGGTCATCCTGTGCTTGGTATGCGAAAGTAGCCGATATCGGGTCGTGGAGAAAGACACCCATTCTCAGCATTTCATGACACATCGGGGTTCAAAGAGGCTGACGTCTTTTTTGCGGATTCAGAGGTTCGTTTGTTAATTTATATTTATATTTTAATTTACTTTTAAAATTTATAAATTTAAATTTTTTGAAAATTTTCAATTAGGTTGGAGAAAGACATGAATTGTCGGAGGGGATGACGTATAACGACAAAGATCAAATGAAAGAAAAAATTCACCACTGGCACATAAATGAGAATATCGAGGTCAAACAGACACACAGCGACACAGAAAGGATGAGGTATAAGTGCAATAGCAATCAGTGCAAGTGGAGGTTGGCTGCGAGGGCCATAGGCTTTGGTTCTTGGACCATCACGAAGAATGAGGAAAAACACACATGCCATGCTGATGCATCCATGTCAGATCATGCGTAGTTGACGCCCGCTATGGCCGGTCACCAACTGCATAAAAATGTCTTTGAAAAAAAATGTTGATATTAGTATCAGAGCTGTTAGTGACTTGATTGCTCAACAGTATGACGGCATCGTCCCAAAGTACAACAACTTGTGGCGTGGTAGAGAGTTAGCAATTGCCCAGGCATTTGGTAGTTAGGAGGGGTCTTACGGGCTGATCGTCCCTTTGTTAGAGGCAATCAAAATGGCAAATTCGGGTACCCACTATAGAGTAAAACCTTCAGAAAAGGTAGGGCACCGGTATTTCGTGAGGTTGGCATGGGCATGGGGACCATGTATAGAAGCGGTAGGTCACTTCAGACCCGTCATCAGCATCGATGTTTGTTTCTTGTCAGGTAGATACAAGGGTAGGTTGTTGATTATTACCAGATACGATGCAGAGAACCAATTAATCCTGCTAGCATTTGGATTGGTAGAGAGCGAGGAGTTTGAGAATTGGGGGTGGTTCATGAAGTGGGTGCGGGAGTTTGTAATTGGTTAAGGCAGATTCATGTGTGTGGTGTCTGACCGGCACAAGGGCATAAAAAAGGTGTTCATACAAGATGACCTGGGTTGGTCTGAGGCAAATGGGGAGTGTGCTCACCGGTACTGCTCTCAACATGTGTTTGAGAATTTTGGAAAGCACACTCAGGATAAAGTTGCTTCTAAATTTTTCAAGAGAATGGTTAAAAAGAAGAAACCAAGAAGGTTACAGGAAGGCCTTGATGCAATCGGAAGGCGAAATCCTGATTGGTTGACATACTTGGATACATGTGGCAAGTATAACGAAAATGACGAGGAAGAACCAGCTAAGCCATGGAAGGTGTACCAAGCTATGGACGACGGGGGTCGTTGGGCCATAATGACAAGCAATGGTTCTGAATCACTGAACAATGTGTTCAAGACTTCGCGCATGTTTGTAATTTAAAATTCTCATTTCGCTATTTAATTAAATATTTTTTGAGGGGTTCTCTTAATTCAATTATGATTTTTTAATTCTCGTAGGTTACCAGTTGCTGCAATTATTGAGGAGACATTCTACAAGTGTGTCACATGGTTCGTTCAAAGATATGAAAAGGCCGTGCAATGCCAAAACGACGGTCAGCTTTTCTCCACTCGTACGCACTTAAAGCTGAACAAGCACATCGATAAGACTAAAAAAATGAGCGCGGTTGCAATGAACAGAAGTGGAGAATTTATGGTCACCTCACATGGTGAGAAAATCCCATTTGACATAGAGAGCAGCAAATGGGTGTACACGTCTAGAGACTGCAGGTACAAGGTCATTGTGAAGAATGACCATCAAGTGGAATGCTCGTGCCAAAAGCCAAAGCTCACCGGAATACCATGTGTACATGTGATGGTAGTGTGTAAATTAAGGTACAAATATCCTCTAATAATTTGATAATCATTACTATATTTGAGGATGATGTCACTTACAAATGTGTGAAAAATATAGGAACTACGATCCAAATGTCTTCGTAAATTACTATTACAACATTCAAACACTCATCGACACATGGAGTGGTGAATTCCACACGTATGACAATCAAAGTGAGTGGCCGGCGTACGACGGACCGGTCTTAGTTCCAGAGTCTCGGTTAATAAAGTTGGGTAGGAGAAGACACAATCGAATCCAAATGTGGATGGACATACTGGAAGGAAGAAAAAAGGGTCACCAACTAAACAGAGCAACCCTCGAAAAGAATGCGAGAAGGAGAAGGGATGCTAGAAACCGTACTCAATAGGGTTTCATGAACAATTGGATGATGTATTTCACTTTATTTGTAATATTTATTTGTGCTACTTATGATGTATTCGAATTGATTTGTACTACTTATGAGGTATTTGAATTTATATGCATCTACTTATTTGTGCTACTTATGAGGTTCTGATGACTTTTTTGGTGGTTTGGTTAATGAAATAGGGTAAAAATCGGAACAAAATACCATAGAGGTCGGTGTGCGTGTCCAGTCTACGCACCGTCTAATTTGGTGCGCAAACTGGGTACACGTAGGTGGTAACTATTGAAATAAGTCCAACCGGATGGTATTCATTTAATTTTTATTTTTTTCGTGGTAACTAAAAAAAAAACGGAGCTGAGCCTACCTATCCTTTTTATTTTATTTTCGAGCGACATTCTGGGTTTCTCTCGTCACTACTAGAATTCTCAGTAATAGCAACGGCAGGATTTCGATTGTAGCAATGGCGTGCCCTTGCTACAAGCCTGAAATACGCCATTAGCAAGCGCTACGCTTGCAATAACTACCGTTGGTTAAAGACCCATTGCTAATACTCAGTTTAGACTTGTTGCAAGGGCTTACGCTTGTTAATATTATTCTCTAGGATATCTACAAGCGGAGCGCTTGCAAATATCATGCTTGCTAATACACTGATTTTTGGCACCCAACTGAGTATTAGCAAGGTTATGTTATGTGGGTCCCACTGACTATTTGCAAGGAGAGCAAATGTGGACCCCACCTGACTATTTGCAAGGAGAGCAAATGTGGACCCCACCTAACTATTTGCAAGGCTAATGAATGTGGGTCCCACCTAATTATTTGCAAGGATATCATTGATATTTTTTGCATGCTCCCTCCCTGTACCAATTTGGTACCAACCCAGTAATCTTTTATATTTCCCATTGAACCAAATTTATATAAACACATTGAACAGAACAAGTAATAAGCATTAATTGACATACTATAATTATCATACATTGTACCAAAATACCAAAAAACATTACAATAGTATATAACACAAGCCTAACAAAAAAGTTTGCTTAACTCCTAATAACAACAATCCATATATACAATTATCTAAGTACTTTGTTACCATGAAAGTAAATCTGCAAAGGTTTTCCTACATAACTATATGTGAAAATAATAGTGCATGTTGCTAGACACCATAAAGGGCACACTCCTCTAGAAAATGGACTTCAACACCTGACTGAACAAATCTGTAGTCATGAAGTTTTTTGCATAAATTTTTTTTCCATTTTATGTAAGAAATTACAAAGTAAAATATCAAATTTGATAGAAGATGCCATGATATATAGGAAGTACCTAAGTACTATATTGACACTTTTTTTTTTTACAAGATTAGGAAGAATTATATTTCACAGATTAACATCCCCCAATAAACTGTATCATATCAAAACCAAATTCCAATATTTTATATCCAAACATAACTAAAGTTTTATTGCTGTGATTTATATTTATATTCACCATTCAAATATTAAAGTCTCTTTGTCCAGGAATTAAAAATATTTATACTTACTCCTACAATAGAATAATATAAAAATAATCTTAATAACATTTGCAAGGGTGGTTCATGCAAATAGTTATGACCTTTATAATAAAATAATATAAATATATTCATAAAAACATTTGCAAGGGTGGCTCATGCAAATAGTTAGAACATTTATAATAAAATAATATAAACAAATTCATAAAAACATTTGCAAGGGTGGCTCTTGCAAATAGTTAGAATCTTTACAATAAAATAATATTAAACAAATTCATAAAAACATTTGCAAGGGTGTCTCATGCAAATAGTTAGAACCTTTACAATAAAATATACTATATGGCATGTTTGGGGAAATATTATTATTTGCAAGGGCCAATAGGAGACATTAGCAAGGGTAGCCATCATGGATTTGCAAGCGTGATTATTTGCAAGGGGTACGCTTGCAAATAGAAAATGCTATATTAATTTAATCAGAAAAACAATTTCTTTTGCAAGGGCTCTTCCTACGCTTGTGACGCGGTGCGTGTTGAAGACATGTCCGATTCAGATTCGGATGTAAATGATGGCCACAACAGATCCATTCCAATCAAAGAGTTGTATGTACAACTTGAAATCTGATCCACATAAATTAAATGGCATGGGACGGTCTTCAAAGAATCTTGAAACTAGGAGTCTCCATAATTCAATTGGATGCATGCTTGGGTAGTCTTCAAGAGTCATGAAGCAATTAAGCAAATTAGATAATTTTGACTGCACGGGTTTTGTGATAGGAGTTAAGTCTTATTTTCTTGTTTTACTAAAATTAGTATTTA
Source organism: Carex kokanica (assembly GCA_025461125.1). Taxonomy (NCBI): domain Eukaryota; kingdom Viridiplantae; phylum Streptophyta; class Magnoliopsida; order Poales; family Cyperaceae; genus Carex; species Carex kokanica. The sequence goes on from JAJGRX010000950.1 coordinate 107,471, forward strand.
ATTATTTACATTTCCTAAGTTAGCTTTAAATTTCATTTCTCTTTAAATATGTAAGCAAAGCTCCCTGTCAAGGCAGCGAATATTGAATAGAAAAAGTTGTGTTTGTGTTTTTGAGTTCTTTGTGTTTCTTTTTCCTTTGTCTCTTACCATTAAACCGAGTACTTGAGCTTAACGGGCAAGACAGTATCGGGACCGCCTTGCATCAGCTTGCAAATAGCAAGTGCTCTCCTTGCAATTACTGGAAATTCTAGTAGTGCGTGGACATGTGAGTCCCATTTGTCAACAGGTGTTAAGTGTCCCTAGGGTTACACCTAAATGTTTGGTAGGTCTCTGCTAGGGGTACCTCAATTCTGTGCACTTAGAAATGTCTCTAGACCTTACAAAATTAATATAAAATCAACCCTTTTGAGTTTCTAGGACTTCTTTTATATCAACATTCATGATTTTTCATGTAGAATTTTATCATGAATTTTATTTCATGAAAATTAGGGTCCATGTTAGTTACTATTCAAGAAATTCGTATTTCAAGGTATTATATTCACCAAATTTCATAGGAATTAATATAGGAAATTCGTTAGACATATTCCTAAATTATTTTAGATCCAACAAAAGATATGTAAAAATCACCAAAATTTTTTTGCGTCAAGTCAGATATATACTTAATACGGTAGAATCATGCGCTTGTGATTTGAACGTAAGTAGAAATTAGAATTTATAAATCTTTAAAAGTAGTAGTTCAATTTGGACTCATCAGTGGGCCGGGGCCGGGGAGGGGGGCTGGCGGATCTAGAGCCAAATATGATGTTGAGGATCACAACAGTGCACTTCTTGGGGACATTGATCTTAACTAATTAATTGATTAGTGGATGGATGGATAATGGCTCTGTTAAGCTTTCGTCCTTACTCATCCAATCTTTCAAGAAATCCACTAACGCTTGCTTTAAGATAGCCCATTAATGCTCCATATAATATCAAAAATAATTAAAGACCAAATTAATAGCATATGTATTTCAGACGTTTCTGCATGGTCTTCTCCAATTTGAGGCCTCTCATCAGATAATTTTTTTTTATTAAAACATCCTGTACCTCATCCTGTACCTGGTTTAGAATGTACCAAGTTATCTACTCATTTTTTTATTCAAATAATGTACTAAGTACGTAGTTTTTATCTTAATGAAGAACCAAGCTATATGTGCCTACTGGTGAATATTAATAGAGTCATCAGTCAACGCTCTAAGCTTTAGTCAAAGTTAGTTAGGTTGTTACTGTGTGGCTGTTAGAACTATGATTAGATAATCTAACCCACAGTTAGCTGATGTAATTGTAATTAGACTATAGAGATTAGTGCCTATATAAAGGCCATTCGTGTACTGTACAAGATAAGAAGAATAAAATCTTGATTCACATAAATTCATCTTCTCTCTGTTTATAAATATATATGTCGACGGTTAATATCCTATAGCGAAAGTATTATCAAACAATTTATTTAATTATGAGTACTCTAGGTTTCATGCTTTTACTTTCTAACTAGTACGCTTTCCAAATTTAAAAATTTATTAATTATTGACATTTCTATTATTTAAGAGATCTACTTTGAGTGCAAATACAGTCGCTTGTGAAGAAAATTATGTCAAAGTCCACGAAGGTTAGTCTTTGAGTAACTTAGGATATATTGCATTTTATTCTTTCTTTAATTGTTAGTATGCTCTTAAATTGATTAACTTTCATATTTTTTTTTTGAAAGAAGTGGCAAAGCCACCGATTTCCATTATACAGAAAACCAAAGAGTCATTACAAAGTCGACTAGTACCACCACTCTAGTACCAGTATCAAGTGCATTAACAACCAAAAATAGTGGTATTAAGCAAATACCTACACACAAACCAAGCTAGCTAACACCAACAGTAAACGAAGTTCAACAAACAGAATACCCAAAATGAGCACAAATACAAACAACACCCTGCAAACTGACCAAAAACCCTAAATTGACAATTAAGCACTAAAAACCTTGAAACTACTAAATCTCCAAAGGCACCAACTGAAGAGGCAAATCAGCATCAATCTTTGCGCCATTCATATGGGTTGTACCCTGTGAATCCACCATGGAAATGGTCACTGTCGTACTTAACAGGTTCTTCATATCACAAGCAGTTGATAAAATCTTGGCACCTAAAGTAGATTAACTTTCATATTAATCAGTAACTTCTGTTAATTAAATTTCATATTATGCATGCATGATTATATATAGTATACGTACTGCAGTTTGTATGCTTAGGGGGTATAAACAGATTGGATATTTGTACATGAATTAATGGATATGGATATTTGACAGATACGAAATGTTATTTTATTTTAGCGGATATGGACAAAGAGATCATTTCCAGATTCAAAGATAGTGTTCTCAATTTCATGATCCGAATAAATATGGATATAAATCAAAATAATTTAAGTCATATATCAAAATATTGTTTCCGATTTTAATAACACTGCTTTTACGAATATTATTTTACGGATGTGCACAGTATATATGATGCTTTGGGATATTTAGTTGGGCTATCATGCTTTGGGAAGTCAGGAGACCGTTTGCCTTTACGCTCATATCTTCATTTTCAAAGTTCAAATAGTCAATGTGAACCTTTCAACATGATCTTCATATTAAAATGTTGTTGGAAACAAATTTAACAATTTTTTGGAATTTTTTTACAATTTTTTTAGAATTTTTGAAAATCATTTTTTTCATGAAATAAAAAATTAGTAAAAAATTTTCAAACAAAAACCAGTTAAATTCTTGTTTCTTCTTTTTAAATAACACCACATAATTGCATCAATACTTGAGATATAAAAATTGGAAGGAAATATGAACATGCTTATAACTACCCCGCAAGATAATTACAGATTAGAAAAAATGTAACGTAACTTGCTGAATACATTAAACCTTTAAGCCAAATTAACGCTAATTGTAGGTGCATGCACTAACACACAATTTACTAAAAGTCATATCATCTCATTTTAAACATTACGTGTTTTGAAATTTATCCAGATTACTATATATATACCTTTCACCTTGCCAGTTTTCCATAATAAACCAATTTCAAAATAAACCAGAAAAGAAAAAAAAATATAGTTATAGACAAATGTCTGTTGTTTTCTTTGTGTTGTTCCTCCTCTCTTGCACCACCACTGTGTTATCTACTAAAGATGATGAAACCATGCTTCTCAAAATGAAGAAACAATTGGGCAATCCTGCTTTTCTCCGTAACTGGGTCAAAGGATTTGAATATTGCGGGATTGGATTCTATAAACCACCAAAATCCTTATATATAGAATGCACCGGCACCAGTCGTGTAAGAAATCTCACAATCAAAAACATAGATTTCTCAGCACCCTTTCCAAATGCCATCTGCGGCTTAACCAAACTAGAATCCCTTGAGATCTATAATTGGACCGGGCTTCATGGTCCGATTCCTTCATGCATTCATAAACTTGTCAATCTTAGATCCCTTGTTATAACCGGGACGTCTCTCTCTGGTACTTTGCCTAGGTTTTCCCGTAATGTTAATCTAATTGGCATTACTCTATCAAACAACCACTTGTCAGGTACAATTCCACGATCTCTCTCTACCTTGCCAAACTTACAGTTATTGGATCTTTCTTCAAATTATCTCTGTGGAGAGATACCTAAGGGGGGCAACATGGGGCAATTCAAACCCATGAGTTTTGCGAACAATACATGTCTTTGTGGGAACCCACTGCCACCCTGCTTCAATTCAGCACCTACATCTGCACCAGCACATGCGCCTGCATCCACCACACTTGATTCAGCACCTGAACCTGCACCTGTATCCACCACACTATATGATTTGCCACCTGCACATGCGCCTGTATCCACCTCATTGCTTGATGCAACACCCGCACCCGCACCTGCACCTGCACCTACACTATTTGATACGGAATGGGTACCTCCACCTCTTTCTCAAGATGATGAATTCTTGCTTCGCGAAATGAAGATGCAACTAGGCTTCCCTAAAATTCTCAATCAGTGGGTGAGAGGCTTTGAATTCTGTGGGTCCGAAGTCAATGATTGGGACTCTTCGAAAGTAGCTATATATTGTACCTTCACCGGTCGTGTAAGCTATATCGTACTAAAAAACTTAGATGTCTCCGCACCCTTTCCAGATGCCATTTGCGGCTTTACCGAACTAGAAGGTCTGGAGATCTATAATACTCCAGGGCTTCATGGTCCGATTCCATCCTGCTTGAGTGAATTTGTCAATCTTAAGTTCCTCATTATTACAAACACATCTCTCTCTGGTTCTATTCCTAATTTATCAAATAATACCAATCTCGAAACCATTATTCTAAATAGCAACCACCTGTCTGGTACAATTCCACAATCATTCTCTACCTTCCCATTATGGTATTTGGATCTTTCTTCAAATTACCTCTGTGGAGAGATACCTATGCAGGGTAATAACATGGTGAAATTTGATGCCACAGAATTTGCGAACAATCTATGCCTTTGTGGGAACCCACTGCCACCATGCAACAATTTAGCACCAACATCTGCACCTGCACCAGCACCTCAACTGTCTGCGCCTGTGCCTTGATTCCACCACACGACTTCATTCAACACCTGAAGTGCCACTTTGACGTATATTTCTTGATCAAATAAGTCAAATATCCATATGTGATGTTGTTTTGATGTATCCAATAATTATGTGGCTTGGGTGTTTTTAATAAAATATAATATTCATTTGATGATCATAGTGTGATTTTTTTTCTAAATTTGTGACATATAGCAAAAAATATTGCTTTTTTTTTTCATGCCTTTTAAGCATACATGAATATATTAATCGAATAATCAAAAGAAAAAAAGGATAATGACCCAAATGAGAGAACTGACAATGACTTGGTAAATTCTGATTTCTTCTTGGTTAATTCTAATGGATATACTTGTCTCCAATACCCATCCCTACTACAAAAAAAGGCAAGCACCATTGCCATATTACTATCGGTTTTTGTTAGAAACCAATGGTGTTTGTATTTAGGGGCAAAATGGTAAAAAGTTGGTGATCAATACTGATGGTTTAGTTCAAAGCAACCGTTGGTGTAAATGGACAATGCTACACCATCGGTTACTTTGACAGACGGTTTTACAAGTGTTTACCAAATGTTGAACTATATCGTTTTGAAGCGTTAACGTTAGTAATTATTGGAACTTATTGAAAATGTAATTTATGATGAACCGATGGTGTTGAGTTATACAGATTTCTCATTAACTTAGAGTCTGATATACACCAACTATTTGTATATTAAAACAGATGGTGTGTTGAGCTATAGTATATAAACAGCTGCCCCTTAATTTCTCTCTTACAGTCGCTTCTGTTCTCTCTCGTTTTATCTCCGTATAGGTGAAAACCCACTCTTTTATTCACCAAACAGCATGAATCATTCCATAAAAATGTCTAAAATGGTCATTATATGGAGACGACCATTGATAATCTGGACAACCCATCACATTTTGGATAGCTCAGATTTACATATTTATAAATTAAGTAAGAGGAGGGTTCCAGCACCTCATGTTTTTCATATCTCAGCATGTCTCATATTTAATATATTTATTTTCAAAGTACAAACTGTCTATGTGAACCACTCAACATGATATCCATACTAAAATATACATGGGGATGAAATTTTATAAGTTTTGAAAACTTTTTACTATTTTTTAAGATAGGTACAAAATCACATTGGTAGGTCTTCAATTCCTGACAAATTCCTTCACTTTACTAATAATATATTCATCCAACTTTAGGAAATGCATAAATTTTTTGTTCAAAACGCAGGAATGTCAAAGATTAGCCTAGGAGTACGGCGTTATCAAATTGAATTCATCTCGATACCTAGGTATGTAACTTAGTTGCCCAGTTTGAGTAAGTTATTATGTTTCTTGTTTCTTGAATTGTCTTGTAATGGCATATAGGAGCTCAGCTCATGCGCTGAACTGATCTGTTTCTGTGAGATGCATCGGTGTTTCTTGAGATGTGGATAAAATTTTAGAAGTGAGTTTTAACATGCTTGATATAGTTTTAAATTAGTGTACAAATGCTAGTTAACAAATTCAGTGTAATTGTGATATTTTGATAATTCACTACAGTATTTTGTTATTTAGTGTCATGGTTGATATAGTTTGATTAATTGTTGGGATTGTGATTGTTGAATATTAATTTCTAGCAAAATTAGAGGCTAGCAACATCTTGAGTGAAACATTTAAAAAAAAAACTGTCAACATATCAACACCAACGGTTAAAACAGAAGTGTTATAAGGTTAACGGTGTTATTTATAATTGACAAAGACTCAACACCATCGGTTCCTTGTTAAAAAACGGATGCTATTCTTACTTTAACGGTCATCTAATAAATGGGAAAACGAGTAACACCATATGGTCGTTAAGTCGAACAGGTGGTTGAAAGGGAACAACACCGTCCGTCCAATTAATGAATTGTTGGTATAAATATCAACCACCAACTGTTTTAACAGTTGGCATTGGTCCATACCAATGCTATCGGGCCGATCACCACCAGTTCTAAAATCGAAGTTAAAGTGTGATTTGAACAGTTAGTGATGTGGTTCTATGTAGTAGTGCATTGACCAATAGTGAGTATCATTTTAAGAACTTAAAATTTGGGCCGTCCTTTAAAAATTCGGATCAAGTTAGAAACAAATGGAGTTGATAATAGGATGCTGTCAACATTACATATCAAACGGTCCTGATCCTTTACGAGAAAACAAAAAAATTGAAATTTAAGTTACTTCACATGTTATGAATTCATTGACCAATAGCTCACTCTTACAAAAATGGGATCTTCTAATGCCTATATTCTATCGTTTTGAAGCATTTTTGGTCAAAACCGAAAGAACAGAGATATTTTGGCAAGTTTGATAAGTAATTCAAATTATATTTATCGGTTATACAGTTAAAAACTGATATTAGAAATTGATGACTCTATCTATCGGTTCAGAAACAAGAACCGATATAACATTACTGTAATTTTTGCACCAAAGTCCCCAGTTTTATTTTTCTAAAACCCACAGCCGCCCCGACTCTTTCTCAGTTCCTCAACCCCAACCCTTGCCATTGTCGCTCTCTTCATCTCCCCTCCCATCAATCTCCAAGACCTAACACTTGATCGGTAAGACTCCCCCCACGACTGCTCACGCTGCCCGTCCCCGCTACCGTTACAACAAAGCACCAGCTCTTCTTCTTCTTCGTCACTGGCACAGCTCCCTTTGCTACTGACCAAGCACCGCCCGTTCCCTTCGTCACTGGCGCAGCTCTTCTTTTTCAACAAAGCACCAGCTCTCTGGCACACCTCCTTCTTCGCCTCCCTCTATAACGAGGCCGGTCACATTGAGCAAGTTTACCCATGCAACCTTGCTGGTTACAACGGGCAGCAGCAGAACTGGCCAAGTAACCCACATCAGTTCTCTTTCGGGCAGAACAAGGTGCAGACAACATCTGCGTCAGGATCTAAGGTCACACTGGGCCAAGCCTCATTGACACTTGCAACTCATTTGGAAGGTATAAAAGTTACAAATAAAAATGAAGGTAATGTTTTTTGTGCTCTCCAGATTTCAAATTTGAATAATTGGGTGATAGATTCTGGTACTACTGACCACATAACCTATTCCGAAAATAATTTGGATAAAAATGGAGAAACTGGACGAAAGGAAATTGTGAATGCAAATGGGGTGTCTTCTCCTGTTATTGGAACAGGAGATGTAAAGTTAACACAATCATTATGTTTAAAGAATACACCGTTTGTACCATCTCCAGCTACTAAATTGATTTCCGTAGGACAATTGGCCGAAGATTTGAACTGTGTAGTTTTAATGTATCCAAATTTTGTATTTTTTAGGACATCATCACGAAGGAGATACTTGGGCGTGATATTAAAAGAGGTGGACTGTATCATTAGAAGATGTGAGCATTGGAACTGTATGTTTGACACAGGGGGGTACGAAGAAAAATGATATTTGGTTATGGCATAAAAGGTTAGGACACCCATCTATTGGGTATATGAGGAAGATGTTTCCTTCATTATTTTCGGGTTTAACAAATTTTGAGATTAATTGTGAAACCTGTATTAAGGCCAAAAGCCACAAAATCTCATATCCTGGTGTTTATATAAGAATAATGAACCATTTGATTTAATACATTATGATGTGTGGGGTCCATCTCCAGTTAATTCAATTATTGGTAGTAGGTGGTTTGTTCTCTTTTCTGATGATAGCACTAGAATGACATAGTTGTATCTCTTTAAAACTAAAGATGAAGTGGCTAATTATTTTCTAGATTTTTCAAATTTGATTCAGAGACAATTTGGAAGGAAAATTAAGATTCTTAGAAGTGATAACGGACGTGAATATGTTAACAATTTTTTGGGAGAATTTTTCAGAAAAAATGATATTATACGTGAAACATCTTGTGTTGGAACTCCTCAACAGAACGAATTTGCAGAAAGAAAAAAATCGACACATATTGGAAATTGCTAGGTCACTTTTATTTGAGAATAATATGCCCCAGAATTTTTGAGATTATGCCATATCTACTGCCGTATACCTTATGAATCGAATGCCATCAATTACGCTAAATTTTCTAACACCTTTACAAAAGCTGTCATCATATGTGAAAATTCCCTCTATTTTAAATCTTGCACCAAAAATATTCGGATGTACGTAGCATATGTACATGTTTCAAAAGGGAAGAGAACAAAGTAAGAACCGTGTGCAATAAAGTGCATTTTTCTGGTGTATGGAACCAACCAAAAATAATACAAGTGTTACCATCCGGAATCAAAGAAAATATATGTAACGATGGATGTTACATTCTTAGAAAGTGAATCGTATTTTTCAAAGCAACTAACTGAATTTCCTTTTCAGGATGGGATAAATGAAGAGATAAATACAAAAGAAATCTGGTGGAAAAATTTACCAAATTATAGCATTGATATTCCTTACGTGACCAAAATTACACAACTCCAGTTGACCAAACCAAGTTGATCCATTCAACCCAGTTACACCAAGCTGTACTGGCCAGCCCATGCCAAGAGCAGCTTGGTAGCTCAGTGAATTTAGGAAATATTAATGCAGCCCATGAAGATGTAAACTCAAGTCAGAATACAACTGAATCTGAAATAAATTTCTGGATAGAAGTTCCAATTGGAGATGAAATGAAACAGTCCGGGCAAGAATTACCATGCTCAAAATCGAGGATGCTTTTGAGGTATGTTCTCTTAACACTGAACTTGAGAAACTGGCCTGTAAAATCCACACGGAATGTACTACCAAAATTGTATAGGGTGAATATCCTATAACAAATTATACCAGCACGAACAACCTACCCAACATGGTTAAAACATTTTCTGAAGAATTATCATAAGTCCAAATACCAAATACTATGGAAGAAGCTGTAAAAGATCTCAAATTGGTCAATGCAATGGAAATAGAAATGAAGGCCCTAGAAACAACTCAGACTTGAAAATTGGTAGAGTTACCAAGTGGAAAATAACCCATAGGTTGTAAGTGGGTGTTCTCTATTAAGTATGATTCTACAGGAAAAATTGACAGGTACTAATGGATTTTGAGAGAGATGAATATGATGAAAAGAAAGAATTTCGTATTATTGAATTCTGAATTTACAAGTGCTATACAAGTATTCTTATAGCCTATTCTATTCTATTAGCCGTTGGCTGTTTTCCTTAATAAGAGATTGCTTGATCTCTTGCCTAATTACATACTGAATATTGGCTAGGTACCAATTACAGCTATACAGCTGTATTTTACATGCTAGCCTAATTGTTGCCTTAATAACCGATGATGAATCTTCTGAGGTTATTCTATTTCTCAACACTCCCCCTCAAGTGGGGTTCAAATAAGTTGATTGAACCCAACTTGACAAGTATGTTTAGATGACTTGTCTTGTCGAGTGCCTTTGTGAAAATATCCGCCAGTTGCTCTTTGCTTCTGACAAACGGAGTTTCTATTTCTCCCGACTGTACTTTTTCTCTAACAAAGTGACAGTCCACCTCTATATGTTTTGTTCTTTCATGGAAGACCGGATTGGATGCAATATGTCGTGCGGCTTGATTGTCGCAGTACATTTGCATGGTTCTTGTATGCTCAATCTTCATGTCACCGAGTAATTGTTTAATCCAGATAAGCTCACTTGCTGTGGATGCCATGGCTCGATATTCTGCTTCTGCACTTGAACGAGCGACAACATTCTGCTTCTTGCTCTTCCAAGTGACCAAGTTTCCACCTACAAAGGTACAAAAGCCAGTGGTTGATTTTCTGTCACAGCTCCCGGCCCAATCTGCATCAGAAAAACCAACCACATCATTAGAACCATTTTTTCTCATCCAAATTCCTTGACCTGGAGTGCATTTTAGGTATCTAAGTATTCTATCAATTGCACTCAAGTGACTGGTACGCGGAGCATGCATAAATTGGCTTACCATACTAACTGCAAATGCAATATCAGGTCTGGTAACTGTAAGGTATATTAGTTTTCCCACCAGCCTTTGATACTGTCCTATGTCAGATAGTAGTTCACCCTCTTCTAACCCCAGTTTAACATTTGTTTCCATTGGGGTACTGGCTGGCTTGGCTCCTAGTTTACCAGTTTCTTTTAACAGGTCAAGTACATATTTTCTTTGAGATAGAAATAAGCCTTTGTTAGAGTGAGCTATTTCTATTCCAAGAAAATATGAGAGTTTTCCGAGGTCCTTAATATCAAATTCATTTTGCAAGTATTGTTTGACATTTTTAATTTCTTCATTATCATTTCCTGTAATGATAATGTCATCTACATAAACAAGAATAATGGTGGTAGAGTCCTGTCTATGTTTGATAAACATAGAAGAATCAGCTGTGCTTTTAATAAAATTATTTTTTACTAGAGAAGAGCTTAGTTTGGCATACCATGCTCTTGGAGACTGTTTTAGACCATAAATTGACTTCTTTAGCTTACATACATGTGATGCGTCTAATGTAGCATCATGACCTGGAGGAAGAGTCATGTAGACTTCTTCTTCCAGAACTCCTTGAAGGAATGCATTTTTCACATCCATTTGAAACAAATTCCATCCTAAGTTGGTAGCTACCGATAACAGAATCCTAACTGTGCTCATTTTAGCTACTGGTGCAAAGGTTTCTTGGTAGTCAATACCATAGGTCTGGGTAAATCCTTTGGCCACTAATCTAGCTTTATACCTTTCAATCGTACCATCACTATTGTACTTAATCTTGTATACCCATTTACACCCTACAGGTTTTTTTCCTTTTGGTAGGCAGACAATATCCCATGTATCATTTTTTTCCAAAGCTTGAAGTTCTTCTTTCATAGCTTTATGCCAGACTGGTTTTTGTCTTGCCTCCTCAAAAGTAGTTGGTTCAGTTTGATTTGTTATGCTTCCTAAATAGGCCCGGTATTCTGGTGATACCCTTTTATAAGAAATATAATCTTGAATTGGATACATCACCTGATGGGATACATAATCCCTTAACTTGACTGGAGGTCTCGTTTGTCGTATGGATCTTCTCACTGCAATTTCTTCTTGAGTTGATTCTCCACTTGAGGAACTGTCCTCATTTTCTCCCCCTGAAGGGATTGCTGTTGTTTCTCCCCCTGAAGGAATTGCTGTTGTTTCACCTTGTTGGTGTTCATTCACAACCTGTCCTTCATTTGTTTCTTCTGGAAAAACAAAGTTATTTGGAGGTGCCACAATTGGGTGGCTTGGTGAAGGTATTTGTTCATTTGTTAGATAATAGGGTGTGTTTTCAAAAAATGACACATCTCTTGAAAAATAAACTTTGAAATTTTTCGGATCATAGCACTTATACCCCTTTTTTTCAGAAGAATATCCCAAAAATATAGTTTTAACAGAATTTTTGTCTAACTTGTCATGTCTTTTTATGTGGACAAAGCATGTGCATCCGAAGACTCGAATATGGTCAAGGTCAATTTTTCTACCTTTGAGAATTTCTAAAGGACTCATGTTTTTTAACCTTGCACTTGGTAACCTATTTATAAGGTAGGTTGCGGTTAACACTGCATCTGACCAATATGTTTTTGGGACATTATTTTGAAAAAGGAGTGATCTAGTGACTTCAAGGAGGTGACGATTTTTTCTTTCTGAAACACCATTTTGTTCAGGTGTATTAATACATGTGGTTTGGTGTAAGATTCCTTTGGACCTAAAAAACTCTAGAAAATTTTTGTTTACAAATTCTGTCCCATTATCTGATCGAAAAATCTTAATTTTTGCATTATATTGATTTTCAACAAAATTAAAGAATTCTTTGAAACATGAAAAAACTTCATTTTTTCCTTTTAAAAGATAAACCCAAGTAGTACGAGAGAAATCATCAATAAATGTGACAAAATATTTAAAATGATTATAAGAGTCAACCGGGGCTGGACCCCACACGTCAGAATGAATTAAATCAAATTTAGTTTCTGATGTACTAGTAGATAAGGGAAAAGGTAATCTAGTTTGTTTTGCAAGCTTACAAACATCACAATTTCTAGAATCTAGTTTATAACAAAACAGTTTATTTAAAACTTGATCAGAAGGATGACCAAATCTCCAATGCAGTAATTTGTCACGGTCTATTTGATTTAATGACACATGGCATTTATTTATGGGTTCTTCAAGGTAATACAGCCCATTTTTTAAAAAACCTTCACCAATCTTCTTCCCTGATTCTTGGTCCTGAAATATCACTTTGTGTGGTGAGAATATTACTTTGCAATTCAAATCTTGTGTTATTTTGCTAATTGATAAAAGATTTGAATTAAAATTTGGTAGATACAAGATGTTCTTTACATTTTTTGAAAATTTTTTTGTGGTACCCAAACCTTTAATTTGGACTTTATTTCCATTTGCAACAAGCACATGTTGTGGTTCTATAGTTGGTACAATATTTTCTAGTTTATTTTGGTCCCATATCATATGATCAGTAGCACCGGAGTCAATAACCCATTTACTAGTATTATGCCCCAAATTTGCAAGTTTTGGACTACTGTTATTAACAGAAGATAAATTCGAATTATATAGTACAAAACCTGCTGTCTGTTGTTGTAACAGACTGTTCAATTGAGTCAGCAGCTGAGTTATCTGTGTTGTTGATGCCACAGAAGATCCCATAGAGTCACTAGTCGGTTCGGCTTGGGTTAAATGAGCCCCTGGTTGCTTTGTTGGATCCGACCCCGACCCTTGGTTCATTTCTCCCGACCCCTGGCTAGCACCTCCGAACCTTTGCTCATTTCCGCCTCTTCTAGCGCCGCCCCTCTCTCCCTTGTTCCGAGACGGCCTGAGATGCGGATGGAGGACCCAGCAGGCTTCTCGGTTGTGCCCTGCGCGCTTACAGTGGTCGCACCAGTCGCCGGCTGTGGTCCCCTTTGCCTTGGCCGTCGGGTTAGGGTTAGACGGCTGTGCTCGAAAGGCTCGGTTTTCGGTGTGGTTTGATGGCTGAGGGTTCATAAGGGTCCGCCGAGATTCCTCTTGTTGGATTCTTGCCACCACATCATCAAATTTGGGCATTTCGGCTGAGGCAAGGATTTGGGATCGGATTGCTTCATAGGTGGTGTCGAGTGCACCCAGGTATGTAAAAATTAGATCCTGTTCGGATCTTTTTTGGGTTTCATTTGGGTCTATTGTTGGTGGAAGATACACATTTAGTTCTTCCCATTTAGACATGATTTCAGTTACTAATTCGGTGTTGCTTTGACCGTTCTGTTTGATTTGAGAAAGTTCTTGTTTGAGGCTAAAAATATGTGCAAAATTCCTTTGCTGGCCATACCTTCTTTTTGCCTTGTCCCAAATTTCTTTTGATGTGTCGGAATACATGAGAACATTTGAAATTTTGGGCTCCATGGTGCTCAGTAGCCATGACATGATCATCTGATCTGCCGTCTCCCATTCTTCGATTTTTGCTGTTTCTTCAGCAGTTGCCTCATCGGGTTTTGATGCTTTTGGTTTTTGTTTGGTTCCAGTGACAAAGTTTAATTTGCCTTTGCCACCGAGACCAATTGTAACAGATCTGGACCAAGGGATATAATTGCTGCCATTGAGTATTATTGTGGTTAGTTTGGTGTTGTCTGATTGTTGAGACATGGTTTTTGGAGAAATTGTTGATTGAGAATTTTTGCGGAATTTTGGTTTGTTGCTGGTACAGGATTAATCATGCTCTGATACCATAATGGATTTTGAGAGATGAATATGATGAAAAGAAAGAATTTCGTATTATTGAATTCTGAATTTACAAGTGCTATACAAGTATTCTTATAGCCTATTCTATTCTATTAGCCGTTGGCTGTTTTCCTTAATAAGAGATTGCTTGATCTCTTGCCTAATTACATACTGAATATTGGCTAGGTACCAATTACAGCTATACAGCTGTATTTTACATGCTAGCCTAATTGTTGCCTTAATAACCGATGATGAATCTTCTGAGGTTATTCTATTTCTCAACAGGTACAAAGAAAGGTTAGTGGCTAAAGGGTATACTAAGGTATATGGGATTCATTTTCAGGGAACTTTTTCTCCGGTTGTAAAACTAAACATTGTTTGAGTTTTATTCTCTCTTGCAGCTAATCTTGATTCGTCGTTACATCAGTTTGATGTGAAAAATGCGTTCTTACATGGTGACCTGGAAGAAGAGATTTATATGGATATACCACCCGGGTATCAGCATAATGACTCAAGGAAATTGGTGTGCAAACTAGAACGATCGCTATATGGTTTAAAACAGTCTCCGCGAGCGTGGTTTGGAAGGTTTTGCAAAGCAATGAAAAGCTACAATTTCACTCAGAGCGATTCTGATCACACATTATTCTATAAGCATAATCAAGTAAGAGTGACAATTCTAATTATCTATGTTCATGACATGATAATTACTGGTGATGATGGTGAGTAAATAAAATGGTTAGAAGAAAGGCTCTCTAAAGAATTCGAGATGAAGAACTTGGGGGGTCTGAAATATTTTCTCGGAATAAAAGTTGCATGATCCAAACAAGATATTTGTCTCTCTCAAAGAAAGTACATACTTTATTTGCTTACTGAAGTAGGGATGTTAGATTGTAAACCGGCTGATACACCAATTGTCCAAAATTGAGGTTAGAAGAAAATCGGAATGATAAAGCCACCAATAAGGAAAGGTATCAAAAATTTGTAGGGAAACTTATTTACTTATCGCATACTAGATCAGATATTGCATATGCAGTAAGTATAGTAAGTCAATTCATGCATGCTCCAAGCGAAAAGCATTTGGAGGCTGTGATGAAAGTTTTGAGATATCTCAAGAAGACTCTAGGAAAAGGTAACAATTTACAAAGAATGGGCAATTGAATATCTCAGGTTATACAGATGCCGATTGGGTAGGGAATATAAATGACTGAAAATCAACATTTGGTTATTTTACATTTGTGGGAGGAAATCTTGTTACGTGGAGAAGCAAGAAGCGAAATGTAGCGGCTTTATCAAGTGCAGAAGCAGAGTTTCGGGGAATGTCCAAAGGTCTCTGTGAACTTTTGTGGCTAAGGAAACTCATGACTGAATTAGGATATAAACCACAAGAACAAATATCCCTTTATTGTGACAACAAATCAGCAATAGAAATTGCACATAATCCGGTACAGCATGATCGCACAAAGCATGTATAAATTGACAGACATTTTATCAAACACAACCTGGAGCAGAACATAATTTCTTTACCACATGTAAGATCAGAGGACCAACTAGCAGATGTGATAACGAAGGCAGTTTCTACAAGAGTGTTTGAACAATCGATTGCCAAGTTGGGCATGGTAGATATCTACTTGCCAACTTGAGGGAGGGTGTTAACACATGTCATCCGTCTGCCTAGTACAATTGGCGGTGCTCCTTTGATTTCTTAGTTAATTTTATTTTATTTCTTGTTTTGTGTGTAGATATAGATTTGTCTCAAATATAGGAAAGAATAAAGAGAAAAAGAAATAGAATATATTGTGCCAGAGAGGCTTAGGTTAGCTAGACGTTTTTTCTATTAATAAGCATACTCTCTGTATGAAAAAGAATGTAAGGGTTTGATTATTTGAAAAAGAAATAAAAGACAGGGAGGGTTGGTGGGGAGTGCTGTGTTATACTTTGAGATTTAATGTTTTTTTTGTTTTGCACTGATGTGTGGGAGGTTATGGCAATCTCCTTGAGTTAGCAGACAAACTATCAAAAAAATATAAGGGGCTACCTCTGGCATTGATAGTAGTATGTGATATTCTATCAACTAAAGAATGGGACTATCATGTGTGGGAGAGGATGTTGCGAACAATGGATTGGCACTCAGACGGCAAGGGTTGCATGGAGGTCCTGGCCATGAGCTATCAAGATATGATTTATTGTCTTAAGGCATGCTTCTTATATCTTTCTTTCTTTTTTCCTGAAGATTATGAGATCTCTGCAAAACGTCTGATTTGAATGTGGATAGCAGAGGGGTTCATACCACACGGAGAAAATAAAACATTGGAAGAAACAGCTGAAAACTTCCTCGAGGAACTTTTTCAAAGGTTTCCTTAATTAAATTTTCATTAGGCATCGATCTATACAATACTATTGTAAACTTGATTGTCACAAATTAACTACTTCATAGAGAACACTTCAGGTATAATTGATCTCTACTCCAATTATGTTTATAAAATCAGCATAAGAAGTAGAGATCTTCCAGAAAAAAAATATTAAAAAACAAAGAATAATTTCGAGTGAAATAGAGTATAAAAGAGACAAAAATATGCAGCAAGACCTTATTAATACTCTTTACTATGAGATCAATCCTTTTGCAATAAAAAAATATAAGTTCATTCAACGTTTATTACAAGTATCATATACCTCTTTCTACTTTTGTGAATTCCTCTCTAATAAATAGCTTCTTCATCGACAACCTTCTACCAATTGTTCTCAATTTATTTTATTTTTTAAATTAGAGTGACAATTTTTTTTTTCTATATTAGATATCTTTCACTTCCGTTGCAAAAGAAACATTAGATATGAGTTGATACTTAAAACACAACTCTAAATAATTGAGAAATTTCATGTGGAGATTGAAGGGTGCAAAATTATAATTTTTCATGAGGGTGGTTTATAGTATTTTTTTTAGAAATATAGTTTTGAATTTTTTTTTAAATTATTACTATTTTAAGCGCACATTAAAATATTTATTTTCAAATCAAGTGCATAATTTACAAACTTTATTATTACAATTTAGTTCATATGCATAAAAATATCAGCATAAATTAATTTTATCTTTCAATTTAGAACTAATTATTGACTCACAGTAGGATATATTAACCTTTATTACGACTGCAATACTTGCAGTATTTCCTAACTTGTTTATAAATCAAAATTAATTATGGAGTATGGTTCAAGTATCAAGCCGATCCATATATGGGTCGATCAAGTCTTGCAAAGTGCATCATCTTCTTCGTGACTTGGCAATGCATGAAGTTGGGCAAGAAAACTTTGTTACAGTTGTTTCACCCGAATCATATGTCACCTAGCCCAAGAGAAATTCGAAGTGTTTCGCTTCAATACTCGGAAATCAACTCTAGGAGTCGGCGATCCATGGAATATGGAGGTCCAAATACCCGTCTGTCATAATGTTTAAGTTTGTCATGCCATTACTCAAGTACTGTAATTTTAGGCTACATAAAGTTCTAGTACTTGAACGTCTTGAAAACTACAGTGATGGTCCAATCAAGGAGTTAGATGAGTTGCTTCACCTAAAATACTTGGGGTTAAGATATTGCAAAATTAAATCTTTCAATGTTCCTTTCATCGTATGAAGGCTCTTGAAACCCTAGAAATACGAGGAGATACTCAACTACTTGGTGATGATACCTTATGGACAATTGGAACATTGAGGCTAGCTTGTTTCCACAACATCTCACTAAATTGACACTTCATATGTCCAAATTTAAGCAAAATCCAATGCTGATCCTGGAAAGTTGTTGAGCACGAAACTTTGCTTTTTAGGAATATGTTTTACTTGCGATAGTCCAACAATCTGTCTAGCTGGATTCCCTGTCCAACAATACTTGAAAGTGAATGACATGTGGTACACCAATGATTTCACGTACGGTGGCATGCCAGAGTCTATTTCGACTCGAAGTTGCACTTGCCTCCTGAGCTACAGCAATTAGCTAACAATTAATCATGTGGTTTGGTTGTAATATGGTGCACCGCAGGGTGTATGTACTTACAAATTTTTTGTTGTACTCGTCGAAAGTAAACCACATATATCTACATAATTGTTCTATTGGCCTTCATCCAGTGGATACGTAGCGGATAGTGGTAAAACCATATTCATATTATTTTTACTTTTTTGGATTTGGATACGGATCGGATATCAGCCGAATACGGATACAGATACGGATCGGATTAGATATTTATTTAAATAAAATATTTTTTTTTAAATAACTACAATTCATAATATTTATCTAATTATAATGGTGAATAACAATATTTTTTCATAATACATATTAAAATATATGACATATATCTACTATTTGGATATAGATAATTGAAACCTAAAACCATATCAATATTTGTATATGCACGGATATTCAGATAACATATATCAACATCTAATTTTTTGAATATGGATTGGATATTATCCATACCGTTATCATCCTTACCTCCATCCATTAAATTTTGCCTTTTGTTTTCTGTTACATTTTTTTTTTTCAATAGACAGACTATTTGAAATTTGATTGCTTTTTTACTTCCTGTAATTCGTGTATATAATTATTTTTTACCATGCTTTTGATATTGGGGGCAATTTCATGTATACACCTCAAAAACTTCAAAATTTCGTATATGTCTCTCTAAAATTCATAATATCATATTTATCCCTCTAAATTTAAAAACCCCACAAATTTACCAATTTTAGCACATACTCAAGTTAATCATGTGTAATATACCATAAAATATAATTAACCATGAATTTATAAGTCATTAATAATACTTAAGACTAATTTGACCCTTCTTTACTGGGTTCTACAATATTGGTTACCAGTAATTAATAATACTTAGATATTTTTTCAAAATGAAATTCGAGATAAGTGGATATAATTCCTCCCAGCTTTAATCAGAAAGTACGATACGCTTCTACTTTTATATATTTTTTTGTTAATATAATGGAACCTTTTTTTATTAAGTCTCCTCTTGTGTCAGCGAATTAAACTGTACACATATTTTCATCTCTCTATTTCTGAAATCTCAAGTCTCCTCTCGTGTAGGCGAATTGAACTGTGCACATGTCATGCTCTATTTTTTTGGCTCAATTTATTGCGGCACGTTCGTTTCAATTTGTCTTTCATTTGTCTTTCTTCACATGTAAGTTGTTTACTTTTTATATGTTATTTAGTCGGGTACAAGCTAACGTCATATTACTTTTTTCATTAGAGGGAAAATAGGAAAATAAACAAAATTGAAGAAGAATAATGAAAATGAAAAGAAGCATAAAAGTGAAAGAAAATGGGTAAAAACCAATTTAAAATCAAATCAGAAAATGTAAAATTGAATAAACATGCTGGCATCCTGGTTTTCTCAAGGTGAGAATAGTATGCTAACTCAAAAAAGACAAACAAAGAATAATCCATATTTGCCTACGTTACTTCGATACTTCTATTTAGACTCTGTGCACATATCGGATACCGATATGCGTCCGATACGGCTCCGAACGTGGCTCCGATATGGCTATGAGTACGTTTCATTATTTTCTCTGCTTACTTTTTTTAACTCCCTGTCCGATACGGTAAGCATAGCTTGCTGCATAGTTAATTATTGAAGGGGTCCAAGAGATTCCTTCTATTTAGATGGCGGCCCAAGAAATTTGATTTCTTTCCAGAGAAATTGAATTATGTTTGCTCAATGCGTAGGCAAGGTGCGCCAAGTAAAAATGGTGCTGTTAATATCCGCACCGAACAAACAAACAATTTATGGTGTTTTGTTGCCGAAGAAAAAGGTGACAAAGCATTGGAGGATAACTATTGAATTTATATTGGTTAAGAATTGTTTTCTTCCCAGTCCCTGTTCGATATATTGGAGAAATATTCAATTTCATATTATCTAATTTCTATGGATTTTTTTTTATATTTCTTATTTACTCTATTTCTTTTAATAAAATATATGCCTACGTACGGACATTTAATTTGGTAAAATAAAATCAGTGCTCAACTAGTTTATTTGGAATTGCTTCATGGTTTAATTTTTATCGATATATTATATTCTATTTCAGTTTGTTGTTAATGGTTGGCATTGAAACCTTCATAAACTCAATTTTGTTCGAGCATGTTATTGTTGGTTATATTAATTTTTTATTCTTTCTAATTAATTGCTGATGAGTCATGACCTTGTGTTCACCGGAAGAATTTATATCACCTAAAGTAACTCAAATTTTGAGTTTGGATCCGAACCGTCCAATCTGCTTAGGCACAAATATTGAAGGGTCTCCGTGCATTCCACCTCAAACCAAATTGGCTTGAATTCTAATTGGATAGTCCGGATTCAAACTCAAAATTTGAGTTACTTGAGGGAATCCGGACTCTCACAGGAGTGGGCCAAAACATCATTTGATGGTCATAAGCCCATTAAAATATTTCTCTATGTAATGGAAAGTAAATAATTTGCTGGTGTGTTTAATTTTAAAAACTAATTAATTGTACTTGGAGATTACCTTCTCAAGTTATTAATTCAGTTTATTAAATACAACTGCTCATTTGTATTTAATTCATTATTCAACCTAATGGCATGCAGATCTGGAGATCCACTCACTTTATTTGTTTATTCAGTTGATTTAATCAAGTTCAGATCGCATCTGTACAGCCAGCTGTTCATGTGTCACTTTCATCTTCACAATTGAGAAGCGATACCAACATTCAACGATACCACTGCTTTTGAAGAAGTAGACATAAGTTATTTTGAGAAGCGTGTCGTATACAATTCGGAGCTTGCTCCGAATCAGGTTTATACCAACATAGATGAACTTGTGAAAAAAATCAATGACGTTCATGTTCACGGCAACTGGGAGTGTAGAGTACAAAAAAGGGACCGAACAAGGTTAGTTGTTATTTGTAAAGACGCACCGCGTTGCGAGTTCCGACTTTTTGCAACCTCTGTGGGTAATGGGGAGGCATGGATTATTAAGAAGTGTGAACCACCTCATGCATGCAAGTCTGCGTCGTCAAGGACATACCATGCACAACTTACGGCATCACTTATTGCCGTTGTAATTGAGTCGGATGTTAAGGATTAAGGAGGTCGCTAGACATGCCAGACACGTTTATAAACATGTAACCCCAAAATACAACAGGTTGTGGAGAGGATGTGAACTTGCGATATGTAGAATGTTCGGTAGTTGGCAGGGTTCATACAACTTGCTTGCACCATTGCTCCAGGCCATAGCAAGTACAAATCTCGGCACAAAGTATGAATGTTGGAATGTCAGCGTACCTGATGTCGATGACGTGTTGCAATTCAAGGCCATAGCATGGGCTTTTGGTCCGTGCATTCAAGCTGTGCCATACATTATACCGGTAATCAGTATAGATGCATTCTTCTTGTCTGGCCGTTACGAGGGGAGACTATTGATAGCATATGCATATGATGCTGAAAACTAGTTGTTGCCTTTGGCATTTGCAATTGTTGAGAAGGAGGATGGTGAAAATTGGAGTTTTCTGATGAGTTTTTTGCAAAGAGAAGTGGTTGAGAACAGGTTCTTTTGTGTCATCTCAGTCCAGCACAAAGGAATCAAATATGTTTTTGATCGAAGAGATTTCGAGTGATCGACAGCGGACGGCGACTGTGTTCACAGGCTGTGTATGCAACACGTTGCAGACAACCTAAACAAGAATACCGGATACGACCAATGGGTTGCAGATACATTCAAAATTGGTTGCAGAAGGAAGAAGCCGAGAAGGGTGGAAGAGATGTTCAGAGAGTTTGCCAAGGTATGTATATTTTAGATGAAATTTTACTGAACTATTTACTTATATTTTCTAATCTGAAAATTTATTTCTGTGTAGTACTATCCGAAGGCAAATGCGTACTTACTCAAGGTGGGCAAAAATAATCCTAGAGATCTGCAATAACCACCGGCATATGAGAAAATATTTCAAACCCGTATTGGAGGTTACTGATGGGAAATAATGACCACAAATGGGTGGGTCCGAGTCCTTGAATAGTGTTTTCAAGCAGAGCTGAATGTTGCCCATGGTGGCAATTGGACGTGTTTTCAAAGGCAAATGGACACCTTCTACAAGTTAAATGCATGGTTCATTGAACGACGTGTCAAAGCCCTCGAATTACTGAACAGGAATCAAATATTTTCAACAAGGGTGGATGGGAAACTACGTAAACATTGGGAGAAAGTTTCAGTTATGAACGTTGTCCCATATGGGATCGCACCTTGGAATTTGAAGTGCACTGTCCGGGTGAGTATGTTCCAACCAGTTGTAGACTAGATGGGACTATGGAGTTTGTGAAAAGGAATTTCAAGTATGTTGTCATTTTCGGACCTAACAATACTGTAACATGTGCATGCCAAGGAATCCAATTAGCTCACCTACCATGTTCTCATGTTATGGTGGTGTGCCAAGTGAGAAACTTCTATGAGGATGATTTTGTCGCCGACATGTACCGTACCGAGTACCTTGCGAGTACTTAGGGTGCATCATTTCATCCTTATCCCAACCAGCATACGTAGCTGGCCTATGTTGGGGATAGAATCTTGCCAAGAAAGGGGTGGATCAGGTTAGGAAGAAGGACCCACAAGCGTGCTGTAATAACCATGGACCAGATGCAAGGTAGGCGAATGGGACATCAGGCTCGCCGTTCAACTTCTGACATGCAACGAGCAGGTACATTTGATTTTATATTTTATATTTTATTTTATATTTTACGATTTCAATAACATACCATTTTTGGTGAACTGGAATGCAATGCAGATGCCATAAACGAAGCCAACGAATGAGAAAATGCTAGAGTTGTTGCTGAGGCAACCAGTAGCGGTAGTAGTCATGCAAAGACATCTAGTAGCGGTAGTAGTGTCGCACAACAATCTGGAAGCAGACCAAGAACTCGGCCACTTAGTTTGTTCGGACTTCGTCGCTAATTACCAAGTTACTTGAGAGGCTTGTTGTGAAGTATTTTATTTAGATGTATATTATGAACTATTTTAATTCGTAGTTTGTGAACTATTTTATATGCTGGAGTTTTGTTATTTTCATAACTTAATTAATTACATATACACAAATTGACAACATAAAATATAAATAAATAATAAATAGATGGAATAAATACTGCATGGAATAAAGTCTACAACATAAATTCTTAATAATTAGTATTACTTCTTACAACGAGCCTTGAAAATACATGGAACAAAGTCATCATCGGATTCTGCCAGATCTGGACCAGTCACATCAGACGGGTGGAAACTTTACCAGCATAAGTACACGGAACGAACTCATCGTCCGATGCTGGAGACTCTCGATCAACCTTCTTCTTTTTTGAAAAATAGCCGTAGGGGTTTTCCACAAAGTCATCGTCCGAATGTTGGAACCGAATAGGTCGTTTAATATATTCCTCCAATCTACATACGTAAAATTTATTGATAGGAACACAATATTTACATTTCTTTTCTCCCTCATTTTTATCTCGATCATTAGTTGACTATACCTCGGTTTTTATCTCGATCACTAGGCCATCACGATAGGACGATCTACCTCGGTTGCTCTTTTTCTCTTTAATATTAATAAATAAAAAATAAATAAATAATAAAAAATATTAATAAATAAAATAATAAAAAAAAAAAACTGGAAATTGTCAACAGGAAAGAGAGAATGCCTATTGTGGAAGTTAGAGTGAATTGTGAGTGTGGAAGAGAGAGAAAAACCCATTTTATATGATTTTATAGCTGACCGTCCACCTGTGGGGCGGTTAGATAGGGACAGCGGACAGCCCCCCTCTGGGGCGGTTTGGTTGCAAGAGTGGACCGCCCCACGGGAGAGGGGGGGGTGGTTAGGGTAGTTTAAAAAAAAAAAAATAACTCAAGGGCAGATTTGATATTTTGTTTTTTTAGGGTATTAATAAAAAAACCGGAAGATAGCCCATTAACGCTCCATATAATATAAAAAATAATTAAAGACCAAATTAATAGCATATGTATTTCAGACGTTTCTGCATGATCTTCTCCAATTTGAGGCCTCTCATCAGATAATTTTTGTATTTATTAAAACATCCTGTACCTCATCCTGTACCTGGTTTAGAATGTACCAAGTTATTATGTACTAAGTACGTAGTTTTTTATCTTAATGAAGAACAAAGCTATATGTGCCTACGTACTGGTTAATATATATGTCGACGGTTAATATCCTATAGCGGAAAGTATTATCAAACAATTTATTTAATTATGAGTACTCTAGGTTTCATGCTTTTACTTTCTAACTAGTACGCTTTCCAAATTTAAAAATTTATTAATTATTGACATTTCTATTATTTAAGAGATCTACTTTGAGTGCAAATACAGTCGCTTGTGAAGAAAATTATGTCAAAGTCCACGAAGGTTAGTCTTTGAGTAACTTAGGATATATTGCATTTTATTCTTTCTTTAATTGTTAGTATGCTCTTAATTGATTAACTTTCATATATTTTTTTTAAAGAAGTGGCAAAGCCACCGATTTCCATTATACAGAAAACCAAAGAGTCATTACAAAGTCGACTAGTACCACCACTCTAGTACCAGTATCAAGTGCATTAACAACCAAAAATAGTGGTATTAAGCAAATACCTACACACAAACCAAGCTAGCTAACACCAACAGTAAATGAAGTTCAACAAACAGAATACCCAAAATGAGCACAAATACAAACAACACCCTGCAAACTGACCAAAAACCCTAAATTGACAATTAAGCTGTTGGAACTTTTTCAGAAAATAAGAGGAAAAAACAGAACACAGCAAGAGCACAGCAAGAACACAGCAAAATTAATTTCTCTCACAACTTTCTTAATTTAACAACAGATACAAACATGGTATTTAAGATAGTGCGTATTCTAAATTTAGCACCCACTAACCCCAATATACCGCTGCTATAATTAGCCTACAACCAGCCCACTACATGACACACTAAATATAGAAACTACCCTTTCTAAACTTCTCCCTGCACACGTCTAAACATAGAACGTGCTGCCTAAATTAACAACCAAAAATAGACCTACAACTAAAAACGTAGCTTCTAGAAACTGCAGTTTTTATGCACCTTGCTGACTTGGCTGCTGACTTGGATTACATTCAACACTCCCCCTTAATCCAAAGTCCAGCACATTCATCATGTCTCGACACCAGTTGAACTTCTCTCGTGGGAGTGATTTGGTCAGCACATCTGCAGCTTGCTGGTTCGTGTTCACATATTGTAATTCTATCATCTTTTGCTCAATCAGGTCTCGTATGAAATGGAGCCGAGTGTCTATGTGTTTTGTTCTGTTGTGATGCACTGGATTGTTACCAATTGCAATTGTCGACTGATTATCACAATAGAGTATTGTTGCACCTTTCTGCTCACAATCTAACTCTTCCAATAAGCGCCTTAACCATACACCTTGGCATGCTGCTGATGTTACTGCATTGTACTCAGCTTCTGTGGTTGATAGTGCAACTGTTGACTGTTTCTTCGAGCTCCAACTTATTACGCTGTTGCCAAAGAAGAACACCTGACCTGTTGTGCTTTTTCGATCATCTATGCTGCCTGCCCAGTCACTATCGCTGTAGCCTGTCAAACACGGTTCATCAACACCCTTGTACCACAGACCATAGCTTGTTGTACCTGCAATGTACCTAAGAATTCGCTTTGCTGCTCCCATGTGTTGTTTAGTTGGATTATGCATGTATCTCGCAACCATTCCAACTGCATGTGTGATGTCTGGTCTTGTGTGCGTCAAGTACAAAAGACCTCCCACCAAACTCCTAAACCGAGTTTCATCTGCTGCTCCGGTTCCATCACTAGCTGTCAACTTCTCGTTTGTATTCATTGGAATTAATACGGGATTGCAATCTTTTAATCCAAACTTTTCTACCAAGTCTCTTGCATATTTGCGTTGGGACACAAAGATTCTTCCCTTCTCTTGTTCAACCTCTAGACCTAGAAAGTAATGCATTTTTCCTAGATCGGTCATCTCAAACACACGCATCATTTGCTCTTTAAACTCCTTCAACATTGCGTCATCTGTGCCAAAATAAATCATATCATCAACATAGAGACATACCGCTATTAAACCTCCTTTTTTTTTGCGTTTGACATAGAGATTAGGCTCATTCTTGCTTCTCTCAAATCCCAATTTCTGAAAATGTGCATCAATTTTGCTGTACCATGCACGAGGGGCCTGCTTTAAGCCGTATAATGCTTTGAACAAACGATACACCCAATGTTCTTTGCCCTTCACCACAAACCCTTCCGGTTGCTCAACATAAACCTCTTCTTTTAGTTCACCATTGAGGAATGCTGACTTCACATCAAATTGATAGATAGGTTGTCTCAACTGGGCAGCCATTGCAATCAACAACCGAACTGTTTCAAATCTGGCCACTGGGGAGAACGTCTCTTCATAGTCTATGCCTTGCTTTTGCGCATATCCTTTTGCCACTAATCTTGCTTTGCATTTTAATACACTACCATCTGGACCAAATTTAGTCTTGTAAACCCATTTAACTCCAATTGCATTGCGATCTTTTGGTAATTCTACCAACTTCCAGGTTTGGTTTTGCTCAATTGAATTCATTTCTTCTTTCATTGCTTGCACCCATTCCTTTCTTTCTATAGCTTCTTCATAGGACAATGGATCTGCTACATACAAAACCTGAGTTGTTTCATACAATTCTTGTAAGGATCGTACCTTTCTTCCTTGTGTATCCGGATAAACCATCCGATTTGAAGTGCTACTCGAGCTTGGGCTGCTTTGTTGTTGTTCAATGCTGTCTTCTTCTTCTTCATCTTCTATTTCAGCTATTGGTGTATTGTTTTCCATCATAGACCAACTCCAACTAGCATTCTCATCAAACATGATATTTCTACCGACTATAATCTTCTTTGTCACCGGATTAAACAACCTATAACCTTTAGATTGTATGCAATACCCAATGAACACACACTTTTCAGATTTTGAATCCAGTTTTTTTCGGTTTTGTGTACTTATGAGAGTGTAAGCAATGCACCCAAAAACACGCAAATGCCCCACATTGGGCTTCCTTTCAAACCATGCTTCAAACGGTGTTTTGTTCATCACTGCCTTGGTTGGTGACAGGTTTAGAACATATACCGCTGTTGCTACTGCTTCAGCCCAAAAATCATTCGGCATACCTTTATATTTCAGCATACTTCTTGCTAGTTCTACTACCGTGCGGTTCTTGCGTTCAGCTACACCGTTTTGCTCAGGTGTGTATGGAGTGGTCAGCTGCTGTAACACCCCTTCTTTCTCACAAAATTGCTTGAATTCTTTTGATTGAAACTCACCACCACGGTCTGATCTGAGAGCTTTTAGCCTAGTCCCAGTTTGCGTCTCTGCCATGGCTTTGAATCTTTTGAACAGCCCAAATGCTTCACTTTTATAACTAAGAAAATATACCCAGGTCATCCTGCTGTAATCATCGATAAATAACATGAAATACTTACTTCCTCCCATGGATTCAACCTCCATAGGCCCGCACAAGTCAGTATGCACCAGCTCGAGTACCTTGGTTGCACGCATCGACTGATCTTTTGGAAATGGCAGCTTCGATTGCTTGCCAAACACACATCCTTCACATAACCCGATTTCACTAATTTCGGGTAACCCATTCACCATTTTCTTTTGATTTAACACCTTCAAACCATTCATGTTTAGATGACCATACCTTAAATGCCATAACTCACTAGAACTAATCTCCTTGGCTGCAAGTGCCTTGTCTTTAACCTTGGCTATCTCTAGAGGGAACAAGTTGTTTTGTGTCTTCTTGATTGTTGCCATCGTCTGATCCATGGCTGCATCTACAATTCTGCAATTGTGGCCTTCAAACTTGATGGTACACCCGCTGTCCATCATCTGACCGATACTTAGTAGGTTATGGGACAGTTGAGGAATATAGTACACATCATGTAGCATCCGTGTATTGTGACTGCTGGTCTGCACGGTTACTCTTCCTTTTCCTTCAACATGAATTTCTTTATCGTCACCAAGCTTTACTACCTTCTTGTATGACTCATCTAATTTATCAAATAGATGTTTGAAACCCGTCATATGGTTTGAGCACCCGCTGTCCAAAAACCAGATTTGACTCACATCTGATTCTTCATCAGTTTTGGCCATGAACAATCGTGCTTGATTGCTCTTCTCTTCAACAGAACTTGCCTGTCCTTCTTCTCTTTTCTTCTTGTAGCAATCGGCCTGCATATGACCGGGCTTGTGGCAGTAATAGCACTCCACATCTTTACCTTCTTCTCTTTGTTTCTTGTAGCAATCGGCTTGCATATGCCCTTTCTTGTGACAATAGTAGCATTCTACATCTTTCTTCGGTTGATTAGAGTGCGGTTGATTGTAACTTGGCTTGCCTCTGCCTCTGCCGCCTTGACTACTTCGACCTCTGCTGTTACCTTGGCCTCTACCTCTACCTTGCTGTTGGTTTAATGAGGAATCGCCTTTGGTATAGAAAGCTTTGGTGTCGTCCTTCACTTCTGATCGGTTGAGACGAACTTCATGGACCTGCAGTGATCCCATCAACTCATCAAATGTGTAGGTGGACAGATCTTTGGATTCTTCGATCGCTGCCACCACATGATCAAACTTGGTTGTTAGGCTGCGCAACACCTTCATCACAACCATGTTTTCTGGAAGATCTTCTCCACAGCTTCGGATTTGGTTGACTATTGTTGTAACTTGCGTGAGGAAGGATTGAACTGACTCGCCTTGTTTCATGTTCAATGTCTCAAACTCCCGTCTCAAGCCCTGTAACTTGATAGCTACTACCTTGGAACTTCCCTGAAATGCAGTTTTCAGAGTAGACCAGGCCTCTTTTGCTGTTTCTGCTGCTGCAATCTTCGCAAACACCGATTCGTGTACGGCTTGCTGAATGAAGAAGAGCGCCTTTGCATCTCGCTTGGCTGTGTCGATTGGTGTTGGATCAGGATTCGGTATTCCCTTGTCTACTAGTTCCCACAAGCCATGAGATTTCAGCATAGTTCGTATCTTTATGCTCCAGAATTCGTAACTCTCACCCTTGAACAAAGGTACCGTCTGATTAGACATGCTGATGGTTGTGTTGTTACCTGCTTCGGCCATTGGATCAACTTCGCTCTGATACCAATTTGTTGGAACTTTTTCAGAAAATAAGAGGAAAAAAAACAGAACACAACAAGAGCACAGCAAGAACACAGCAAAATTAATTTCTCTCACAACTTTCTTAATTTAACAACAGATACAAACATGGTATTTAAGATAGTGCGTATTCTAAATTTAGCACCCACTAACCCCAATATACCGCTGCTATAATTAGCCTACAACCAGCCCACTACATGACACACTAAATATAGAAACTACCCTTTCTAAACTTCTCCCTGCACACGTCTAAACATAGAACGTGCTGCCTAAATTAACAACCAAAAATAGACCTACAACTAAAAACGTAGCTTCTAGAAACTGCAGTTTTTATGCACCTTGCTGACTTGGCTGCTGACTTGGATTACATTCAACATAAGCACTCAAGACCTTGAAACTACTAAATCTCCAAAGGCACCAACTGAAGAGGCAAATCAGCACCAATCTTTGCGCCATTCATATGGGTTGTACCCTGTGAATCCACCATGGAAATGGTCACTGTAGTACCTATCAGGTGCTTCACATCACAAGCAGTTGATAAAATCTTGGCACCTAAAGTAGATTAACTTTCATATTAATCAGTAACTTCTATTAATTAAATTTCATATTATGCATGCATGATTATATATAGTATACGCACTACAGCAAAAAATAGTATCAGCGACCAATATCAGCGACTAGTGCAATCGCCAGTCACTGAAGAGTTTTTCCTTCAAAAAAATAAATAAAAATAATTTAAAAATAATTGGTTTCGGCGACCAATATTTTCAGCGACCGTATCAGCGACCCATTCTTATTTGGTCGCTGAAAGTGTTGGGTAAAAAAAGAAAACCACTCGCCAATACTGAATCGCGCGCCACCCCTTTTCTCTCACGCGATTCTGCCAGATCCAAAAAAACCCTCGCCACCCCTTCTCTCCTCCGTGCAAACAAGATTTTGGAGAGGAGCTCCGCCGATCCACCTCCATCGCTCTCCACCTCGCGCAAGGAGCTCCGTCGATCCGCCACTACCTCCACGCCTTGCACCTCAACCAACGTGAGGAGCTCCGCCGCTCCGCGCCACCCCTCTCCTCTCCTCGCCAGATCTGAGCCGAGCCGCCCTGAGAAATCCCTTGCCTCCACGTCTCCTCGTCAGCTCCCTGAGAAATCCCTCACCACCTCTTCAGCTCAGTCGGTCTGAGGTCTCACCTCACCTCTCTCGCTTAGTCACTTTCACTTTTCTTAGAAATTTCTTTAAACTTTAATCAATCAACGCTGCTAACTTCAATCAATCACTTTTCTGAGATATGACCGACTGAACTTAGATATCATGCCTTTCCCCTTTTAATTTTGAGTTGGTTAATTTTTGTCAAAATTGGCAATTGGCACTGGAAAGAAATTACACAGAGAAGTTTTGTTAACTGATGTAAGCTCTCTCTCTCTCTCTCTCTCTCAGTCTCTCCTTGTTTCTTGATCAAAGTTAGTTTTGTGCTCGTTTCTTAAAGCAACTGTTGGATTTAGTGTATCAGTCGGCTCAATTACTCATAGAGTTCCTAGGAGTTAATTTTATTGTGGTTGAGAATCAATAAATGACTAGATGTATTGTCTGATAAAGGTGGTGACTTTGTGTCAGTGGTTCTCTTTTCTGATAGTAGCAGATTGGTCATAATTAATTTTTCTGATGTTAGATAAATTAATGATTGCAATATGTCATAATTGCACATTTTTTATGCCCAAAGATTATATATTTTAATACAATTGGTCATATGCTGCAAAGGCTTAATTCATCAAAGATATTTCAACAAGAAAAAAGTTGTCAAGTTACGGCCGTCATTCAATTGCAAAAATTATATTTTGGGGGGACATGTCACAAGTAAAAAATTAGATGATCTTAGCTGATATTTTAATGAAATAAATTTGACATGTTTATTTGTGATAATGTGGTAGGTTTTTTAAAAAGATTTGGAGGAGGTACAAAGGATATCGAAATTGAGCAGTGTATAGATTTGGTGCTGATCTTAGCCTTTACACGCGAGGAGGTATGCTGAACCATTTAGTAGCCAGAAGAGCAACGGATTCCCTTAGTTTTGTTTAAGTCCAACTCAGGCAGGCCCAACTTATTGTCTCGCTACAACCTTCTAAGTTCTTAGAAATTATAAGATCTGAACAAACTTCTGGTTTCATTTTATTTTGAAAAAGATGCTTTCTGGTAAGTGATCGGGCAACTGGAAAACAGGAGATATTTATTTAATGTTCGAGATGTGAACCTTGGAACAAATAAGCTAAAAAATCAACACGTTCGTATTCATGCTATTTCTTTCTACTGAGTCCTACTATTTTGCATTTTTTTCCTCCTAGTATATTTAGGTAAAGCAGATGTAGGTACCGAGTTTTTCTCCTTGTGAACCAGATCCTGTCTCCTGCCCTGGCTGTATACCGATCTCTGCTTCTAGGTACCGAGTTTGCCATAATAATGTCAAAGTATAATTATTAGTCTAATTGCTTAGCAAACTGACTCTATAATATAAATATATGTTTTTATATATTTAAATACTTAATGACATATTAATTGTATTATAAAACAGGAAAGCAAATTCAGAGAGAAAGGAGCAAAATTTCATGATTTCCATCACAACACCAGATTTGTGACATCCACCAGGTAATTGAATAAATTCTTAAGGTACTGTTTTGTATCTTAACTCCTTTTAAATATGTAAGATGCTTGGAAAAACACAAAATATTTCCTTTGTTTGGATACTGTGAGGATGTATAAACAAGAAAAAAAATAAAATCAAGAGTACTAAACTTTGGCTATGAGGGCTATTTTCATATTTTTGTTGAAACTTTGGTTATATAGTGAAGATTGTAAAATGTTAAAGATATGAATGTAAGAGCTGCACTTGTTTGCTATTTTCATACTTTGACAATTTTACCCTTTTCTGACAGTCCATCTTTGAAAAATGATTGTGGTCAATTGACTACATAGAATTTTTGGTTCTTTATATGAAAATGATTGTTATGTCATGAATTGTATGCTAAAAAATTATCAAAAATTATAAAGGTCCAGAACTCAGTGGAATCCACTGTTTTGTGAAGGTCAGATTTGTGCCAGCTCACTATTTTTTGTGCAGTTTTCTTCTTTGCTGGCTGAGATTTCGATAGTTACTTAAAAACCCTTAATTATTCCAATAAATGGAAAGTTTTGTACTGGAGTACTTATCAGGTCATATCATAACTATGTATGCAATTTGAGGTCATGGAAATGACCTGTAGCTAGATGTAAAATTTTAGTTTTGTTGGGACTGTTTTTTGGAAGTGGTATTTGCACTAGTATAATGAAACCGTATCAAGTTAGAAATTTGTAGTTTTTTTGCATGAATGACCTTGTACTTGTTTCTATTTATATGTTTATCTGGGAATAACTTATAATTTTGATTTGTATTAATGTAGGTATATGACGTGATGCAATCCTTAACAATGCCGGTTGTGACTCCACTGAGCATTTCTTGTGAGTGTATCTTTTTGCCATTTTTTGCCATTTCTTGTGAGTGTTTGAATTTTGTTTCGATTTACATTTTCTAATATGAAGTTCTAAATATGCAGGATAACTTTGTCGGTTAGGTTTTGCTTTTTTATTTCATGACTTGAGAATTTTGAGGAAATTGTAATTGGTACTATGGTAAATTAGAATTGTTGTGTTGATATTGTTATTGTTGTATCTCAAAACAGAATTGTAATTTGTATAATATTTGATATTACAATCGAATCGATCTATTGTGTATGTTTTGAGAAAAGTAAAATGAAAAAACTAACAAAAAAAGTAATGCTGACAAGAGCATCGGAGAACGGTTTTTGACCATCAGTGTTCAATAGTTGATCGCTGAGCTATTGAACGCTGAAAACAAGTATTAGTGACTGGATTTAAATATTAGTGACAAACTGTTGGTCGCTGAAAGCAGGTATCAGCGATTGGATTTCAAATATCAGTGACTAATAGTCGGTCACTGAAAATAGGTATCAGCGACTGGATTTTAAACATCAGTGACCGAAAGTTGGTTGCTAAAAAAATGTATCAGTGACCACAAATTGGACGCTGAAAGCCTCTAGATGATGTCATCAAACACTATCAGCGACCAAAAAAATCGGTCGCTGAAAATGTATCAGCGACCGGGATGACGTCAATCAGCGACCGATGATGTCATCACGTGAGTATCAGTGACGATGCTTTCTGCGACCAAATTCGGTCGCTGATACCTATCAGCGACCGGTGCAGTTATTATCAGCGACCAAATCTCCGGTCGCTGATACTCTATTTTGCTGTAGTGACGTACTGCAGTTTGTATGTTTAGGGGGTATAAACAGATTGGATATTTGTACATGAATTAATGGATATGGATATTTGACAGATACGAAATATTATTTTATTTTAGCGGATATGGACAAAGAGATCATTTCCAGATTCAGAGATAAGTCAGAGTGATCTAAATTTCATGATCCGAATTAATTATATGGATATAAATCAAAATAATTTAAGTCATATATCAAAATATTGTTTCCGATTTTAATAACACTGCTTTGACGAATATTATTTTACGGATGTGCACAATATATATGATGCTTTGGGCTATTTAGTTGGGCTATCATGCTTTGAGAAGTCAGGAGACCGTTTGCCTTCATGCTCATATTTTCATTTTCAAAGTTCATAGTCAATGTGAACCTTTCAACATGATCTTCATATTAAAATGTTGTTGGAACAAATTTTACAATTTTTTGGAACTTTTTTACAATTTTTTTAGAATTTTTGAAAATCATTTTTTTCATGAAATAAAAATTAGTAAATTTTTTTAAAACAAAAGCCAGTTAAATTCTTGTTTCTTCTTTTTAAATAACACCGCATAATTGCATCAATACTTGAGATATAGAAATTGGAAGGAAATGTGGGCATGCTTATAACTACCCCGCAAGTTAATTACAGATTAGGAAAAATGTAACGTAACTTGCTGAATACATTAAACCTTTAAGCCAAATTAACGCTAATTGTAGGTGCAAAGTCAAATCATCTCATTCTAAACATTACGTGTTTTGAAATTTATCCAGATTACTATATATATGCCTTTCACCTCGCCAGTTTTCCATATCATTTCAAAATAAACCAGAAAAGAAAAAAAAATATATAGTTATAGACAAATGTCTGTCGTTTTCTTTCTGTTGTTCCTCCTCTCTTGCACCACCACTGTGTTATCTACTAAAGATGATGAAGCCATGCTTCTCAAAATGAAGAAACAATTGGGCAATCCTGCTTTTCTCCGTAACTGGGTCAAAGGATTTGAATATTGCGGGATTGGATTCTATAAACCACCAAAATCCTTATATATAGCATGCACCGGCACCAGTCGTGTAAGAAATCTCACAATCAAAAACATAGATTTCTCGGCACCCTTTCCAAATGCCATCTGTGGCTTAACCAAACTAGAATCCCTTGAGATCTATAATTGGACCGGGCTTCATGGTCCGATTCCTTCATGCATTCATAAACTTGTCAATCTTAGATCCCTTGTTATAACCGGGACGTCTCTCTCTGGTACTTTGCCTAGGTTTTCCCGTAATGTTAATCTAATTGGCATTACTCTATCAAACAACCACTTGTCAGGTACAGTTCCACCATCTCTCTCTACCTTACCAAACTTACAGTTATTGGATCTTTCTTCAAATTATCTCTGTGGAGAGATACCTAAGGGGGGCAACATGGGGCAATTCAAACCCATGAGTTTTGCGAACAATACATGTCTTTGTGGGAACCCACTGCCACCCTGCTTCAATTCAGCACCTACATCTGCACCAGCACATGCGCCTGCATCCACCACACTTGATTCAGCACCTGAACCTGCACCTGTATCCACCACACTATATGATTTGCCACCTGCACATGCGCCTGTATCCACCTCATTGTTTGATTCAGCACCCGCACCCGCACCTGCACCTACACTATTTGATACGGAATGGGTACCTCCACCTCTTTCTCAAGATGATGAATTCTTGCTTCGTAAAATGAAGATGGAACTAGGTTTCCCTGAAATTCTCGATCAGTGGGTGAGAGGCTTCGTATTCTGTGGGTCCGAAGTCTACGATTGGATGTTTTCGAAAGTAGCTATATATTGTACCTTCACCGGTCGTGTAAACTATATCGTACTAAAAAACTTAGATGTCTCCGCACCCTTTCCAGATGCCATTTGCGGCTTTACCGAACTAGAAGGTCTGGAGATCTATAATACTCCAGGGCTTCATGGTCCGATTCCATCCTGCTTGAGTGAATTTGTCAATCTTAAGTACCTCATTATTACAAACACATCTCTCTCTGGTTCTATTCCTAATTTATCCAATAATACCAATCTCGAAACCATTATTCTAAATAGCAACCACCTGTCTGGTACAATTCCACAATCTTTCTCTACCTTCCCATTATGGTATTTGGATCTTTCTTCAAATTACCTCTGTGGAGAGATACCTATGCAGGGTAATAACATGGTGAAATTCGATGCCACAAAATTTGCGAACAATCTATGCCTTTGTGGGAACCCACTGCCACCATGCAACAATTTAGCACCAACATCTGCACCTGCACCAGCACCTCAACTGTCTGCGCCTGTGCCTTGATTCCACCACACGACTTCATTCAACACCTGAAGTGCCACTTTGACGTATATTTCTTGATCAAACAAGTCAAATATCCATATGTGATGTTATTTTGATGTATCAATAATTATGTGGCTTGGGTGTTTTTAAAAATATAATATTCATTTGATGATCATAGTGTGATTTTTTTTTCTAAATTTGTGACATATAGCAAAAAATATTGCTTTTTTTTTCCATGCCATTTAAGCATACATGAATATATTAATCGAATAATCAAAAGAAAAAAAAGGATAATGACCCAAATGAGAGAAACTGACAATGACTTAATTAGTTCCATACCAGGAGTTATCAGTGCCATTAGTTCCAGCATTAAGTTTCTCATTCTCTTCTTTAGTCTACCCTGTAATTAAGTTTAATTTTGGTTGAATATTACATAATTATATTTAACCAACTCCACTTTCTTTGTCTTGGTTTACAAACTATCATCACGGAATTCATGAATGGTACAAGAATTTCTTCTAACTAGTATACATTAGTTAAAAATATTTGATTGTCAACCTTGTAGGATTTGATAGATCTTGGTGCCATGAATCTAGTGGTACCTGGCATTGTACCATTTGGTTGTACCCCATTCTATCTCACCATGTTTCAAAGTCAAAACAAAGAGGAATATGAACAAAAGACAGGTTGCATTAAGTGGCTCAATGAATTTTCAAGTTATCATGACAAGCTACTGCAAGACGAGCTACATAAACTACGACAACTATACCCATATGCAACAATTCTTTATGCTGACTACTGTGGAGCCTCCATTGGTATCTTTGAATCACCAAAACAATATGGTTCATTTCTTATCCTTTTCTCTACCATTACATTATATATAATAAAGCAAAAGTCTATATATATTATTGAAACCAGTACTTAATTCAATATATGTATGATGTAGGGTTTGACGCCCCCCTAGTTGCATGTTGCGGAGGTGAAGGTCCATACAATTTCTCACGGTCAGTGAATTGTGGTGATGCTGGATCAAGAGTTTGTGCCGACCCCTCCAAATATGTCTCATTTGATGGGTTTCACTTGACTGATACTGCAAACAAAATGATTGTGCATGAGGTTTTAAAGAAATTACATAATAAACTTACCAGATGTAAATCTCACCCTAGGCAGGAATGGAAATTGCTTGGCTTCAATGCTACTCAAGAATTGTGCTGATCTATTCACTGGAAATTGTAATAACAACTGAATTCTAGTCAATTTCAGTTCGTATCTTTTTGTTTAGCCAACTTGTAATCAACAATTTGTACATCAGAGAAGTTAAATTAAAATGTCCTCAGAACATATGCACAAGTTTCAGCATTAAATCAAACTTTTGTTGGTCTTTTACAATCCGTTTTGAACTAAGCCTGGGTATGATAAGTAGGCCTTACTAAACTGACAATTTATTCTTTGAGAAAATTCTTCAAACACCTCATGTGTTAAGGGACCAAATTTGATCGGACAGTCCGGATCTAAACACAAAATTTGTGTACTTCAGAGGATCCGAGCCCTTGTTGTTGAGGTCTGAGGGTGCTTCCCTTGGTGGAAATTTTAAACCATATCGGCCCAACTTGCCATGGCCCATGAGCCCAACAATCCTATAGCCCATGGATGAAACCAACTACATGTATTGCCTAGAGGAATACACACAGAGCCCATTAATTAACAATTATTCAATGGTAATGGTAGATCCATCTTAGCACATTTTTAGGTATCCTTCAACATGAAAAATCAAATTTTATCTGTGAGAAAAATAAGTTATTTTATTATATGTAATGATAATGATTTTATTGAAAAGATCCTTTAAAGGAAGAATTTATGAAAAAGATCCCTCATTCCAAAATTATGTAAGTCGTAATGGAAAGTAATTAATTTGTTGGTGTGTTTAAACATCTAAAACTTAATTGTAGCTTGAGATTGCCGTCTCAAGATATTAATTTGAATATTAATGCTTTTAATTAATTCATTTTATTACTTGATATTTAATTCATGGTGCACTGCCAACTGCTCATTTGTATTTAATTCATTATTCAACCTAACGGCACATCTCGAGATCCACTCAATTTATTTGTTTATTCAGTTGATTTAATCGAGTTCAGATCGCATCTGTACATCCAGCTGTTCATGTGCCACTTTCATCTTCACGATTGAGATAATATATAATATAAACTGCAAACTCAATGTTTGAAAAAATACAGAATTAAGAAAATATATTTGGTTGCTTCCACGCAATTACCTCTGCAAAAAACGAAGTGCAAGCAAGCAATCCACAAATTATTTAAATTTATTCTTGCCATATATAATTAGACTATCTTACACTAGTGCACATTTATAAAAAGTTTGAGAGCGAGAGAGAGAGAGAGAGAGAGAGAAATGGCTGAGGCGGCTGTGAGGTTTGTGCTGGGCAAGCTTGCCAAAAGTTGAATGGGTGTAGTGCGAACTAGCCCGAATCCAGTGCTGCCTGATAGATACAACCACGAAACGCAGAGGAGATGTAAGTGTGCAAAGTTGGCTGAATATCAACATGTTCTTTCTGGAATATGAAGAAAACTACCATAAAAATCCAAGCTTTTTGCAAAAACTCAAGAAAGAACAATCGACACGTTACTTGAGATCAAAGTGCGCTATTCGGGAAAGGTTTTCGAGTTCATTTTGAATGTTATCCAGCTTAGGTCTATGAAGGTTTATCGAGTTATGTTTCCTCCACAACCTTAGCATTGAGCTCAATAACATTCAAAATGAACTCGAAGAGATCTCTAAGAGCTGGGTCAACTACAGAACCATAGCACTGCAAGACATTGCGGGAGAGTCGGTCACAATGCAAATTCAGAGAGCTACTAATCAAGAAGTAGACGAAACAGAAGTCGCAAGCATACAGGTTGACAAGAACAACATTTTTGAAATTGTTGCGCCCTAAGCAACAACTTCAAAATGTTGTTCTTGTCAACCTGCACGTTGGCGAGCCGTTATAACATTTTGAAACTGATGCGCCATAAGCGTGGTGCATGTTGGTGAGCCGTTGTAACCATCGTGGGTACTGGCAGTCTAGAAAAGACTAGCCTCTACCGTCTTATAACTTATTTGTTAATAATAATTATATGTATCCTTACAGAACTTACAGAACTAATTACATCAATAATATTAAATGATGAGTGCGGCTATGGGAATATTATGCACATTATGGATCGATCCGTTCTACGAATTTATAATCATATATTTTTCTTTTTTTTAAATCAAACAGTTGTTCTAAACCATTCATTATGATCTCTATATGAAAATGTATTTGCAGATCAAATTTTCTAATTTTGTAGAATTTTTTTGGACATACATAATATGTAAAAAAATTATAGTTGTTTGAAAAAAAAAGAGTGAGGCCACAATACTATTGATAGTGCACATCGGTCCATATTATTGATTCATTTCTTTATTTTTAAAGTTCAAACAATCAATCCGAACTGTCCAATATGATCTCCATACGAAAATGTACTAATTGGATCCAAATTTTATATTTTTAGCAAAAATTTTACGATCTTTTTAGGTAGGTAGAAAATAAGTTGATCTAAACATTATAGACCATCCGAAACTAGTATGTTCTACCTATCTAAAATATAATTATAAAATTCTTAAAAAAAAATTGAAATTTACCCTCCAAGTACATTTCATATTGAGAACATCACTACACCTCACTCAATCCGAACAATGCTTTTATCTAATGGATCTGGTCACCACTCTGCCACACTACTCTCTCGCCTCGACTCAACGGGTTCGGATGGAGGTGCTGTAAATTCGCTCCACCTCGCCTGTAGTATCTACTATATATATAAATAAGATATGTGTTTATGGTTGATGACAGTGATGTTGTTGGCAGTAATATGGTCTTCTTCCTGAATTTGTATCATCTGCATTAACTCACCGTGTGTTAATAAATTTGGACTGTCCAATTGAAATATGCATTATTATTAAAGGGCTCCGTGTATCATAGGGGTGGGCCAGATTGGCTCTGATCCTGATCAAACGGCCGACATACATTAAACTCAAAAGATTCTCTTTTGAGTTAATGCAGTGGATACGCGTTCCTTCTTCCTCCTCTTCTTCTCTCTTCCTTCTTCTTCTCTTCTTCCTCTACGCTCTCCTCTGCTTCGACCTTTCACTGTCCTCGCCGCATTCCCGTCTGAATAAATCAAGCACAAACCTCGTTTGAATAATTCAACAACACTGTTTTGTGCTAACGACAATAAATTACGTAGGATCACAATCTACTAATCTGAGCACGAGCACAGAAAATCCTACATGTTCAATATATTAGTACTAGAATTTTGGTTTATTACATGGGCAAGATTTCGGTTGTTGCATGAGCTGACCCTTGCAACAAGCCCGAAAAAAGTCAGTTACATGAGTCACCCATGTTATAACTACCCATGTTACAAGTCTCCATGCAAATACTAAATTTCAGACTTGTTATATGGGCTACCCTTGTAATAACTTTTCCCAACCTTTTTACATGAGCCTGTGCATGTAAAAATGACACATGCAACAAGTCTGAGATTTGGCACCTGCAGGAACTAGTTGCATGGTTAAAGAGCGTGGGCCCCATCTTAGTATTTGCAAGCTTAAAGAGCGTGGGTCCCATCTTAGTATTTGCAAGGATAGAGAGCTGAGTAATTCCATAGTTAGAGAACGTAGATCCCACACGGTTTATTGCAAGGCAAGTGAACTGAATAATTGCATGGTAAAGAAGGTGGGCCCCCTGTTTATTTTCATGGTTAATGAAGGTGGGCCCCACCAGGTTATTTGCAAGGATATTGTTTGGACCTTTTCATGCAATACATAACCTCATATTTGTAATGATACACCAATGCAAAAAATTAACATTCCAGCATAATATCAACATGCCTAATTTCTATAATCCTCTCCGTACCAATCTTGTACCAATCCAGTGCCAATCCAAAAAAAATTTACATTTCCCATTGATACAGAATAACACAATAAAATATATAGAGAAACATTGTACTTATCATTAATCAACATAGTAAATTAAAGCATGCATATTAACATAAGAGCAAAATGCATTGCAACCACAGAACTATAAATAACTTGTTTCTATACCCAAAATATACGCACGACCCATAAAAAAAAAACAAGAAGATTGAAGTATAAAATTGAGGGAAAAATAATAAATACAAAAAAAGAAAGGAAATACAAGCAGTTTTAAACCCAAAAAGAAAATAAAAGCAAATAAAGAACTTTTTTTTTTCTTTTATATGACACACCTGTTTAGTGTTTGGGGACCACACTACTTTTAGTAAAAAATAAACAAAATAATACTAGTTTTTAAACCAATATTCCACTAGCTGTAAATTCTGCTGCCATGCATTAAAGTATAATTTAGATATTTTTTCATCCAAATTATAAAATTAATTTAGTCTCGATCTAAACTCATTTATTTCGTTGGTATATCTTATTTCATAATTTAAGCAATTAAAAATTCGTTAAATTTGGAAGAAAGCTTAGTAAGAAATTGCTGCTACCTTTGTTAATCTAAATCTAAGGACTCATGTGAGCTGTAAGGATTTTTGCAATTTAATTTAATAAATAGGATATCTGTTTGTAAAATTCTGCTATAATAGAATGTCAGATGGTCAAAACTGAAAAGTTTGAAGTTAGAAAAACTGAAACAGTGGGCTTTCGAGGCAGATTTGACGAGGCCTTCAGGAGCAGCTGATACTTAGTACACTTCTTTCCTGCTAGCCTACGCTATCATTTGTGGAGTTTTACGGTTTGCAATAATTTATTTTTAGGAATTAATTACAACTCCTTTCTGCATTTTAAACAATTAATTGTTTGTCATTATTGTTTATTCTCTGAGATTTGAAATAAATATTTTCATCTGTTGTCAATAGTTTTGTTTTTCGGTTCACCAATCATGTCTGTGTGTATTCGCGTGTATATTGTTGTGGCAACTTAATTAATTTGATACTCATTCGGATTGTGTTGTTAACCATTGCATTCATTTGAATATATTGATAAGCATTGTATATTTACATCTGTATATGAAAAGATTAATTTAATTAAACAAAACTGTGATTATCATGTTGTGGGAATTTAATTCCAGATTTGACAGTCATGCAAATCCTCAAACTGGACCTAAATCCCACAATGAGAAGTTCTATTTCTCATCTATTATCCACTTTTGTGGGGTCCAGTATAAGAGAAGGACAGACATAACAAGCCATGTGAGATGTAAGCCTATTACCAAGATGCATAGAAGTACAGTTTGTCATTTTATATTACAAACTTCTAAACCGTTCTAATTAATTAATATGTATTTTTTAGGCTGTTTCAAAACTTAACTAGTTTTGTTTTGACTGAAATGTAGTATCCCATTGTGGTATGCTATGGCATCTTTATTATGTTGTTTTAAGTTAAACCTGGTAAAATGCCTTGCGGATATACGTAAAGTTGTATATTCGCAGCAGCACTTCACAGTCCTGTGGTCTGGGGTGTGACATGTTTCTTATATTTAATTTATATTATTTTCTGGGAGGTCGTTTATATTTTTACCAATATAATTTTACCATTATTTGGAATTGCTACATGGTTTAGTTTAATTTCATCGATATATTATATTCTATTTCAGTTTGTGATTAATGGTTCTAAATGCACATTTTATAAATATTCATCAATGTTTTAGTGTGAATTCAATTTAAATTGGATGCTACTAATTCTGCTGTCTAAGAGCTCTATTAATTTGGTTTGTTACTTTGTATTAAACCAGAATTGACTCGCAACTTCACATGCATATTTTCCCTTATATTCATTCTAGTGCTTAAAATGACGCGTATGTTTAAGAAAATGTATCCTATCCTTTAATTAAGATGAGTAAATTTCCTAATTTCTGAATTAAGGGATAGGACATGTACATTTTCATAAATATATTCATTCCCAACTTTTACAGCCTTTTACACTATACCTAAATAGTAAATTTTAATTTTTTCTGAAAAAATTGATCTATCCATAACTTTCTCATTTATAATATTGTGTAAAAAAATACCACCCCCCAAATTATTAAAGTTGTCATACTACTTAATTGTACCTGGAGATTGCCGTTTCAAGATATTAGTTCGGATATTAATTTATTTTTTAATTAATTCAGTTGATTATTTAATATTTAGTTCACATACGGCGTACTGCCAACTGCTCATTTGTAATTATTCATTATTCAAACTGAATGGCAGATCTCGAGATCCACTAACTTTTTATTTTTTGTTAATTTAGTTGATTCAATCGAGTTCAGATCTGCAGCCTCCTGTTCTGGTGTCACTTTCATCATCCCAGTTGAGATAAAATAGTTCAATCAAGATCCACTCAATTAATTTCATGATCTTCACTTGAATTAAGAAATGCATTTGGTTGCTTCCACGCAATAACAATCATCTCAGGACAAAAGGAAACAAAATATACTAAGACTGATGGGAAATGATTCTCCAAAAATGATTTCAGCACCAAGCAGGCAATTTCACATGCAAATAAATTATTTGATTCTTGCAATTAGACTAAACATATATCAGTTTGCTATCCAGCCTGTTCGCCTATATAACTAGACTATCTTTGTCTAGGATAGTCATCTGCACCAGCTAATAATATCATCTTTCACCGGTACACATTTCAAAAGAGAGAGGGAGAGAGAGAAATGGCTGGGGCGGTTGTGGTTCTTTTACTGGGCAAACTTGCCAATATCATCAACAAAGAAATGGCGTTTTTGGGTGGGGTTGGGGAAAAAATCAAACGGGCACAGCACGAGCTAAGCCGAATCAAGTGCTGCTTGATAGATGCAGACTCGAAACGGAAAGGCGATGAGAGGGTACAAAACTGGCTGAATGAGCTCCGTGACGTGGCATACCGCATCGAGGATGCAATAGACACATTCCTTCTGGAATACGAAGACGATAACTACCAGGAAAATCCGACCTTTTTGCAAAAGGTCGTCAAGAAACTGCGCAGCAAGCCCCCAAAGATGTATATCCTCCACAACCTTGGCACTGAGCTCGATAAAATTCAAAAAGAACTCGAAGAGATCTCTAAGAGCAGGGACGACTATGGAATCATAGCCCTGCAAGACATTG
This sequence comes from Carex kokanica, assembly GCA_025461125.1. Taxonomy (NCBI): domain Eukaryota; kingdom Viridiplantae; phylum Streptophyta; class Magnoliopsida; order Poales; family Cyperaceae; genus Carex; species Carex kokanica. The sequence goes on from JAJGRX010000950.1 coordinate 151,679, forward strand.
TGGGAGAGGAGGTCATAATGCCCATTCGGAGAGCTACTTATCAAGAAGTAGACGAAACTGAAGTCGTAGGCCTGCAGGCTGACAAGAACAATATTCTGAAGCTGCTGCACCCTGAGGAAACACGTAGGCGGGCCGTCATAACCATCGTGGGTACTGGCGGTTTAGGAAAGACCACCCTTGCACATGTTGTATACAGAAGGCAAGTGCAGATCTTTCTTTTACAACTATGTTTTAATGAGATAAAGAATTGCCACAATAACAACTCCAATAAGTAAGAGTTAGTCTAAGTTTCTATGTATATTATCAATCAACTGGTACTACTATTATATTTTTGAAGATTTAATAGTTGATCCTAACACTTAATTCGAATAATAATTATAATAATGATGATGACAACAACACCAACATCATTTTTATTGGTCGTAGCCATGGACATTTCATGTTTGATGCTGCTAGATGTCTATGCAGCTACCGTATCATAACTTATTTGTTAATAGTAATTATCTATCTGTTTATAGAAATTACAAAACTAGTAACAATGATGTTAAAAGATATACATAAATGTATACAAAAATTATAGTGGTTTGGAAAATTTTAGATAGTCATTTAATAAGTAGGTCCATGGATAAAATTTAATCATTATTGGATGAACAAATCAACTTTTTGTCTTTTTCCTTAATTTATTGCTCAGTACTTGCTGAGATTTTCGTAATACGTACTTATAACAATGATTATTGTTCAAAAACTGAGCTCAAATCAATCTAATAGTATATATTGTTTGCTTGTCTAACTAGGGCCAAGGCAGATTTCGAGTATCATGTAATGCTGTCAGTCTCTCAAACGTTCAGTCTAACTGATCTCTTGAGAAAGATGCTACTCCAGCTCAAAGATTCTATACCGGAGAACCAAGATGTGGGAGTTTTAATCAAGGAACTAAATTTTCTTTTAAGTACCAGAAGATATCTGATTATTTTAGATGATGTGTGGAATGTTGATTTGTGGAATCAACTGAGATATGCACTGCCTGATGTCAAGAACGGAAGTCGCGTTCTCATGACTAGTCGGTCTGTCGATGTTGCTAAATCAGCTGAGTTCAAAATGGCACCATATGAACTCAGCTTCTTAGATGATAGGAAAAGCCTAGATCTCCTCATCAAAAAGGCTTTCCCTTATCAAGAACCTAATGAAGAATGCCCCAACGATCTCCTTGAGCTTGCAAACAAACTATCAAAAAAATGTAAGGGATTACCTCTAGCTTTGATAGTAGTAGGTGGTATCCTTTCAACTAAAGAACAAAACTATCATGTGTGGGAGAGAGTGTTGCGAACAATGGATTGGCAGTCAGAGGGCAAGGGCTGCATGGATGTCCTGGCCATGAGCTATCAAGATATGCCTTATTATCTTAAGGCATGCTTCTTATATCTTGCATCTTTTCCCGAAGACTATGAGATTTCTGCAAAAAGTCTGATCAGAATGTGGATAGCAGAGGGGTTTATACCACACGAGGGGAGAAAAACATTGGAGGAAACGGCGGAGAACTATCTCGAGGAACTTTTTCAAAGGTAATAGGTTTTTCTTTTTCTTTTGTTTCCTTTAATTTTTATCATGCATCTATACAATACTATTGCAATTTTTTTGGTAACAAATTAACTACTTCATATAACACACACTTTAGGTATGCTTGATATATAATTTTATTTTATAAAGGAGTAGAAGAAGTACAGATCTTCCAAAAAAAGGTTTTAGAAACAAACAAAAAGGTCGAGTAAAATGGAGTATAAAACAAATAAAAAGAATTTAAAAGAACTTATTAATAGTCTTTGCTGCAAGATTAATTCACTTGTTATTACAAAAATCATACACCTCTTCTAACTTTGTGATTTCATCTCTAATAAATAGCTTTTTCCTCGACAACCGTGTACCAAGTATTCAAATTAAATTAGAGTGATAAAAAGCATTTTCTAAATCAGGTATCTTCAGTTCCGTTGGAAATGAAACAAAACATATACAAATTGATGCTAAAACACGGCTCTAAATAAAATAGAAATTTCATGTGGAGATTGGAGGGTGCAAAATTATAATTAATTTTGCGTGAGGGATTAGTATCATTAAAAATATAGTTTTGAATTTTTAATGATATTCCAAAATTTCAACAACATATATGCACATTAATTCAAATAATTCTTTGCAGATCAATTGCATATATAATTATGTACAAATTTCACTAATTCTTCATTTAATTTCAGTGCATATAAATAATTAGCATAAATTAATTTTTATCTTTCAATTTAGGAACTAATTAATGACTCTATTTAGGATAAATTAACATTTATTATGACTGCATTATTTTCAGTATGTCTTGACTTATTCATAAATCAAAATTAATTCAGGAGTATGGTTCAAGTATCAAGCCGATCCACATATGGTTCAATCAAGTCTTGCAAAGTGCATGATCTTCTCCGTGACTTAGCAATGCATGAAGCAGGGCAAGAAAACTTTGTTACGGTTTTCTCACCTGAATCTGATGTCAACCAGCAGCCCAACAGAGGAACGCGGCGTGTTTCGCTTCAATACTCACGGCAAATCGAACATACGAGTCAACGATATATATCCAAGGAATATGTAGGTCTAAATACCCGTTCTATACTAATATTTGGGTTTGACCAATCTTTATCCGACTTCTCTTGTTTTAGGCTACTTAAAGTTCTAGTAATTGATAGTTAGGGAGACAGCTATGAAAATCAGGATGGGGGATTAGATGAGCTGGTTCACCTAAAATACTTGAGCTTCAGATATAGTTCCATCCCCAAATGTTCCTTTCATCGTATGAAGGCTCTCGAAACCCTAGAAATACGAGGAAATGTTCATGAACTACATAAGCATGATACCTTGTGGACAATTCGAACATTGAGGCATGTACATGCTGGTGATTTTTTTATCGATGGACCACCATCAACCGCTGACCTAAGAAATCTTCTTACCCTGCGAAGTGTATGGTCTGTGAGAACATGGGATATGAAGGTTCCCATTTTAAACAACCTGAGAAAATTAGAACTTGGTAATAAGTTTGATGATTGGGTTCCGGTGACCAATCTACTTCAAGTGCTGCCTTCTATGGTCTACCTAAAAATCTTCTCTCGGAATACTCCTATCCCAATAGAGATTGTTTACCCAAAAGCACTCCCAAATTATCAGAATTTACAATCTCTGGGCTTGGAAGGGAAGTTGTCTGAGACTGTCACCTTAGATGCAAACTCGTTTCCACCGCATCTCGTTAGATTGGAATTTTGTAATACCAAATTTAAGCAAAATCCTATGCCGGAGCTTGGAAAGTTGAAGAGCCTAAAAAAACTTTGCTTACAAGGAAAGTGTTTTAATTACGATAATCCAACCATCTTTTCAGTAGGATTCCCTGTCCTACAATATTTGAAAGTAAATTATCTGGAATACACCAACGATTTAATTGTGGCAGAGGGGGTCATGCCAAAGCTTACATACGTCCATCTCTCTCCTGAAGTGATGTTGCACCTGCCTCCTGAGCTACAGCACGTTACTTTTATTTATTGATGAGGGTTTGTAGGTAATATGGAGCACTGCAGGGTGCATGTCTTATGAATTTTTTTGTACTAATGGAATGTAAAACCACCAAAAAATACGTAGATGTTTAGTTGAGCTCCTTCGATTAAATTTGTCTTTTTTTTTTTTTTCTTTTGATCACAGATGAATTATATGAAATTTGGATTGCTTTTGTACTTCCTGTAATTCGAATTTATATATTTTTTTCCATGCTTTGGTTATATAAAGAACAAACAATAATAGATGTATCTAGATTGTAAATGAGTGCTCTTTTTTTTTCTTTCTTATCTTCATATATGTTGTACTTTTGAAATTTCCAGATTTGAAATCAGAATGACTGGGCAGAACAGAAATAAGTGTATTATAATTGTAACATATTACAGTAGTTAACTGAATTTGAAATCAAAATTACTAGGCAGAACAATTGGGTTTTCCTATTAAATCAACTAAAATTCAAAATACAATAAAAGAATCAAGTTTAAAAATTTCTAATTATGTCACATTATTTATGATCAGTACCGTTCGATTTATTTTGATCGGATGTCTCATGTAATATGTTTCTTTCTTTTTTAATGAGATATGTGATTAATATACTTAAGGTACATTATATCTTTTAAAGAAATCTAACTCTTTTTTGGTGCTTCTCTATATGTGACAAATCGTACCTTTTTTTACTCTTACAAACGTCTCGAGATTTAAAAAAAAAAAATTGTGCCTAAAATTTATTGAATAGAAAATTATTTTATAAAATTATTTTTTTTAAAACTTATTTGTTTTGATAAATATCTTTATTGGATATATTTGCTCACGACTGTCAGCAAAAAACTAATTAGAACCGGCGATCTTCCCTACACTCAGAGACCTCATGGCCACCAGCCGCCTCATCTCCTTCACCGCAACCTTCCCCTCCGGTGACCTTTCCTACGCTTTCCGCATCTTCTCCCATTTCTCTATGTCCTCTACTCCAGACCTTGCACTCGAACTGTTTGTTGAAATGCTCTGGAGATGGATGGTGCCCGATAGGCTCACCTTCCCTTCTGTTTTTTCGGGTTACTCTTGGTTGGGCTGGGTGCACAATGCCATGATGGCTATGTATGCTTCATGGCATGGTGGTGAAGAAGGTGTTTCATACAATTTGATGATTACTGGTTTGGCAAGAAGGTGTTTGGTCTATGAGGCAAGAGCGTTGTTCGATGAAATGCCTGTGATTAGTGGGGACTCAAAGACTGGCAGAGACCAAGAAACATTGGTTCTGTTTTCATTGATGCAAAGTAAAGGAATGGTACCTAATGTCAATATATTGGTTAGCCTATTAGGGGCTTGTGCTAAATTGGTAGCAATTGATCAAGGGATTAGGGTCCTGATAGGGCCATGAATAAAGGCCTCATAAAGCCCTTCCTAAAAGCCCATTTAATTTAAGTATAAGCCCAAAAAAAGACAATACACCCAGCCCTTCTTCCAAACCCGGAACCCGGCCTACTAGGAATCAATTGACTTGTTTCCCATGCTACAAACACTGATACGAAAAGGATAGAGTAAACGTACTCAGAAGATCTAGACCCGTCCCAAGAAAGAAAGGAGAGAATCATCGAACCAACATGCGAGGACAAAAGCGCTTCCGCTTAGTACTCACTGATGATTGTTACGGCCTAATTCTAGTGTGAATGGGACGTATCAGGTCCATTTCATACTAACAGAACAACTTTGAACTAAACCCCCGCATGGCCGCTGCAATTATCGACATGTATTGTCAATGTGGAGAATCGGAGAAAGCTCTTGAGGTATTTGATGAAATTTCTATAAAAGCTTTGTCAATATGGAATGCTATGATCTTGGGATTGGCTATTCACGGCCGTAACCAGGAATCAATTGACTTGTTTCCCATGCTACAAAATTCAAGATTGAGAACAGACAATGTCACATTTGTCGGTATCTTTTTTTTTTTTTTTTTGACAAAAGTGGGTATCCCCCACCTGTTTCATATTGAAACAAGAACAGTTTATACAGAATACAATGTAATATAGAATTCCATTGTGCAAAATACCTAAGCAACTAGGAAAATAACAACAAAGCCTCAAGGTACAGTATCATATGACAAAATATAGCTAAAGATCGAAGGAGTAAGTCCAGAAAATAACAAAAGTATGAAACGAGTAATACTAATAGTCACTAGAATCAGTAAAGCCAGACATGTAAGAACCATAAGAAGAGGGAGATCCAGGAGTAGAAGAAGTTGAAGTGGAGTCAGAGGGTAAACTAGAGGCAGAGTCAACCCTGTCTCGCAGGTAATTCGAAAGATCCGACCCCCCGTATCCAAGTTCTGCTACTTCTATATCCTGGGAGCTTGCCTCTTCTAAAGTAGAGGAATCTGACAGAGGTATCAGACTGCCTACCTGGGTCAAAGGAAAAACATCCATAGGCAAAATTAAAGTTAGTTTAAAATAAGTTTCATCATTCCTAATCTTACACCAATAAGAGGAAAGAGAAATTATAGCTGAGCCAACACTGGCCAAAGTTGGAATGGGTGCATTAGTAAAACAAATCTTATTCTTAGTTAGCCATAAGACCCAAAGAGTAGCAGCCCTAAGTAATTCTACTAATAGAGTATCTTTAAGAGGAATGCATGTATCAATGTACCATAAATCCTCAACAGTCTCACAATCAAAAGAAAAACCGTTATGACTGGCAATCCATGACCATATTGCATTAATAAAGGGGCATGTAACAAACAGGTGGTTAATTGTTTCAAAAGAACCACAAAATGGACAAGTAGTATCTCCATGCCAACCTCTTTTCAATAAATTGGACTTAGTAAGAATTTTGTCTTGTCGTAAGAGCCATAAGAAAACTTTAATTTTTAAGGGTATTTTAGCTTTCCAAATTGAAGTAAATTGGACATTTTTAATACCCCCATACTCTAACCATAAATAAAGAGAGTGAACTGTAAAGATGCCAGTGGAGGTCCATCTCCAAGTAATTAGGTCAGGTGTATCTAAAATGAGAAGATAAGAGATAGAATGTTGCAGGTTATTCCATTCAGTAAGTAACACACCAGTAAGTTGCCTAGTAAAGGTTAAGAGTAATTGAGAAGATGAAGAAAAAGCATTCACAACTGAAATAGTTGGGTCAGAAGCTACTTGAAACAGATTAGGATAAAGGCAATATAAGCTACATTCCCCATGCCATCTGTCAAGCCAAAAGGATGTGGCAGTACCATCCTTAACAATTCTATTAATACCTAAGTCAAAAATTGTTCTAAAAGTAAGGATACCATTCCAAAAATGAGAAAGTCTAGAAGTATCTAATCCTGTAGGACCATATTTATCTGCAAGGATATCTTAATGACATGTGGTCATTCAGACAAGGTTAATGAAGCAAAACATTACTTCATTGAACCAGAGATCCGACACTATGGTTGCATGGTTGATGCATAAGGTCGAGCAGGGGTTTTAACAGAGGCCGAGGAGTTAATTACCAAAATGCCGATGAAGCCTGACGTGGCAATATGGGGTGCTTTGTTTTCTGCTTGAAAGATGCATGGGAACATAGAGTCGGCAAATAGCACAGATAAAAAGGTCATGGAATTGGATGCACGAGATAGCGGTGGGCATGTTATCTTGTCAAATAGTTTTGCCAATAGTCAAGAATTTGGTGATTCTATTAGCACAAGATTAAAGATGAGAGAGAAAGGTGTGAGAAAAGAAAGAGGAGAAAGTATGATAGAGGTGAATGCAATGGTGCACGAGTTTCTGGCACCTGGTGATTTGCCACTGTCAAACTTTTGACATACGAGTATATGTTAAAAAAAAAAAAGATATTTGGAAAATATTGTATAGAATTACATATCAAGTTAGTACTTAATTGAGGAGGGATCAAGTTACAATAATTTTGAGTTACAACAATGTTACAATATCTGTTTTTTGCGATTTCAAAGTCCAAATCGTCGATTCAAACCGTTCAACATGATCTCCATAATAAAATGTGCTTCCAGATCAAATTTTACATTTTTTTGAATTTTTTTACTATTTATTACGATGGGTACAAAAACTAGTCAAATTCATACCATTGAATTTTGTACCCATTATAATAAATAGTAAAAAAATTCAAAAAAATGTAAAATTTGATCTGGAAGCACATTTTATTATGGAGATCATGTTGAACGGTTTGGATCGATGATTTGGACTTTGAAATCACAAAAAACGGATGTTGTAACATTGTTGTAACTTGATCCCTCTACTTAATTATATTGTTTTCTATATACTGCAAGTAATTAAGCTCTTCTTAGGACTAAGGTTTATGGATAGTATCTTCGTATTGGATATACATCTCTCTGTTTTTTTATTTTATTTTTGTTTAGTTTTGACATGATCTCTTTGAACACATTTATCTTGTTCCTTCCCCTGCTATGGTACAGGCGACTGAAATGTTTTCTGGCAAGGAATCATAAACGAGGGGCTCCAATGGACATCGGACCAGACTCAATCCGTTTTGAAATTTGTGCAACCAGGTTTAGTAGTTTATAATTTTAATTGTACGTATGAATCACAATGCGGATTGAACAACTAAGATCGAACATCATAATGAATTTGATCTGATGTCCATATGAATCACAATGCGGATTAATCTTCGGCCCGGAATACTTGATTAATGGACTCAGAGAATACTTGATAGCTTGTTGGGCTTGGATGGACTCAATTGGGCCATTTTCAAGTGCTTTGCTGCCCATTTTCAAGTTCTTCTGAAAAATAAAAGGTAGAAAGGCAGGCCCAGGTTTTTTAATCACATAATTATTCGGACCTCTTGATTTTTCAGATGTCCATTCATAATTTTCAGCTGTTGAAAATGAATCAATGGTCAGGAATCTGTGTAGTTCAGCCTCAGTGTGGTAGCCCATTTTACTTGTGTAAATTGATACATGGACTCTGAACATGTTTGAGAGCTTGTTGGGCTTGGATGGACTCCAATTGGGCCATTTCATGTGCTTTGCTGCCCATCCAGAAAAGTTTTTTTTTCTTTAAAATCTATAAATATATAATACACTTTTAGTTTATCACAAGACAAACTAAATTTCAATATTATGGGAGGAAATAATAATGTGTGTTTCAATAAACGTATAGTTTTTTTTTTATATATTTCTATAGGCGTCAAGCTTCTACTTTTATATTTTTTGATAAATTATAAATACTGAACATTTCAAACAATATGAAATTGCTAAATGAGTATTGATCAGAAACAAAAATGGAAAAAAAAAAAAGTTACTTCTCTAGTAATACTTAACCAACCAAATTAAAAATAGAATAAGAATTGTCTATAAATATTCAATTTCATCTCTCTGTCCATAATATGAAGAGAGCAATTATAATGACTCTTCGCAACATCATACGATATTTATTTTGAATAATTACACACAATTAGGTTAGTAATTATGTTTCACCACATCTATATATAAAAGCACCGGTAAAATTATGATTTGCAAAGAATGATAAAGAGATAGAGAAAAAAGACATTCATTAAATAAGTGTGTCACTGTCTCTATACATACTATCTTTGCAGAGATGAGTCATATGCTATATTATGTGTTAATAAATAAATGAGTGATGTGGTGAGTGGACAAAACAGACTATAAATATTTTTCTATAATAAAATAGATATAAGGAGATCAAAGGAAGGTGAAAAATCTAAAATACTGTTAGCACTCCTCAATCCAACAGTATTGAATTAATAAAATAAAATCCAATGCTTTTAGAAAGATCAAGTGACAGCCTTTAAGTCTATTGCACTGCTTATAATAATAATAATCCAGACTAGAAACAGCACATACATAGTACTTATAAATTGAAGGAAATTAAAAGAAATAAGAAAACAAAAAATAATACTAAACAAAACCTGCCACTCGTGTGAGTACACATGGCTGTCAAGTGTCAATACGCGTGGAGGAAACCGCGTGTCACGTGAGAGGGGCCGTTGTCGCACGTGATAGGGTTTATCTGAACCAATTACAAAATCCAAATTCAAAATCCAAATTAGTCAACTGCTCTGGTACATAATACCATGACAAAAAGTCAAATGTAAAAATGTATCATTAATTATCACAAACAACAATTGATCAGTTTCAATTAATAAATTTATTTTCTTACATAAATATTTTTCTATAATAAATTTTATATTTTATATTTTTTTGTAGGTTTTTTGACATTTTTTTTTATTTTTCCTCCTTAAATAAACTTCAAACTAAATAAAATAAATAAACATAATCAAATATGACCAGTCACTTTTGTCACAATGTAATTTGGTCATAATGTGTCATGATTATTTTCTACAATTTTAATCATAACACAAAACGATATATACTTAGTTGATTTAGTCACGGCATGACATAATATATGAGGTAATTTACATTTCTAGTCATACCCTTCAACAATTCTACTAACCAACAAAATTTCCAAATTTAATTATTTCTGTTTGCTTCCTACTGAAGAAACGTATCACAAATCATGAATTTCTTGCTTTTACACCTCAAAAGAGCAAAACACCAAATAACTTTTTGTTAAAGTCACATTCAAGTCAATGTAAAATTACATTTATTAGTCAAACTAAGGTTATATAGCTTATCAGAATTTTGAAGTAGTAAAGACAAAGTTATGTCAAAGTTTGAAAAATAATACATGTCACAGTTAATAATGTCAAAACTTTTAGCAATTTAAATTTGATGCAGTTGCATAAGAAAATATTTAAAGTAGGCTTTTGGCGATTTGAAAATAAACCAACATAAAATCATTTGTCATTATAATTTTTAGTGCAACTCTATTGACTCGCACATTTGGAAATTTTTTATGGGTAGAAATTAATAGAAAAGAAGAGAGAGAAATAGAAAGAGTACATCAGTTCTTATATTGGTAGAAAGATCGGTAAAATTCTTACCGATCCAAGAACCAGTTTGTTTTTTTTCCTTTCATTTTTTCTAGTAAAATATAATTTTTTACAAAAATAGATAGAGTATCTTAAAATTTAGATATAATAGAAACATTTTATCTATTTTTTGAAAAACTTTTCGTATTTTACTAGAAATCTAATATAAGAATTCCCTCCATCTATACATCAGATTTAAAAAAAAAAAAAAAAAACTAAGTTTGGATCGGTAAGAATTTTACTGATCTTTCTACCAATGTAAGAACTGATGTACTCTTTCTATTTCACTCTCTTCTTTTCTATTAATTTCTACCTGAATGTCGATAAATAAAACATTTCATTTTTTTTTCTATCTGAATGTTTTCATTGCATTCACTTACACAAGAAATAACCACCGACAATTGATAATTATATCTAACAATTTAATTTTGATATATAAATTTTACAATTTTTATTATTAAAAAAAACTGAGACATCACGGAGACATAAAAAGTGAAGATATTTAAACTTTCAAATGTTCGATTCTTACCAATATTCAATTTTGAGTCTATAAATGAAAGACATTATCTTTCTTTAATGGCTTCATGCACATTATCTTATCTAATTTTATCTTTTTTATATTTTGGAGTTGATCAAAGACCCCTACTTAATAATTTTATTAATTTAAGAAAAGGAATACATAATATCTAGGGGTGCAAACGGATCGGATACGGATCGGATAGTGGTAAACCCATATCCGTATCCGTTTTTATTTTTTGGATATGGATACGAATCAGATATTAGACGGATACGTATGGATATAGATCTAATATCTGATAATATATACATCAAATATTTTCATAATATAAATTAAATTATATGGTATATATTTACTATTCAAATACGGATAATTAAAATTCAAAATCATATTTGTATATGTATCCGTACGGATATTCGGATATCATGTTATCCAATCCGTTTGCACCCCTAATACATATACAAGTTCGAAGTTTGAGAAAGAATAGACAAGGATAAAAATAGAACTAGATTTTAGTTAAGAGTTCGGCTTAAGTGCTATGAATAGCGTAAGATCCTATGTACTATTGATTTAAAAATTAATTGTATAAATTTCAAATGACGAATTCAAACTGTTAAAACCGATGTACTTTGTTATTGATGCGTTTACATACAAAATTTATAATTATTTAGTTCATTTAATATAAAGTCAAGCGGTCAAAAAATAATAAAAATAAATATATAAAAATTAACATAAAATTCATTATTTAGTTGGGTGGAGTCAAGATATTTAATATGCAATAAACCGATATACTTGGTCGTCATTGATGCATTAAAATTACGTATCCCTCCTCAAATGTGAATTCGTATCTTCTGAGTACTACAGAGGTACTATTATGTAAAGTAATTGCATCCGGGCTGTTCTTTTAACTTTGCACGAATCTCAAAGCACAAATAATACTGCCCCTTTCCAAATCCTAAATAGGCACCGTTTTTTAGTTAATCTGGACCGTAAAGTAGTGGGCTCCCCTTGTGCGGTCCTACATAAGATACTGATTTTTTTTTTAAATAGAATTACTCTAAATTATTTGAACCAAACGAGCCTTCGTTGTTTTGATTTTTGGAAAATAGCCTCCACCGATCCCTAGGACCGGTGGAGCAAAAAAAAACACAATCTACACCGGTCCTAGGGACCGGTGGAGTCTGTTTTGCGCCAGCCACACCTACCACACGGAAGACCACACGAAAAAACACCTGCACCGATCCTGTGGATCGGTGTAGCTCCAAAAATTAACTTTCCTTAATTATGTGTGAAGAAATTGGAAGAGTTCGGAATTAACTTTCCTTAATTCCCGTTCCTTTTATCAAATCTCTCTGCCTAGTGCCTCCTCTATATATATCTACAGTTCATTTCAATCACTGCATGATTTTTTTTTTTTTCAAATATATATGATCATGTAGTATATCTATCATCAGCCAATAACTATTGAAAAAAAGTAAAGTACATGATGAAAAACATATACATTACTAAAAAACATATACAACTATACAAGCCCGAAATTTTTAAATATAGCACAGAAAAAAAAAATATACCAAAACGGCACCGTTTCGTGGAAATTCCAGATTTAGCACGGCTGTAGATTGGCTGAGCGGTTTCTGGGGCTGCAGATTGGCTGAGCGAATAGGGCCTATTTTGTGGCATCTTTCATAAATCATAAAAAATAGTAAAAAAAATTCCAAAAATAATAAAAATTGGTATTCTACAAGTTCATTACATAACTAATTTACTGAGTTACGTAGATTGGAGAATAAAAATGAAAATCTTAATCGGAAACTTCAACTGAAGTTTTGAGACTCTTCCCTTTGTTTTTTGGTGATTCTGAATTTGAAAATCTAGCAAAGCGAGTTCGGACGCATGTGCATTTTCACAGGCTTTTCGAAAAGTGGTCATTTGCTGAAATCGGACACTCGAGCGCCGTTTTACAACCGTTTGAAGTTTCGTCATCGTTTTTCGCTTTTTCAGTGAAGATATCATCCCTATTCATACGTAATTTAGCGTAATTTACCGTATTTTAGCATAATTCTACATAATTATTGTAATTTTAAGTAATTTAGTGTAATTCAGCATAAATTAACATAATTTTAAGTAATTTAGCGTATTTTAATATAAATTAAAAAAAATTCAGATACATCAAAAGAAGTAATCTAAAAATTATTAAAAACAAAATTCAAATTTTTATGGTTCAATTTCATTCATATTGTCTCTAAAAAATTCGAATTTTATAAACTCTAATTGACTAGATGTGACATGTTGAAAATGTTAGCAAAAGAAATTGGAAGGAGAGGAAAGGGAGAGACAGCCGCGGGGCGGAAACCAAGCCTCCACCGGTTCTAGGGATCGGTGGATATGGATTGAGATTTTCTGTGGCGAGGTCAGGGGCTGGCACAAAACAGACTCCACCGGTCCTTAGGACCGGTGTGGTTTGTGTTTTTTTTGCTCCACCGGTCCTAGGGATCGGTGGAGGCTATTTTTCGAAAATCAAAACAGCGAAGGCTTGTTTGGTTCAAATAATTTAGAGTAATTCTATTTAAAAAAAAAAAATCTAGGATACTTGTCCCCTCAAATGTTGTGAAGCTAGAATAGAAAATGAAATTAAAGTATTTCCACAAAGCCGCGGATGCATGTTGCTTTTTAGTGGACTGTAGACCGGTGGTCCAGACCAAAATTCAAATACTTGGACTCACTAGACGGCTAGAGGCCTAGAGCCCTAGAGGCGTAATTTACAATGCAAAACCCCAAGGTGAATTGTTTTTGCGCTCTAACTTGCACATCCTACTTTCTATTTGACAAATTTCAATGGCCCGGCTTCATTCAATCATTCAATCTTCTTTAAGATTCACGCTCCTGGTTTACAGAAGATCAAACGGCTCCGAGCAGACATCAAAACATATTATTGGAGTTTTTATTTATGTGAGCACATTTTTCATATTTATTTTTCAATTTTTACTATTTACTTCTTTGTAAAATTGGTCAACTACAAACTATTGACTTCTGTAAGAAAAAAATCTCGTTTTCTCCAAACTTTGTAAGGAAGATATATGTTGCAATAATTGTTCGACGTTTGAGACTTCTATATATTTATCATTTGTAGGAAGCAAATATTTCAGCTTTTACTAACTTCTTTGTTAAATTGGCCGACTACAAACTATTGACTTTTGTAAGAAGAAACCTCGTTTTCTCCAAACCTTGTACGGAAGATATATGTTGCAATAATTGTTCGACATTTAAGACTTCTATTATATTTATGATTTGCCTCATATATTTAATATTAGATATCAAATATGTAAAATTATGTCTTATTAACCCAATTATCAAAATCTCAAATAAGTAACTTTATTCATGATTTTACCTGATATATTTTTTACTAGACAAACAAAACCATTTATAAGATATTTGCAGACACAATATTATAAAAAAAAGTACTAAAATAGATAAAACAACAATCCAAATCATATACAAATTCAAATCTACTACAATACATCTGACCGTTTATTTAAATCGGATACAAATGTGGATTTAAAGAAGATTCGAAGAAAAATTGTTAGTTTGAAATTTTCTCCAAATAGATGAAGTGCCTGAGGGGATACTCTTCCATCATATACAGAATGTGAAGTTCAATTGGGGGCTCCATAACAAAACTATTGCAACAACAATTAGACCTGGTCCACCTCGTACAAGTGACCCGTTCAAGTTTTTAATTCCTTTCATGTTGAATAAGACGGAATCCAAGAGAAAAGCCATCGCTCAATCCATCCGTTGCTGAAAGAGCAAGATCCAGATGGACGGTGGATCTCGATTGAGCACCTTTATGATGTCAGGTGTTTTTTTTTGTCACAGTAATCATGCATGGTTTGTTAGCTGCTAATTGTGTTTTACTATTACCAAAGGGCAAAGGCTGCTAAGAGCTAAGAGTCAAACTTGACACGTGAAATAGCGACAGCGAATCGCCTCACCACATTTATGGGGATTGGGGAGTCACCAAGTGAGGAGACAAGTATCCTCTATAGTACCGCATAAGTGGGCTCACTACTTTACGGTCCAAATTAACTAAAAAACGGTGCCTATTTGGGATTCGGAAAGGGACAGTATTATTTGTGCTTTGAGATTCGTGCAAAGTTAAAAGAACGGCCCGGATCCAATTACTCCACAGAATAGTACCTCTGTAGTACTCAGAGGATACGAATTCCCAAGTGAGGTGGGAGGGACCAATTTTGGATGGGGAACAAGGTTGTAATTTTCTTAATATTATTTAATTTTAAATTGACTACAATAATGAGAGGTAAAAAGTGACTATCCGCGATGGTATACTGACAGTATCCCTCACGGATACTGTTCCATTATTGTAGTACTATGCATTGCATATTTTGGTATGTACTAAATTTTCATTTTAAAGTCCAAATAGTACAGTCGATCTGTACCGCTTAACATGAGTTTTATATGAAAATGTATTTGGATGCCAAACTTTACATTTTTATAATTTTTTACTATTATTTTAAATATGTACAAAATCACATGATCTAAAGATTCTCGACTATTCGAAAATAGTTATTTTCTACCTATCTAAAGCAAATAGTAAAAATATTCTAGAAAATGTAAACTATGCCCTCCAAGTACATTTTTATATGAAGATCATGAAGAATGGTTCGGATCAATTATATAGACTTCGAAAATGAAGATATGCATTCATAGTACGTATGAATCAAAGTGTGCTATGTATAATACCGTAGCATCACTCTTATAAATTAATAATGAATTTTCATATCACAAAGTTTTCTAGTTTTTATGTATGAAAAAAATGACTTTAATTATCAATTTGAATTATTTATAAAATTATATTTTTTATAATAACAAAAATAAAAAATAAAATAGTAATCGTCTTGGTAATATGAATATTAATTTAAGTGTCAATATTCTTTTAAAAAATACAGTCTATAGATGAAAAGATCATAAATTATAAATGTTTTAAATTTTATACCATATATACACAGTCGAGTGTCATTGTCACTTATTAAATAGTTTTTTTTGAGAAAAAATGAGAGTCCCGCCCTCATTTGCACTTATTAGATAATCAATTGGGAAGATGATAATTGGTATGTAAAAATGTTAGGCATTTTTACAAGAGTGAGGCTACGGTACTATGCATAGCACAGATTGGTCCGTGCTACGGCTCAATATTTGAGTTTTCAAAATCCTAACGGTCGATCCGAACCGTTCAACATGATTATAAAATGAATATGTACTTGCAAACCAAATTTTACATTTTTTTGAATTTTTTTACTATTTTTTTAGATAGGTAGAAAATCACTGTTTTTGGATGGTCCAGAATTTTCAGATCAAGTGATTTTCTACCTATCTAAAAAAATAGTAAAAAAAATTGAAAAAATGTAAAATTTGGTTTGCAAGTACATATTTATTTCATAATCATGTTGAACGGTTCGGATCGACCGTTAGGATTTTGAAAACTCAAATATTGAGCCGTAGCACGGACCAAACCGTGCTATGCATAGTACCGTAGCCTCACTCTTTTTACAATGCTCATTCTTTATTTTATCCTGTGAGTTAGTAAAATAAATGCAGTAGATCCGTTCAATAAATCTTGATATAAATTGCACCGACACCATAAAAAATTATCATAAAAAAGAAAACATAATATGGATACTTAATTCATGAGATCAGACTTTAAGAGCTACATTTTCTCTCTTTAATGTAACCTCCAGCTGTCCCTGGGTTGGAGCATAGAGGGGCCTCTTGTATTAAATATTTTTAAAATGCTATGATAGTATGATAGAGGAAATGTCAAAAGGAAACAAATGATGATTACATTAATGAAACACTATTCATTATAATAATTTATAATCTAATCTTGGTCAAAACCATGTTGATTTGCTTATCATTTCGTTTACTTTTGTAGACTTGGCTCCAATGAAGTTCAAGTACTCTAAATTAAAATTAGAGTATGTTTGACAGTAAAATTAGGGTGTTTTGAGCTTATTAGTTTTTTTATGAGTTTAATTTTAAAACATATTAGATTAACTTCAAACAATAAATTTAAGCAGTTGAAACCAATCTACTTCACAAGTGATGCATGTAAAATCAAAATCTATAAAATTTTAATTCATTAAGTATAAAAATTAGAAAAAATGAATTCATTATAATTAATTAATAAACCTAGTTTTTTTTACCACTTGACTTTAAGTTATATTAAATAATTTTTTTATAATTATGCATGTAAACACATCACTCATGAAGTATATTTTTTTCAACAATTTGGATACATTGTTTAAAGTCATTCCGATAGGTTTTGAAGTTAACAATACCCTAGTTCTACTCATAAGATTAATTATTTGGTAGTTTTAACAATATTTTTAAATCAATTAAAAACTAAAAGAAAAAGATAAGATTGTAAGTGTGTTGCTGGATATATAGCGGGCTAACAATTAAATTAATTTAAAGTACCATTAATTTGACATCGAAGCTCATTATATTGATACAAATTTAAATAAATTAACGAAGTTTTATAAAAAATTGTATATATATAATAATGTTTAATTACATAAAATTGAAATTCAGGAAATAATTAAATTGTCAAAATAATGAAACTTATGAAGGTGAAATATTAATCATTAATTTATGTATAAAGTACTATGTTCAATTTTAAAATTTCTAATTATTATTAGTCTTGTCTCTTTCTAGTACTTTTACATTGTTTACGTACATAACATATGCTTAAAATTTTTCTTTAGCTATTTATTTAATGATACTTTTTGGTGAAAGAAAGAGATGGACTTTAGTTGTAGGAAAAAAAAAATCCTTTTCTCTAACTTCATTATTTTTGTTTTCTAACTTTTTGTACTTGCAACTGAGTTTCTCATGAAAAACAAATATAATATATGGATGGTAAAAATTGGTATTTGAATACATTTTGGAAAAAGTTGTACAATGTGTTGTAAAATCCACAAAATTCCATGGGTTTGTGTCAGGTAGAAAGCCCTAGTTTTTTTAAAATAAATCAAACTTTTACAGTACATTTAATTCGATATTATAAATATTATTCAAGTACATTTATATAGGACGTGTATCAAAGTGATTCAATTTGAGTTCAATTAATTTTTTATCATAAAGTTATTAAAAATTTACTGTAAAAAAATGTAATTTATTTGAGAAGATGCTAAACGACTTCCAAACAAATCAAAATTCGATATACACATTAAAAATAATATAAAGTACACATCTGCAATTTTGGCTTTTAATTTGAACAATATTCTAAAGATATTATATACATAGAGAGAGGGGCTAATATCAAAACGTTTGTTCCTGGACCTTGGAACAAATGTTTTGGTTTTTACATTTTTAAAGTTCAAACAGTCGATCCAAACCGTTCAGCATTCTATCTATATTAAAATGTGCTTAGAGACCAAATTTTACATTTTTTTGAACTTTTTACTATTTATTAAGTCAATATTAAAATCGTCGTTTTCAATGATCCATAAATTTTTCGATTTTAAAACTGGCTTAATAAATAGTAAAAAAATTCCAAAAATGTAAACTTTGGTCTGCAAGGATATTTTTATATACATATTACATCTAACGGTTTGGATCGACTGTTTAGACTTTGAAAATCAAAAAGAGGAGGGTTCAAATGCCTCCACCATGCCTCCATTTCTAAAAACTTTAATTAATCAAAATTTAAAACTTAAAAGTCAAAATAAAACCGTTGGATATGATCTACATCATTTTATCTATGCACGTGTAAAAAATTATGATATTTCAATTTTGTTTTGGTTGTCATCAAGAGCTTGTAAAAAATGTACTAATTTGGATAATTTCTAGACGTTGATTTTTCAACTTATTAATTCATATAAAAACAAAATCGAAATGTGTTAAATTTTTATGAGCATATAGGAAAATAACATAGATCATATCTACCAGTTTTATTTTGACTTTTTAAGTTTTAAATTTTGAGTTATTAAAGTTTTTAAAAATAGAGGTATGGTGGAAGAACAAAAAATGAAGGCATTTGAACCCTCCTCAGTCAAAAAATCAATTAGTAGCACAGGGGCTCAAGAATATATTTATACTTTTATATTCTTATTTGCTTAAAGGATTAAAAAAACAAATTTGGTCCAGTATTATTGTGCTTTAAAATTCATAAAGGAAAATTTTGAACGGTACGGATTTTCCACATATCACCTCAAATTTTGAGATATTTCAGGGATGTATATTGGATATGGGCTCCATTTCTTAGCCTACTCATCAGCATCATAAAGGCAGAGATTTGACTTGAATAATTCAAAAGTCCCTTTCTTTCACCTCCTCTCTCTCTCTCTTCTCTCTCAACAAATCGCCTTAAATAAACCCAGTTCCCACATCCTCAACACAAACTTCTCTCTCTCTCTCTCAAACAAAGAAACACCCCAACATTTTTTTGTCACACTCATACAAAACCCACCAAGTACATAAAACAAATAGAGGAAATGGAGAAGCTACACACAGAGCAGATTGGTGACTTCCAAGAAGCCTTCTCTCTATTTGACAAAAATGGAGATGGTATGTATTTTTTTTTAATTATTATTAAATGCAAAGTGCACATATGTATATATACTCTGTTGTCAAGAGTTTTGGTTATCTTCTGTGGTTTTGTATTTTAAATTTGTATTCTTACCTTGTTTTTCTGGGTTGTTTTTATCTTATCTTAATCCAAGGTTTAAGTTGTAGTTGCTGTTTTTGTATTTTCCATTTTTTTTTCCTTTTTAATTAGTGTCAATGCTCTGTTTTGCATTACCAGCGTACACTAAATTTTTATGATACATATTTGAAATCTTGAGAAATAATCCATATGAAATATAAGTTAATTTAAAATCTGATTGAGCATATATTAAAACTGTACCATCAAAATGTTTTAAATTTATTTATGAAAGGCTAAATATTTTCAAATGGATCCAAACTTCATGGACATATCTAAATTTTTAATGTTTTTTATTTAAATCATAATTATTTAAATATCAAATGGATAATTTCTAATTAGCACAAAAAAATAATATAAATTGCTACAGTACAAAACCATTTTACAACCTGAGTTTTGACAATAATACCCTCCTACTTACAGGGATAAAATTGGAAAAATACAAAACTTAAGTCAAGTTCAAAAGTATTTCATACAAAGAAAAAATCAATGCCTTTGCTTTGAGGGCATGACTAATTGTGGGACATGCAACAAGAAAAATGCTCTTTATAGTGTCGCTATTTTCCAAATCAAGTATTTTTTACTTCTTCTTTTTTTAAGTGCCAACTACCAAAAGGAAAAGTTAAAAGAAAAAAGTGGTTTATTCAGACCAAAAGAAAAATTCATTTTTACAACCTTCTAAAAAGCAAAAGTTGTTCCCACTGATTGTGAAACAGAGATTTAACTCCCATGTATTTACAAATTAGCAAGGTTTAAATAAGAAAAAAAAACACAATCGTTTTATTTTGAGACAAATTTGTCATGCTTAATTTGATTTTGATTTTATGCAGGATGTATAACATTTGAAGAATTAGCTGCTGTGATCAAATCATTGGGGCAAAACCCAAGCAAGGAAGAGCTATATGACATGATAAATGATGTTGATTCAGATGGAAATGGTACCATAGAATTTGGGGAGTTTTTGAATCTCATGTCCAGAAAATTAAAGGTAAAATCATAACATTTTATATATATCAACTACAAAATACCGAAATTATTTTTTCTAAGTACAAAACTCAGCAGTCATTTTTTTTTTCTTTCTAGTAAGTTTGAATACATTAGTTCAGTAAAACTGTTGAATGCATGCATTTCAAACTATTGAATTCAGTATTTTTTTTGTTGTTTGAAATTATTTAATGTATGCATTTGAGATGAGGATTTTTTTTCAGTTGTTTGAACATATATATGAGAGAATTATTGTATATATGATTATTTTTATTTTATTTGTACCAGACTAACAATTTATTTATTTGTTTCTTTTGTAGGAAAATGATTCAGAGGAGGAACTAAAGGAGGCTTTTAAGGTATTTGACAAGGATCAAAATGGATATATCTCAGCTTGTGAGGTACTTATTGTATTATAAATTTAAACCTATATTTGTATTTTTCTGTTCTTCTTCTGTTTTTATAAATGATAATTAAATTTTCTGAACTCTTTTTTCTTTTTTTAATCTATAGTTGAGAAATGTAATGATAAATCTGGGGGAGAAATTAACCGATGAGGAGGTCGAACAAATGATTAAAGAAGCCGATTTAGATGGCGACGGTCAAGTAAACTACGACGAATTCGTGCGCATGATGATGCTTTCTGATCAACAACAATAATTAATAGTTTTGATTTGATCAAAATTTGATTGTTAGTAGAGAGTTTGTACTTAAAAATTTTCTTCTTTGGGTTAGTTTAATTTAATTCAAAGATTTGTTCTCTATCGTTCTTATTTTCTAAGAAGATAATTGAACGAATATTTCCTTTGATTTATTTTCCCTTTGTAATGCATCCTTCTGTTAGAATGTGTTGGAGCCTAATTAATTGTTTCTTTGAAAGAATAAATAATAATAAAAATAATTCTTTTGTTATTTGTTCTATTTCATGCAAATTTGTTAAGTTAATAGGGATAATGTGTTTGAATATAACCTATAAAATCAATTTAGTCAAAATTGAAGGGTCTATATGAACACCTTTTATTCAGGGTTTTGTGTTTATGAGAATAATGTGATGTTGATCTGACAGATAGACCCCACAATAATAGAAATGTCGCGACATGTTGGTGACTCATCACACCTTCGGCAACACCATAAATTCCACATTGGATCAAGACTAATTAAACAAGTGATCTCTTAATTACTCTGACCACTCTTAGCTGTCACCTGTTTGATTTCTTTAAATTATGATTAAGTACTAAGCTTAGAGATTGGCACTGGATAACTTAAAAAATAAGAACTCATTATATTTTAGAGATCCACCTTGAGATTCGTGTACAAATTAAAATTATAAATTAACTTGTGATTCTAGCTAAATATTCATGAAAATGAAGTGTCACTGTAAATCTGTCAATAATTGTGTAAAATAGGGAAGACTTTTGAGAATAAAATTCTAAACTCTAGATATATTTAAGTGAAATGATGATAATAATAATAATAATAATAATAATAATAATAATAATATATGGATCAAAATATTAATTTATATTATTATTTATCGATCATGTCCAGGGGATTTGTCCAAAATAAAAGAGGAAATGATACAAAAAAATAAAAAATAAAAACTAAGCATCGATAAACTAAGGAACCACACGTCAGTTCTGCGGTTTCTTAACAAGAAATCGCGGAACTGTTGTAGTTCTTTCTATGCTATCGAAATTTTTGTGTCATATATCTTTCCGGTTAATTAAAAAATATTTACTACTTTTCTTAAAATAAATAATTCTGAAAAATGTTAAATTAGGATATAAAAAAAGTTGATGAATTGAATTATGGTTTTGTCCAAAATTAAACTGTACTCAAATAGTTTACAGTCAAATTCCTACTCCTTGCATTTAAGTCCACACCAAGAAATTTTTGGCATCAATGACTAGAAATAGTTGGTTGAATAAATGGATTGAAATGGTCTGTTGTTTTGAATTCCAACATAAACAGAATCAGACCAGTTTTGTGTTTAGATTAATTTGAGGTAAGATTTGAGGGAAATTTTCTCCACTATGAAAATTTAATTCTTATGTTGATTTTTTTTTAATCCTAACTTAGAGCCTGTTCGGTAATATTAATTATTTCTAATGAAAATTGAATTAAATAAGTATGAATTCTTTCATATTAATTTGGCAATTCTTAAAAAAAAATCATAGAAAAATTTAAAATATAAGTGAATACATGGAATATCTCATGATTGTGAAAAAGGAAGCAAAGTATTTGTGTGGGAAAATAATTAATTAGAATGAATTATATATAATTTTCTCGTGAAAAAAAGGCCGAGTTTAGGAATAAACAAAACAACAATATTTTTCGGAATGAAATCTGGTGCTTTTCTTTTGAACCTGTTTTTCTCATTTAACCGTTAATTTTCGTTGAAATTTACGCATAAAAAGAACAGTTAGATGAGAAAAAGTAATTTTGTTTTTTCAAAAAAAAAAGCAACAGATTCTCTTCCATAATTTTCTAAATTTTATGAGAAAAAAATGTGCCGAACATATTATTTCCAAAAAGAAATTCCCATGGAAAGAAAATGCCACAGAAAGTTGTTATTCTTAAATCATCAAATCCCCATCAGAATTGCAATAAATTGACCTTGAGGTCATCAAATTAAACCGAATATATATTTTGTCAAAATTGAAAAAGTAGTTTGTCTAGATATGCTTTTTTAATTAATTATGATGTTTTCAAATATACTGTAGAAGCAACATAAAAAAATACACAATTGCATTGCCTATTACATCAGCAAAATAAATAAGAGATAAGTGGAAATAGGATCACGTCTAAACCTACTATTCTTTCCTACTTTGACACATTTTTAGACCATAATCTTCTAAAATGTCCCTAGAAAGAATTTAAAAATATTTAAATATTTGTGTGCCTTTTTGAGTAATTGCATGACAGAAACCCTCAGCCACATGTTTGACCAAAATCAAATCATATTATTATTATTATATATATATAGAATTGGGCTAGGGTGAGACGTGAATTAAAAGACTTGTTTTACTCCACGCAACAAATTTCTATTTTGAAAATGCAAACAACCAATCCGAACTGCTCAACATGATCTCCATATTGAAATGTGCTTGGAGACCAAATTTTATATTGTTTAGAATTTTTTTACTATTTATTAAGCCACTTTGAAAATCACTGATCCAATGTTTCAGAAGTTTTTACTGTTTTTTTTACTGTTCACCTGGATCAGCGATTTATAAAGTGGCTTAATAAATAGTAAAAAAATTCCAAAAAATGTAAAATTTGGTCTCCAAGCACATTTCAATATGGAGATCATGTTGAGCTGTTCGAATAAGTTGTTTGGATTTTCAAAATGAAAATATTGCATGGAGTAAAACAACTTTTTACTCTACGTCTCACCGTAGCTCATCTCTATATATATATACACACACACACTTCTTTAGATATATCGTAATGAATTAACCCACTTTGCCATCACACTTATATATATTTGTATATATATTTAGTTATTAACATAACATGTACCGAGACAGTAGAAACCCATCCTGCAGTGACTTGCAACAGGATCTGATACAGAGAATATGTAACAGAGAATCCAGACTGTTATTTAGATGAGCTAGTAGTCAGGGTAGGTTTCTGAAATCCATGAAACCTTGCAGAGAATTATTAAACCAGTTTTGGTACCTTTGTAGTGGTGTGAAAAGCCCAAAATACAACAGGCCTCAAGGCCCATAAAAAACTAATGAGGTCCATTTGAAAGAGGAATTTAGGTTTGAGAAGTTAAAAAGGAGTTAGCTTTAGGCTAGGCCCAAAAGCTATTAACTATGTCTTAGTTAATTAATAATAGTACTCAAATATTAACATTTTATACAATCTAAAAGCATAATACAATGCTTCATGAGTTATTTTTCAAGTCCTTGCCTTGTAATTTATTATTATATTTTTGTAATATAAAAAACTCAATAATTTATTATTATATTTTTTTTAAATAGAGAATAATGAAGTATATTTTATAAAATAATAAAATATATATTTAGAATGATTTGGACAATTAGTATGAAAGTTCAAAGCAGCTATTGACTGCATCAATTGTTGTTGTAAATGAAAATAATGAGAAAATTTATTTATAGACACTTATTAGTGTTTATTTTCAGAATTTCAATTCAGAATGTGTGAGTCAACAGAGTTGTACTAAAAAAATAATGACAACTGATTTTATGTTGGTTGATTATTCAATGTTGAAGTGCACCATATATATATTTGCAAATCGCCAAAAGCCACCTTGAATTTTCTTATTCAACTACATCAAAATTTAATTGCTAAAAGGTTTGACATAATTATTACATATAATAGTTTTCAAACTTTTGACAACTTTTTCTTTACTTAATTACTTCAGAGTTCTGATAAACAATATAAACTTAGTTTGACTAAATGTAATTTTACATTGACTATTGAATGTGACTTTTACAAAAAAATCATTTGGTGTTTGCTCTTGTGAGTTCTAGACACAATAAATTCATGACTTGTGATTTCATCAAATTAAGTTTCTTCAGCAAGAAGGAAACAGAAATAAATTTGGAAAATTTGTTGGTAAGTAGTACAATTGTTAAAGACTTAAAGGGTATGACTAGAAATGTAAATTCGTGTCGTGTGACTTGAGTCAAGTATCATATATTGCGTCATGACCAAATCAACTTTGTATATATCGTTTCGTGTTATGATCAAAATTGTAGAAAATATCACGACACGTTAGTCACGTTTTCACCAAATCATGCTATGATCCACGTGACGTGATTGTGAAAAATATATAAAAAATGATAAATAAATAAATAATGTTTTAGAAAATTATTTATGTATAAGAAAATATTTTTTTTTTATTGAAACTGAATTGTTGTTTGAGATAATAAATGGTTTATGTTGTTATGTGCATGTAGTCATGTTTGATTTTGTGTTGTGGCGTGTTGTATTACGTGTCGTACCGTATCACAGACGACACGCAAGTTTTTACATCCTTAATTCCTTTTGACTTTTTGTTATGGTATTATGTACCAAAGCAGTTGACTTTTGATTTTGAATTTGGATTTTGTAATTGGTTCAGATAAACCCTATCACGTGCGACAGCGGCCCCTCTCATGTGACACACGGTTTCTTGCACGCGTAGTTGAGAATTGGCATTAATTGACAGCCATGTGTACTCAGTACTCACACGACTGCCAGGTTTTGTTTATTAATATTTTTGTTTTCTTATTTCTTTTTCCTTCAATTTATAAGTACCATGTATGCGCTGTTTCTAGTCTGGATCAGTGTGGTAAAAAACGTCCGTTTAAACTGATTAATCGGTCGATTATTCGTTGGCGGTAATCAAACCGTCATGAATTTTTCTGACTAATCGACCGATTATTCACGATTATGACCGATTATTTCTGATTATTTCCGATTAATCGCTTGGCGATACTCTGTCCGTCCGACGACCGCATACCGTTATTTACAACACTAATCTTGATTATATTATTATAAGCAGAGCAATAGATTTTATTTTGTTAACTCAATACCGTTGGATTGAGGAGTTCTAACAGTATTTTAGATTTTTCATCTTTTTGGTCTCCATATATCTATTTTATTATAGAAAAAAAAAATTATAGTCATTTATTTATTAACACACAATATTTATATGTTATCTAAGCATATCTCTTACATCTGTGAAGATAGTGTAGAGACAGTGACACACTTATTTAATAATTGTTCTTTCTGTGTATCTCATTATTATTGAATTCATGCTGTATGGAGAGGTCTGACAACCTGGGCCTGCTTTTCAATCTTTTAATTCATAGATTTAGAAACAACAACAAAAAAAACCTTTCTGGATGGGCAGCAAAGCACTTGAAATGGCCCAATTGGAGTCCATCCAAGCCCAACAAGCTATCTAGTGAGAATATTGCTAATTGAGACTTAAAGTACATGTAGCTAGGAATATAATATACTTGAATATCTATATATCTTCATAAAAAGTATTATTATAGACCTGGATTATGATTATACTTCTGACTATTATTCCATTGATGAAGTAAATGCAGAAAGCACACACACAATATCTAGTATAACTTGTCAGTTTCTTTCCTTATTGTGTAGTGGCAAATGAAATGACCCACCTATAGATTAATCATATATTTTTTTCTGGAGTAATTGATTTCTTACGTATATATATATTGATAAAAAAAATTAAACCATTTATTCTCAAAATCAACCAATTAGAAAACTACATATTTCTCTTAAACAAGTTATATATTTTTTAGTTTTTAATAAAGGGTAAAATTGGTACTTTATAAATCTAAAATGGCTTTTAATAGAAAAATCAATATTTTGATAAATTTGTGAGTTTTTTAAATTTCAGAAGGGTAAAATGTGAAATTATGAATTTTAGAGGAGGAGAATTTCATCCCCAAAATTTAAATGCGTTAAAAAAACGAACATTGTACAAATAAGTTTGTATATAATTTACTTTATTCGTCCATAATATCCTCTAATGTAGAAACTAATAATAAACACTTCAAATTGAAAACAGCCATATTATTAAAAGGTAAATCAGAACAAGAACATCAAAGCAAACATAAAACATGCTAAATAAAAGTTAAACCAGCATTCATCTACCAGCAGTAATTACTAATTAGTGTGCTGTTACGTATACGTCATACTCCACAGTGGCGGTCGTGTAGTCCATCGTGTGAGTCTTAGCAATGGCATACCCACGTGCAAGTCGAAACTGCCCCGTACCACCGACTACTGACATCTCTCTTGTTGAGTGCATCGGCGTGTTTCGCCCCAATACTGTTATTACACTGCCGTTGTAGGCACCATCCGTGAAAACCAAGTTCATCGCCTATATAAGTGAAGGACACATAATATACACATATTACTTCACTACTTCATATAAAAGAAAAGATATCAATTCATTCTTAACTCTTAATATAAATGTCCTGGTTTAATTTGAGAGGGATTAACAAGGGCTTGTATACCTGCATGAAGCCGAGTTCGCCAAGACAGGATGCGGCGTACAAACCCTGCGCCCGGCCCACTTCCTTTGAGGAGGGATCTGGGCCCTCTGTCAGCTTATCATCCATCATGTTCATCATGCCGAATGATGTCCTCGAGCCGCTCGTCGGCTGAGTTATCATTACGGATGTTGGGTTCTTGCCACTTACAATGTCATGGAAGAAGAAATGGATGTGTGTCATGCCGGCCTCGACCTTCACATTGTCCGGGGAAAGGGTCTCTAATTGAGCCTTGGTAGAGGTGACATAAATGAGGGAGAAGAGAAAGAAGGAGAGAATGATGACAGAATTTGGTGCTAACATGGAAGCCATTTTAGTGTATTAGTGCCTCAGTGGGGAATGGGCTAGCAA
This sequence comes from Carex kokanica, assembly GCA_025461125.1. Lineage (NCBI taxonomy): Eukaryota > Viridiplantae > Streptophyta > Magnoliopsida > Poales > Cyperaceae > Carex > Carex kokanica. The sequence continues at coordinate 179,784 of JAJGRX010000950.1, forward strand.
GTGTCCATGGATATAAAGAGGGACAATGTTTGTGGGTAGGTATTCTAGAGAAATCATACCTTTTTTCTGTGGAATGTGAATTGTTAACCTATTTGGCAAAAAGAAAAAAAAAGAAAAAAAACATCAACCTTGGCCATATTGATGATATAATTTTTTAATTAAATGTTCTTACTTTTTAGTAACCGGGACTTTTATATATAATTAGTATATAATTTTGATGTCTTGATGTACTTATCATGAGTGGATGTTATTCATCTTTTATTAAATAGTGACATATGATGATGTAACTGAAAGCAATATATAAAGAGGAGGGATCCACTTACAACATTTGTAAGTCACAACATCTTACAATAATTTAGTTTTGCGATTTTTAAAATCTAAACAGTCGATTCAAATCGTTCAACATGATATCTATATATATTAAAATGTACTTGGAGATAAAATTTTACATTTTCTTTTATTTTTTTACTATTTATTAAGTCTTTTATAAAACTGTTGTTTTATTTATTAAGTATTTTATAAAACTGTTATTTTATTATATCCCATTTCCATTTTGTTTGAACTTTGAAAATCGCAAAATCAAATTATTATAAGATGTTATAACTTACCACTGTTGTAAATAAATATCTCTTTATATATAAAATGACAAAGGTAGTTCTTGTTTCAACTTCTAGACCATATGTGTGAATCAAAATGAGTTCAGTGAATTGGAGGGCAGTGAATCAAAATGGAAGTGAGATAATAATAAATTTACTAATCCTCAATCGGAGGAGATATCCAATTATATCCAGACCTATAATCAGCCAGGAACCCGTTATATATATGAACTCTCTTACTCTTTTTCCCTCCCATGTGGGCCTAATCAAAGACAGATCTGTCATCTGGAGGACCGGAGTACTTTTTTTTTCTTCTTTTCTCTCTAATATTCTCCATTTTCAGGGCCAATGGCCACCTCCATTTCTTCTCCAATTTGTGTTTTTTTATTATTATTTCTAACTTCTTTTTTATTCAACTTCTAATATTATATTATTTATTATTTTTTATATATTTATATTTTAGGGTAATAATGTGCAAATTTGAGAAATTTTATTTAAATAGATGAATTTTCAAATTTTAATTTTGTTAATATGTATTTGTATCTTACAGTTCATATGTTTTAATTATCCGATAATTATTCATTTTTATTTGTTTTCAAACCCGTATTCGTGAATTATCTGCTCCATATCCGTATTTGTTTAAACAAGATTTGGGTTTAAATTTTGACATTTGTTTACTATCCGTATTCGTATCCACTGAATGAGCAGCTCCGTTTTCCCTCCTTAAATTGAAGAAGCAACGGGAGATAAAGAAGAAGAAAACATCAATTAATCAATGTGAAAATTAAAAATGTATAACAGAGGTACTTGTTCATAACTATATTTTAGTTTTTTGAAATCATTCCAGGCCATTTTTTCTGTACATAATTGCGAAAGCTAAAAATTGCCATCCAAATAATGGACACTTCCTTTTTACTATAATTGTGAGGTATCAAAGTTTTAAAGATTGGAAAAAGAGAAAAATTGAAGTTAGTGGTCCAGTTGAACGAATCTGTTCTGACGAGTTATGATTTTCTCAAGTGGGACAATACAGCTTGTGAAATAAGGCTCTTTTCACCCAGAAAGAAAAAAGAGGAGAAACTCTAGCTGTCGCCCACCGCTTCCTTCTTTCTCCTCCACCTCTCTCCATTTCACTCCTCCCACTCTTAGTTTTTTTGTCCGACATAGCGATATCCTTCCCTCTCTCTCATCTCTATCTCCTCAAACGGAGAAGAGAACGAGGGAGAGGGGAGGGGGCCGAGCCGAGCCGAGCCGATTGGAGTTGAGAATGCAGTATCGTCGGAGCTCGAAGTGTAGAGTCTTTATTCCCATGTTAATCGGAGCGCGGCGTCTATCAGACGAAAATGGATCCGGTCGTAGATAGATATGCAGAAAGAGCTAATAGGGTGTTTTTTAGAGTAGATAAGTATGATTAGTTGATTAGAGCAGTGTACGTGATTCATAAGAATAAATGAGTTTAGATCTAGAAAGGAGAGTCATTCGACCCGTTATAGTCCGTTTTTTATTAATGAAACTATCAGTGTCCATTTAAAGCTCTTAACTTAAAAAAAAAAAAAATTCTCAAGTGGGAAGAAATTAATGCACCACTGAGGCGGCAGATGTTCAGCCTTCAAAGTTCAAAGCGTGACAATTACTCTTCAAGATTTAAGACTTTATTTCCAATGCTTTTCAGTTCGCTTCTACTTTTAGGAAGCATGCCACTTAAACATGAGAGACGCGCGTGCAGTTGGTTCCATAGATTTCATCAGATTTTTTTTTTAAACTTTTTATTTAAGGTTAGAATTCAAATCAGCTAATTAACTATGCAATATTCACACAACATATCTTTTATTCAGATTTCGTACGTGCAACCTTCTACATTAAAGGTATTACCTATAACACTAGATCAAATGCTAATTCTTCATCGAGTTCATTAGATATCACAATCAGACAAAATGAGTCCGATCAACTTTGATTCAGACTATCATTTAGTTTTTAGCCGATTCAAGTTATGTCGAATCTGATTCATTAACCTTAAAATTTTTCAAGTTATAACAATAATGCAGTATGATAAAAGAGTTAATGGTACATAAAATATAGTCAGGTTCAAAATTAAGACATAAATGGATATAACAATAAGCATGCAGTATCCTAACTTGGATTTATCATTATAATATCATGTGATATTGAAATTAACTCGGGCAGTGTATTTGATAATGTTTATATACATCAGATTTTGAGGCGAGAGAGGGATGGATCCGATTTCATGTACGTACCCTTAAAAAATTACGTATTTCCTCCTCTAAAATTTATAATATCATATTTATCCTTCTAAACTTTAAAAACTTACAAATTTATCCATTTTATTGTCTTTTGTATTAAAACTCATTTGAAATTTATGAAGTATCCATTTTACTCTTCATTAAAATATAAAAACTAGTAGCATGTATCAGAAAAATGTCAGTATTATAATTGAAGGGTTTTCGAGGACAAATAAGTTATTTTTCTCTACCTCTGACGTTTACACAAACATATACCTAACTGTGTAAGCGTCAGAAATAGAGAAATGACCTATCTGCTTTCGAAAATACAAGACTGACATTTTTCCAAAACATGATACATATTTACCGTCAGATTAGAAGACTGACATTTTTCTAAAACATGATACATATTTTATTTTTTAATAAAAGGTAAAATGGGTACTTGATAAATTTAAAATGAGTTCTACTAGAAAAGACATTAAAATGAGTAAATTTGTGAGTTTTTGAAGTTTAGAGGGAGAAATACGTAATTTCGAAGTGTTTGAAGGGTATACATGAAATTCTCCCTTATTTTTAAATGTCATAAAGGTACATTGTTTCTTTTGTAGTTGAACAAACAAAATAAGATGAATAAGAGCTGTTGCTAAACATTTTTTGGCTTATGTTATAACAAATTAACACTCCTTAATTCTGCTGGACAGTAAGACACGCATAACCATTTATGACAGGAAGTTCATAAACATAACACTAACAAATCATAGCTCTTACAAAACAAGAATTGGAGTAAGATTTTGACCTGAGCTTTTAATTTTTTCAAAAGGTTCATATTACTGATAGAGGAAGAGAAAAGAGATCAGCTGATGTCTCACAAGTTATGGCCTGAGAGAGAACTGTCGGGCCGAGGCCAGACAGAAACTATGCTAGGGTTAGTTGGTCTTGCCGGTGCCAGTTCTCACAGAAAGGATTGGTCACAATAGCACCAGATGCGTCAGTGACTGTCGACGGTGGAGGGGAAGTTGTGCCATCCAAAAAAGAGGAAAGGCCATGCATATGGCCACAAATCATAGGTAATATTTGTGACTTTTAAAGCAAGAAATTAGTTTTATCCAATTCTAGACTGATGGAATAATGGAAGTGGCTTGGATTGATTACTTGTGGAATATGAGAAAGGGTAGTATTGGAAACTGGCTCGGGTGTGGGAATTGGTGAATCTGGTGTAGAATCAGTCATTGCTGTTTAGAGGTTTGTCATAGATCAATGATGAGAATCATTATCAGTGTTTTGCTCAGTTGACTGGAGGCATTGATTGCACTGTGCAAGAGGAGATTAGAGCTCAAGAAATCTTGAGAAATCGATCTCATCTTGGACAGTGTCAAATGCTCGAGGAAGACAAGAGGTAGGCTGTGCAAATTAATTTGCTTTTTCATGGATACCTTCACTTTTATTTTATGATTTGTTTTTCTTAATTTGTTTTCATTTTTTGTTATTTTCTTCTTTTATATTTTTAGGTATTAATATTTTGACTAGCAAATAATTTTTATTTTTCAACATCTTCATTTTTTAACAAATTAATGTTTTACCAAAATTTTCTATTATTTTAGTACAAAACAAACTTTTGGTAAAAAAATCCGAGTTTTCGATCTGATTCAGCCAATTCCGGCCAATTCATCCGATTCCGGCCGATTCATCCGATTTCGGCCGATTCCGATTCCAATTTCACAGTCAAGTATCTGATTCCGATTCCAATTCCGAGTTTCATAACCATGGTGCAATCTTAACACTCTCATATATACCATAATATTTGTAAAAGATTTGAATAAAATGAGTATATCCTCTTTTTATTATTGTATATTGTGCATATATAATGAATGTTATATATAGGCAGAGATAACAATTTAAAAATCTCTCTAATAGTCTAACTTCCTATCTAACTGCCTTTGACTATGGTCAAATCAGTCTCTAATAAATTCTCAAACTGCCTTTGATTGTGTTCAAAGCAGTCCAAAGGTAAATGCTATACAGCTCCTACTGTGTCTCTAATATATACACATAAGAACTGACATTGAGGAGGAAATAACCACAGTGAATTCTACTGATAAAGTGTTTCAAGTCTTCATTAGAGAACAAAAAAAATGATGAGCAAAATATATCTGTTTGGCCCAACAAATTTGGACTATGGGCCTTCTCTTTCTGACAGAAGAGGGCCCATAGCTGAGTATTTGAAATTTAATGTACAAAAAAAAAAAAAAAAACGTTGTCTGTGAGGAACAAAATATACCAATCACCCCGGATTTTATTATATTTTATTAAGTCGAAACATAAAACCAAATGAGTAAAATTTATTAGAGCCAAAACTGAAGATGAATTGGCTATTAGATACAAATTATGCGATCTATATTTTATGACTGGACTACTAGTTGCTTTATATTGATCGGCATGACGAATTTTACGGAACCAACGAGCTGAAACTTAGCTATTAAAGAGTACAGAGATTGTGTTGGATGAGTCCAATCCCAATACATATATTCATTCCTATTTGAGCAGTAGGTTGCATTTGGTGTGCATAGTGCTTCTCCATTGAACTTCCCAGCACCACAACAAGCACTTGTGAGCTCCTTAAATCCTGAAGAATTGATTAGGAAAAGATTAACAAAATATACAGTTATTAGTAACTTCATATTTTATTGAGAATTCTTAAAATGCATGTATTCATATATATATGTTTCAATGGGTATATATACCAACAATTCTGTCTCAAAACTCTATAAGCTGATGCATTAAATGACAACACCCAAATTAAATTAATGGTGTCAACTAAACAACTGACAACGACCTGTCAACTTAATTATCTTAATAACAAAGATCTTACCATATTTATGTGGCACAGCTGAAATTACGTTCATCACATTGATCAAATTATAGTAAGAATATTTAAATCCAGCAAGCTGACAGCTGAGCTGTTTTATCCGGGGCTCAGCAACCGCATTGAACTGCTCTGATAGTTGGTTCAATGCATCAATACAGCCACCTGTAGGGTTTATGCTCCTTGTATATGGCACACAACCGAGGGGGCCTGTTCCTGTTATCGCAAACTTCCTTGCCCCAAAATTGTAAATCATCTATATATATTATGCCACATTAATTTCAAAAGTTTTACAAATTTGATATCAGATATTATCTACTATAGAAAAGATCTATTAATGTTCGATGATTATATATTTCTATACTAAATTGTAATTTATCATGTTGGGTTGATAAGGTGAACTGGCACAGTCATATATTCTATACTATTTGATCACTTGTTTTCCCATCAATTATTCAAACTACCATTATTGTATAATTTATTACCAAATTTTTCACGCAATAACATATAATAAAGTATCCCAGCCATTGTATTAATCTGTATCCTCTTAATTTGTTATGATTAAGATGCATTGCAGATGATTGTATAATTTCTTCATTTTTTTATTTCATGATTATTTGTGTAATTTAATTTGTGAAAGAGATTACCTTCAGATGGCCTATGAACTCATCAACAAGATTCAAGATGAATTGTGCGTTCTCCGTGCTGTTTGCAGCTCCGGTAGCAGAATAATATGCAGACAAGTCATTGTGTGCAGTAACAAAGTTAAAAAGAGAAATTGCCAGACAATCATCAACAACTTTTGCACCTAAAAGGTTTGTTAGATCATGTTTAGTTTTTGCAAAGTAGTTAACTTGTGTCGCCATGTCCAATGTTCCGTTGCCCTAATTAAACAAGTAATCAATAAATTAACATCAGTGCATTGTAAGATACATAAATGTACAAATACTGATATCTAATTCAGTAATGTACTAATGTCCCATAATTATAATCCATACAATAAAGTGTGAATATGAGTAGTATGATAAATAACATTCAAAAGTGATAATTTAATAGTGATAGATTCTCAATTACAGTAGTTCGAAGTATTCCTGAGCCGCCAGAAGCGAAATTGACGCCTCTCCTCAGTGTTTCTGTCACATTTTTGATAGAAAGATAAGGTGGTGGACTTTCCTTAAAACCAAGCTTCATTGCTGTAATTGACACAGAAAAATGCAACGAATATTAGTTTTACAACTTGTACTAATTTCTGAAGAAACCAATAACATGTTCATGAAGTAATTAAGATGCCGTTCTACGTTTTTTATAAAAAAGCAAAATTAATATCCCTATTTTGTTGGGCATACTCTCCCTCTACCCCGGGCCCCTAAAATCAGATAATGAGAAATAATCCTATGGTTCCACCAATTGTTTTTCTTTGCTATATCTATATAATTGATATCTTGTATAGCATATATTCAATCTTAACCATGTATAATTCTTTTTTTTTTCTAATTTTTTGAAGGAATGATGAAGTGTCCAACCTGGAAAAGGAGTTCTCATTGGAAAAATAATCAGACCGAAGGAGATTAACCCTTTAAAATTAAGTAGAATTTTGAAAATTAGCTAATTGATTGATGCTCTGGAGAATCATCCAAAGTAGTGTAATCATAGTTTGGGACCAAATTTGTTCTATAGTGGTGTCAAACCCTCTTGAATTATGATGCTTCCTCTAGGTTCATAGGCACAAAATATTTTAATATCTGAAAGGACTATCTAATGAGGGGTAGTATTTTTCTAATAAGATCACTTTTCTTTTAGGTAAATATAATTTAAGTTTTGTTGTTCTTATGTTTATTAATTTATTGTGTCTAGTTCGTTTCTTACTGTTAATTAATTGTTATTTAAGATTTAGTTGATTGGCCTGTAAAAAGAAATATATATATATATATAAATACAGACAGTTTGGTTAAAACATAGTACATGTATCCAACTTCTTTAATTGATCTCTAGTTATCTAAAATCATACAACATATTACCCTTTTGTTAGGGATGTACATTAGTTGGATTTCATTTTGGTTTTCAATCAGATCAATTACAGTCAGGTTAATTTCAATTGGTGACTAACTAATTGTGACTTAGAGACCAACAAAGTCATATTCTTTTCGGCATTTGAATTTTGTGGATTTTAATAGAATAATATTTTGATTATTAACAATTATATGTAATATAAAAATCTAAAACAATAATTTAATTTTAGCAACAATAAAATTACAGAAGCTTTAAATAAAATAAAATAAAAACAACAAGTTAGAGACTAAGCAAGCAAAATTGTAGATTGAGGGGAAAAAACAATCTGATTTATTATTTCAGAGACAGATCGAAATGATATATACAACAGTGTCATTAACCGTAATTTATGCAAATCATATGGGGTTTAATTTGATAGTATATTTTTTAAGTTCATATCCAACATCTATTTGTAGGATTATTAAAAATCCAATTCATACTTAACCAAATATATGAATAGAACGAAAGATATGATCAGATTGTTTTGTTTTCTTGTGCAATACTAGAGGAAGCATCCCATATTTATTAGTGATTAATTATGTAGCATTTATTTTGATACATTCTTCTTTAATTCATGCTATCGAACATGCATGCATGCATGTACCATAAGTTATCAATTTTATTTGGTGATTAGTACACAACCTATTAATCTAAAATCAAGTAATATTATGTTGTATTTGCATTACAGTTGTAGTAAATAATATGGCAACTCTTAGACTAGTACTAGGTGTTCTTAAGTTTACTAAGCTCCCTTATGAAAGCAACTCTAAAATCTATTGGATTGGCTTCAAATGACGAATCTGAACCGTTGAAACCTAACTACTTTACAAATGATGTATCTACATGCGAAAATTTTAAACTTTGAAATTAATTTAGTATAGAGTCAAACAGTCAAAATTATAAGGTTTATAAATTAATTTTAATGCATTCATTTTTTTTTAACATTTTTTGACCACTTCACTCTATACTAAATTAATTTCAAAGTTTAAAATTTTCGCATGTAGATGCATCATTCGTAAAGTAGATGGGTTTCAACGGTTCGGATTCGTCATTTGAAACCAATCTAATAGGTTTTAGAGTTGAGTTCACAAAGAAATTTGGTGAACTTAAGAACACCCTATATATAGTTATACTCCACACACATATATATACTATATACTTTTTTCTTCTTTCTATCTAATATTGATCTTCCTGCAAACAAATCTGCAAGAACAGTTGATGTATAACTGAATAACCAAACTAACTCTTCTCTAAAGCCCCCCATGGCCCCATCTTCATCTAAAAATAAAATCTGGTCTAAAGCAGAATAATTCCAAAAATATACTAGGAGCAACTAAAACGGGCAGAACATTTCATTCAAAACGAATATTAATTAAGTTAAATGAAAGTAAGAAAAAGAAAACTTCAGAAAAAAGCCATAGAAAAGGTACATACCAATGTAGTCGATTGTAATGAAACCATTACTAGACCTCCCGGTGGGAACCTGACCCGGGAAATCGATGCCATTGTGAGGAAAATTCGACTTTTCCCTGATCAGAACATTAAGGTAGTTGTTATTACCGACATCGGCTAGCGAGTCACCAAATACAAAGATAGCCGGTACCGCCGTGCTCTCAACAGTGATAGCATGGAAAAGAGCTAGAACCACAAAGGAAGTGAGAGAGAAGGTAAAAGGCCCCATCTGTTGTTTTATGAATTATGGAAGCATATATCTAGCTACCTAGGAGTTGGGTGTGTATATATATATAGAGGAGGGATCCAATTACATCCTCTTTTTTTTATACATCTTGACACTGTTTTTTTATAGGTTAATTTTGCGATTTCAAATTCCAAACATTCGATCCGAACCATTCAACATGATCACCATATTAAAATGTGGTTGGAGATCAAATTTTACATTTTTTTGAATTTTTTTACTATTTATTAAGATGTTTACAAAATCACTGTTTTTCAATGGTCTGAAAACAACGATTTTATAACCATCTTAATAAATAGTAAAAAAATTCAAAAAAATGTAAAATTTGATTTCCAAGCACATTTTAATATATCCATCATGTTGAACGGTTTGGATCGACTATTTGGACTTTGGAAATAGTAGGTGTCAAAATGTGTCAAAAAAAAGGGTGTAATCCGATCCCTCCTCATATATATATATAGTTTGTGTAGTTTGTGTAGTTTGTCTGTTTGTGTATGGTTATAGCTGGAATTAATCAAATTATTGTTCATGTGCTTGTTTTTGGTTTTGTATAGTCAGATCTGGTTTCATTATCCTGACCATATTAGTTTTCTTTTAAAGAAAATAAAAAACTAGATATCGGAATCAAATTAGTTTATTAATAAAGCCAAGTCTATAAAAGCAGTCAACGAGAATTAATACTAATATATATAGTAGGTACATAACTAACAACATGAATATGAAAGGAAACTAATAAACAAAAGTCAAAAGTATTAGAGATTATCTAGCCAGTAAGCAATTACTTTGTGCCTTCTTGCTTTCATAATTAGCACGATTCTCGGTATTATTTTTTGAAAGAAAATCTCTTAGGTTCCTTCTTTTCAAATTTTTCAATATCTAAAGTACACCATGACATTTTCTATAAGTGTCCCCTCAAATACCAAAGCGTGACGCTATACTCAGGACACAAATTACAATTTTGAGTGCACCTATAAATCTTTTTAATTTATACCGAATTTGCCCTTCATTTAAAATTTCAATTTAAACAAGACAATGCACCTTTTAAAGAAGGTATTTAATACACAGTTAATTCGTGTATCTTTATGGTAAGTACTATCAAATCATGTTACATTCTATCGCTCTTTACATTTTAGCATTTGGTAAGATTAGTTTTTATTTTTGTAAAATTTTCAAACTTAATTTAATTTCTGGTATTGTAAAAAAAAAAAATTTTTAGAGCAAAAATTAAATTATTGAGAGCAGTGAGGAATTTTTTCTCTCTCACTGTCAAATTTACCCTTTAATTTATTGAATTTTTTTTTCTTATCTTGACATCATTATACCTGTCTAATAAAAAATGCTTAAAAAAAGAAACATTGTGATGAGGTAGTTTAAACATATCTTTTGCCATGATCATTGTTGAAACTAAATATATATATTTTGAAGTCCAATTTGTAATTTATAGTTATTGGAATAAATAGGAAGACAATATTCTAAAACGTTTTATATTAGAATATATAAATATTCTAATATAATTTGAGTGAACAGTAAGTGCAATTTAAAACAAAAATTATTAAATATTGATCCATGCTTGTGTCTTATTTTACTCAGCTAATGGTTTTCATTTTTCTTAATTCTATAGTTTATAAAAAAAAAATTGACTACCTTTATTTACTCCACCATTTTAGTTTTGAACAACAAAACTTGTTAAATAGAAAAATATTTACGGGTTACATTATGTGAACATTTTAAAAAAATTGTGATCTCTTTTGTGTTTGCCTATTGATTTCAACAGCATTTTTACTGCTATATTTTCTCATTTTTTTGTTAAATTAAAGGGTTTTGTAATCAAAACATTTGTTGATTTATCATCTCATATGAGTTTTACTAGAAATTATAAGATATACAAACTATTATCAATTCAAATTATTTTTAACGTCTCAATATATTTTTGATACTCCATCGTAAGATGAATTTTAATGAGCCAATCACTTTCTCGTGAAATTTAAAAATTTAAAACTTGATAAATTAGTGAAGTTTGGAGCCTAACATTTTTTGTGACAACTTGTTTAATCACCCAATTTTATTTCAAAAATTTATTTTTTTTACAATAACATACTACTTATTTTGAACGAAAATAATCATTCTAGAAATTAAATTAAGGTTGAAAGTTTCCCAAAAAAAAAAACTAGTCTTACCAAATGCTAAAATGTGAAGAGCCATAGAAAATTACTTTATTATACTTGATAGTATTTACCATAAAGATACACAAATTAGCTGTGTATTAAATACCTTCTTTAAAAGGTGTATTGTCTTGTTTGGATGAAAATTTTAAATGAAGGGCAAATTCGGTATAAATTAAAAAGATATGCCCGTGCACTCAAAAATGCAATTTGTGCCCTGAGTATAGCGTCACCCAATACCAAAGGGGTGCAATAATCAACTGACGGACCAGATTACTCCTAGCCGGGTCAAACTCAATCCAGTGTCTATGGAAACTATAGGGGGTCTGTTTTGAGATTTGTGCTAGGTTGAAAGAACAGTTTAGATTTAATTATTGCACCTCAGGTACCCGGGGATCCAAATTCGACATTTTAACACACTTTTTCCATATTAATCCCCTGCAATCATGTGTCGTGAGGGAACCACAAAACAGTTTTTTTGTTTCCACCTTCATTGGCATAAGAATATATCGTAATAATATAAATACCCTATATGATAGTATAAACACATATTTTGAAAATAGAAGGGGATGGAGCCTAACTAACAGATGTATCATGTGTAAGGCAAAATCTGAATCGGTGTTGCACTTATTCAATGAATGTGTGCAAGCAAGGGTGCTATACAGGTTAATAGAATTGAAGATGAAGGTCAAAATACCAGGAGGAATATCATATGAAAGTGAAAATACTGTAGCAAGTTTAAAGAAATGCAAGTTTAGCAAGAAAGAAAGGTCCATCTTGCTAATTACACAATTTGTTATATGGAGAGAACGCTGCAACAGAACTTTTAGAGAAGAAAATTGCAATATGCTACATCTTGCCGAACAAGTGGAAGCACAATGGAGATTTAGTTCAATAACTGGAGCTTAAGAAGAAAGGAATAGCCTATAGTGCTTATTTTGCACTTTTTATTTTTCAGTTTTTTTCTAATTTCCTTTAATCTATTGTTCTCAATTATTTTTTTTATTTATGCTCAAATGTTTTGAGCATAATTGTTTTTCTTATTTAGTTACATATCTTTTGTAACTTCAAAATGATTAATGAAACAAGGGCTAGACCCTTTTTTCTTTTTCAAAAAAAAAATGCGGCATGTACGTGGAACGTGAATTATTGAGCATTGACGTACACTTCTACCCAAGGCGTGATGAATATATGATGCATTTTTTTTAAAATATTTTGAAGTTGGAAGACCACCATTTATTACTATATATAAATATTAACACAGTTAGCTATAAGTAAGGATTTGAAAAATGAGGATGCCTCTCAACGTGGGGGGCAGCGAATGTGAATTATATATCTATCAGGAATTGATGGAGGGTTACAAACTAACTAACACTAGTTGACCCCCCTTTAAAGACGTACTTATCTACAATTTTTAATTTTTTTTTTTGTAAGCTTAATTAAAAAATATATTTCGTAGTTGACCCCCCCCCCCTTCCTTTAAAGACCACTTTAATATACTAATATAGCATGATTGCATTGAGTGCGATGCGCTCATACTTGGTACACGCAATGAAAATAACTTGTGACTTTTTGTGTGCATTTCCTGAAGAAGCAGACGTGGAAGACTTTGCACACACACACACACAGATATATATATATATATATACTAGTATCGTGCCCGTGCGTTGCAACGGAATATATGATAAGATAACAAAAATAAATTCTCATACAAAATGACAAATTTTCATACAAAAAACAAAATTAGAAATATATTCTAGATTCATCACAGTAATATGTATAGAAATAAGGAAGTGAACAAAAAATTGATCTGCAGTATAGAAAATTTCAATTGGAGAAGGAGAAATAAGGAAACGGAGAATTATATCGCTAATTTTAGAGTCTGTTTAATTTTAATTGTAACGCATCGTGTGGCGGTATATGTGGCGAGTATGTTTGTAGCTAAATTTAAACTTCTACACATAAAACAGATGCATTTAATCAAAAAAAGATAAATTATGTGATTGGAGAGTTGAGATTAAATTCAAAAATTAATCTTTCAATCGTAGCCGTTGGCGGATCGGACACCCAACGTGCTTAATAATGGAATGGAGATATGAGGAGGGATCTACTTACATTTTTTTTTTGTGACACCGAATTACATTCTACATTTTTAAAGTTTTCAAAGTCCAAACAGTCGATCCAAACCATTCAACATGATAGATATATTAAAATGTGCTTGCAGATCAAATTTTATATTTTTTTGAATTTTTTTACTATTTATTAAGTATTTTACAAAATCGTTGTTTTCAGACCATTGAATTTTTGTACCCATCTTAATAAATGGTAAAAAAATACAAAAAAAATGTAAAAGTTGATCTGCAAGCACATTTTAATATATTCATCATGTTGAACGGTTTGGATCGACTGTTTGGACTTTGAAAATATAAGGTGTAATCCGGTGTCACCAAAAAAGGGTGTAAGTGGATCCCTCCTCTATATATATATATATATATATAGAGTGATGCTACGATGCTTACGGAAGTAAAGAGGGTGTTTTACTTCCCGCTAATATCTCTATTTTCAAAGTTCAAATGCAAGTAGCATCTTGTGGTTTATTTTTTCTTTTATCTAAAAACTAATTTCATAGTAACTCGTTTGCATGTATTCACTACGTACAACTATAACTTTTTCCTTGTATTTTTTGAAGGTTTCAATAATTCAATACATAAAGTTATAGGATTTGTGATTGAAAGGTACTTGTCAATATATGCAGTAAATTGTTGTTCGAGTAATTAAATTTGAGATTCCTTCGATATTGTGTTGTTGTTAACTAATACATACCACCACCAATTTTATTAAGAAGAAAGAGAATGAAAATATATATTCAATAAATAATATTCATTTAGTTTAATGAGATGTTTTCCAACTTCAAATTATTTTCAAGAGAAATCCGGTTGTGGGTTCATCTACTCTTTTTCCGTCTTAAAACATTACAATTTAATCCGTCAGATCTAAAACAAACGGATTGAATCCACACCACTAATAACTTTCTACACCAAATAGGAACTTTGAATTTGCAGAACTCTAAAAATAACTCTGTTATAGTTTTATGGGTGCAAACGGATCCGATGGTGGTAAAATCATATCCATATATATTTTTATTTTTTAGATACGGATACGTATCAAAACCAGTGTTGTAAATAACGGTATGAGCTCGTCGGACGGACAAGGTCCGCCAAGCGATTAATCAGAATAATCAGGAATAATCGGCGATAATCGGAATTAATCGGCCAATTAGTCGGAACAATCCGTGACGGTTTGGTCGCCGCCAACAATTAATTGGCCGATTAATCGGCCTAAACGGTCGTGTTTTACAACACTGTGTCAAACATTAAACATATACGGATTGAATATTAATCGGATACAAATACTGATCGGATATTAAAAGGATACGAATATGGATGTAGATATATATAATTCAAATAGATAATTTAAATATTGTAACAAAATTAAATAAATTGATTTTTCATTAGAATATAAAAATAACGTAAAATATGGATATGTTAAAAAAAATGTTCTTGTGTAAAACTTGTTACGTCATTACAAAATATATATGTCGTTAAAAAAAAATCAACATTAAGATTACCATATTTTTAATGAAAAAAACCAAAAAAAATACGGATATGGATCTGATTACCTGTATTTGTATCTGCAAATATGATTCTAAAATAAACGGATAAAAAAATATTTGTCTGTACCTGCACAAATAGTTATCCGTCAAATTAAAAGAATAGGGGTATTGATAATTGGATCCATATCCGCACAAATGGATATCCATAAAATAAAAAAATACTGATCCGTATCCGCACAAATGGATATCCGCACAAATCGGAATTAATCAACCGTTCAAATTTTTCCATGCGCCAATCTTAACGATGAAATTTTTTTATGTGCGAATCTCAACGAAGATCAACGGTTAAGATCGGAATAACAGGTGGTTGTTATTCCTTTGGAATAACAGCAGATTAATTTCCCGTTAAGAGTGAACCTAAATATTTTATTATATTATTAAAAAAAACCACTTGGAGCTCCGTTGACATTCATTCTCCTGTCAATTTGCTCAACTACCGTGAATATATATCTTATTAGTGGATTGGATGTAGTTTAAAAATTGGATATGAGATCTGAATGAATATAAATAGGACGTTTAAATACCAAGTAGAAATATTAATCAAAGTTATTTTGCTCAAACTATTATTTAGTTGTGTTATTATGCTGGCATTATTTATTTTTCACCAATGAAATGTAAATTTATTTGTATATGGTGTTTTCATGTGGATCACCCCTTCTGATTGTTGAAAATTAATTTTTATATTAAACCAGACTGTTGACACCAAAATCTGGGAATTCCATCTGGGTTAAACATCACTTAATCCAATATCGTAGCCTGGTTGGTACCAAGAAGAACAAGCCAGTATAATAAGAATTTCTTGAGATGTTTTTGATTTCAAGATATCCCAATCTATTGAAAATGTGATCATAATATAAAAGAGAATTCCTGGCTGTGCAGTTAAGCTTTGACAGAACAAATTACTTTCTCCAACTGATTCCAATCTGAACTATTTCTAATAGCTCATTAGGATGTATCTCTGTAAGAGTGGGGCCATTCATAAAGTTTGATTGATAGCAGCGCATATAATTTTTCTTGGTGCCTACTATGTTTATATGCATACCCTTCTATAGAGATACTGATTTGATGCCCAGTCTGTATGGAGCAGCGACTACCAAATGAAATTATTTTTCATTTTTATTCATTGAATAACAACACTAACAAAACATATATATATATATATATATATATACACACACACATGCATTCATGTTTGGCATTATGGAACAACGGTTCAAAAAATTGGAGCTTACAATTAGCAATAATCTGATAGCATAACGAAAAAATTAGTCATACACGGAACTAATTGAGGCATGTTCTAATTCACTAATTGCAAACTATTGCCATGTCGTGCGCTGTCCTGGCTCACACTGCTTTATATGTACCTGTAGTTTCATACCTTTTCTCATCGTCCTTGTTCGACAACACTGTCTTCTTGGTGCCTACAAATGATAAAAAAAAAAAAAAAAAAATCTCCTAATCAACCATACACATTGACAGATAAGAGGTTTTCTGGTATATATTAATTGTTTTGATGCTTAGAGGGAGGGGAACAACAACAAAAATTAGGGGAAAGTGGCGATACGATTTAAAATTGATAAAGAAATAGACATACAAAATGAAAGCAAGAGCAAAAATTACCCGCTTCCAATCGGCTGGGTCCATCTTTGCTGCATACACAGTCACAGTCTCAACCTTTAATGCCTCAGTAAAACTTTGCAACTTGCAAGTACTGGTAACATTATCAGTCATGTTTCTTGAATACTCTGTGATAGTTCGAACAATTTTCCCGTTTCTACCTGTCTCCACTCTGGCATGGTTCAAGAAAAATATTAAAGGTAGCTCGCACGATTGGTTCGGATCCACCGGTCTAGTGTCGAAGGTGAAAGGTCCGAGACTACGGGTCCTCCAAGTTCGAAATGTCATGAGGGGTTTCACTAACTCTTTGGGGGCAACTTCCTTTGGGTATACTTGAACCGAGTAGCCCCATGAAACCGACACAGACCAGTTTGCGCTCAGCCCCTGCTCATAACAGATTGTCTGCTGCAGGATCCTGCTTGGGTCGTGTCGGGAAACATCGACCAGAGACTTGGCAGCTTCTACTTGTGTCGCCCAACGTGGCGAGATGGGTTTTACATGGCCCAAGTGGTTCAGAGACAACAATGGTGCAACAGGATGCGCTGCGAGCAGTCCGTATATATCATCCTGCAAATCCACCTACAATTACGTACAAATAAAATATTGACCGGAAAGTGTTAATTAGCCATAAAATTTATGAGGGGCGGACCTAGATTGTTCCAGAGGGGCAACTGCCCCCCCTGGATTTTGAGTTTTAGTAGAGATTTATCAGTACCAACTGACTTTGCCTCTCCTGAAATTTTTTTTGCCTACATCTGAACGTTTGATTTGTAATTCGGGTTAAATTTAGGGTTAAAATTGAAATAAATTTGTTGAATTTTGATTAGTAATTAGAATTATAAGTCAGAGTATCAGAAATTAAAAGTCAAAGCATTGGAAAATATAAGTTAAAACATTGTTTTTTATCAAGTTCCCAATTGGTTAATGAATTTAAACCTGATTAGATATTTAAACCCGATTCGATATTTTTTTGCCTCCCCGACGAAAATCTTGGATCCGCCCCTGAAATTTATTAATTATACATAATATAAATTTTGAATCAATGGATAGTGGCCATATAACCTGGTGAAATCCCGGTTCGATGGTGAGGGTGACTCCTAGCTCGCTTATACAGGATTGAACACGCTCATCGCTTCCATATAAGCTCGCATAACGTTCGAGACAGCCATCCATTATTTCTGCCAGCTCAGCTGCAATGTTACAACTAACAACAAAACCGGCCCCACCATACGCTACACTGTATGAGTGCTGCACCGTCTGCTCTACACTCTCTGAAATCGATCCAATGTAATACATTTCCTCATGATTGTACTTATTCAGCATGGCCACCAGGTTCTCCGGGAAGAACACCGTACCATCATCCCCTATCACAAACCATCTAACCTCTCTAGAGACTGGTTCAGCCATCACAGCTCGGTAAGACTCCACGACAGTTCGAGCAATCCGAGCAGTTGCTGGAAAAATACTACCCCTTGTACTTGAGTAATTGAAGGTCGAAACACGGTATGGAGGACATGTGTGTGGCCAAGTGCTATCTGCCGGTGGCTCCTCTTCCAACCAGACATAACCGTGCATTTCCCCTGGTCGCCACCACAACTCGTTGTACGGTCGCTGTCGGTCCCATGTTTCATCTGAACTGCTTATACCAAATTCAATGTGCGAGAGATCTGTTGTGGCGAAGGATGACCTGTTCCTGTCTGTATCAGCTGTGAGATGAGCAGAAGCAAAACATGCACTCCGGCCGGTCAAGTCGCAAAATGCCGCTGGGTGCAAGAAGAATGAGTATACAAAGAAAAGGAGAGAGAATGCAACAAGGCCGTAGAGTGAACTGCGGACCCAAAACCAACGTCGCTGCCCGGCTTCATCTGATCTTGGGAAACATATTAGTTGACACTTTTGAATTATCCCCCCCTCCGCTCGGCTCTGCATTCTTCCTAAGTTAGATTCTTGTTTTTGGTTGGTCTATGTATTAGTTTCTAAAAATTTTGAGGTTTGGAAATTTTGGGGAGATAACAATGAGATTAGATTAAATAATTAATTAGTTAACGCTGACAGAGTTACAGAAATGCTTAGCCATGATCTAATTTGTTTTATGACTTTGGAACCAGCAATCATTTTTCTTTTTGTTGTTAGAATAGAGTATTCAATTCATTTTTCTAAATGGTATATGGTACCCGGAATTTGACTAATGACAACTATATATACGTACGTGGGGTGCAGTATGCAGCGCCTAGCTACATATATATTAAAAGCTTCTCTGAAATAAGTGGACATCCAAACTAATTAAATTAATTAGAATAATTATATGGTCCTCTTCTCCAGTCCCTCAGTCGTCTCCGCATCAACCTTCGAAAAAGTTCCTCGAGGCAGTTTTCAGCCGTTTCCTCCAATGTTTTCCTCCCCTCATGTGGTATGAACCCCTCTGCTATCCACAATCTGATCAAACGTTTTGCAGGAATCTCATAGTCTTCAGGAAAGGAAGCAAGATATAGGAAGCATGCCTTAAGGTAATAAGGCATATCTTGGTAGCTCATGGCCAGGACTTCCATGCAGCCCTTGCCGTCTGAGTGCCAATCCATTGTTCGTAACACTTTGTCCCACACATGATAGTTTTATTCTTTAGTTGAAAGGATACCACCTACTACTATCAAAGCAAGAGGTAACCCTTACATTTTTTTGATAGTTTGTCTGCAATCTCAACGAGATTATTAGGGAAAAAGCTCCAAGCTTTCCTAATAAACATGCCTCTTCTGTGTAGCTTTCAGAGGAAAAAAGCTTTCCTTTTGTTGTATTTAGATTTACCTACAAAAATATTTAAAAATATTTATTTTTTTAAATAAAGTTAATTTTATAATTTAAGTTCGAATTCAATCAAGTGTAGGAACAAATAATTATCTTTTTGTAATTTCTAGACGTTTATAACTGTAAAATAAGTACGATTTGTCGCTTGGTATGCATGCGAAGGACACAAAAATTAGACTTCTTTAAAAGTTCTAATGTGCCTTAAGTATATTAACCACATCTCTCTGTGAAATAAAAAGAGAAGAAGATATTACAAGAAACAAAATAAATGAGGAGATAAATAATTAAATTGGACGGTCGCAATCATAAATAATGTGACATTATTAAAAAACTTAAAAACTTGATTATTTTTATGTATTTTAAATTTGAGTTAATTTAATAGGAAAATTCAATTGTTTTGTTTAGTTATTTTGATTTCAAATTAAGCTAATTAGGTTTATGTTGTATTACTGTAATATGTTACAATTATAATATTAGTGTTCTGTTCTGCCCAATCATTTTGTTTTCTTAGCTCAGGCAATAAAATCTGGAAATATCAAAAGTAGAACATAAACATTTATAAGAAAGAAATGAAAAAAAAAAAGCGAAGCATTTTATTGCTACACTAATATATCTTTTGCACGAGCACTCAATTTACAATCTAGATATATCTATTATTGTATGTACACTGAAAACCAATTAAAGCATGGAAAAAATATACACGAATTACAGGAAGTAGAAAAATGGAACAGAAAACAAATTAATGGCAAATTTATTCGGAGGAGGCCAATGGAACATCTATTTTATGTGGTTTACAAAGAAATTTATAAGACATGCACCCTGCAGTGCACCATGTTACAACGGACGTTGATCAATAGTTACGTGTTGTAGCTCAGGAGGCAGGTGCAAGTTCACGAAGGGAGAGAGAACGGCGTGTGTAAGCTTTGGCATGGCTCCCTTTGCCACCATGAAATCGTTGGTGTACCATTCATCATCCATATTCAAATACTGTAGGACAGGGAATCCCTCGGGACAGATTGTTTGACTATCGTAACCAAAGCAATATCCGCGGAAGCAAAGTTTCTTTAGGCTCATTAATTTTCCAAGCTCCGGCATTGGATTTTGCTTCAATAGGGACTCACTAAGTGTCAATTTAACGAGGTGTGGTGGAAACGAGCTAGCCTCTAAAGTGACGTTCTCGGACCACCTCCCATATAAGCACAGAGATTGTAAATTATGATAATTTGGGAGTGTTTTTGGGTAAACAATCTCCATTGGGATACTCTTCCCATGGATAGTTAAGGAAACCAGAGAAGGCAACATTTGAAGTAGATTGGTCACTGTAACCCAATCCTCGAATTGATTATAGAGACCAAATTTACGCAGGTTGTTTAAAACGGGTAAATCCTTATCCCATGTTCTCAGAGTCTGTACATATTGCAGGGTTTGGAGGTTTCTTAGGTCAGCGGTTGATGGTGGTCCATCAATAATACAATCATTAATTAGCACATGCCTCAATGTTCCAATTGTCCATAAGGTATCATGCTTAGGTAGTTCCCTACTTCCTCGTATTTCTAGGGTTTCGAGAGCCTTCATACGATGAAGGGAAAATTTGGAGATGCGAATTTTGCAATATCTTAATGCCAAGTATTTTAGGTGAACCAAGTTATCTAGTTCCTTGACTATGTAATCATCGAAGCATGTGCAATTTTCAAGTTCTAGAACTTTAAGTAACCTAAACTTAGAGTTCTTGGGTAAAGGCTGAACAAAATACTGAAACACTAGAAGAGAACGGATATGTGGACCTATATATTCCATGGATTGTTGGCTCGTATGTTCGATTTCTGGCGAGTGTTGAAGCGAAACACGCCGGATTCCTCTCTTGGACTGGTTGACGTCAGATTCAGGTGAGAAAACGGTAACAAAGTTTTCTTGCCCAGCTTCATGCATTGCGAAGTCACGGAGAAGATCATGCACTTTGCAATACTTGATCGAACCAGATGCGGATCGGCTTGTTACTTGAACCATACTCCTGAATTAATTTTGATTTATACAAAAGTCAGGAAATACTGAATGAGTTGCAGTCAGAATAAAGGTTAATGTATACAAAGTAGAGCCATTAATTAGTTTGTAAATTGAAAGATAAAATTAATATATGCTGATTATTTATATGCACTGAAATTAAATGTAGAATTAATGAAATTTGTATGTAATTTTATAAACAATAAAATTTGTAAATTATGCACTTTATTTTGAAAAGAAATATTTGAATGTGCATGTATGTTGGTTGCAAAATTAAAATAATATTAAATAAATAAAACTAATCCGTCACGCAAAATTGTTATTTTGCACCCTCCAATCTCACATTAATTTTACATACTTCTTCTACTATTTTCTAAACAAAAATTGAAGTATATATCAAGTATACCTGAAGTCTGTTATATTAAATAGTAGTTAATTGAAACAAAAAAGGTTGCATGATAATAATTAAAAGAAACAGAAGGAAAAATATATAACCTTCGAAAAAGTTCCTCGAGGTACTTCTCAGCTGTTTCCTCCAATGTTTTCTTCCCCTCATGTGGTATGAACCCCTCTGCTACCCACATTCTGATCAGACGTTTTGCAGAAATCTTATAGTCTTCTGGAAAAGAGGCAAGATATAGGAAGCATGCCCTGAGATAATAAGGCATATCTTGGTAGCTCATGGCCACAACATCCATGCAGCCCATGCCATCTGAGTGCCAATCCGTTGTTCGCAACACCTTCTCCCACACATGATAGTTTTGTTCTTTAGTTGAAAGGATACCACCTACTACCATCAAAGCCAGAGGTAACCCCTTACATTTTTTTGATAGTTTATCTGCAAGCTCATGTAGATCGCTAGGGCATTCTTCATTAGGCTCTAGATAGGGGAGAGCCTTTCTGAGTAGGAGATCTAGGCTTTTCTGATCATCTAAGAAGTTCAGTTTATATGGAGCCATTTTGGAGTCAGCTGACTCAGCAACATCAATAGACCTACTAGTCATAAGAACACGACTCCCGTTCTCTACATCAGGTAATGCATCTTTCAGTTGATTCCACAAATCAACCTCCCACACATCATCTAGAACTATCAAATATCTCCTGCTACTTAAAAATCTTTTGAGCTCGTTGATTAAATCTCCCACATCTTGGTTCTCCGGTACAGAATCTTTGAGTTGGAGTAGCATTTTTCTCAAGAGATCTGTTTGATTGAACTGCTGAGAGATTGACAACATTATATGATACTCGAAATCAGCCCTGGCACTGGTAAGACAAGCAAACAAGATATTTAGATTGGATTTTAGCACAGCTTTTGAACAGTATATACTACTAAGATCTTTGTTGCAACTAAGTACTACTAAGATCTCAGCAATTATTGTGCAATAAATTAAAGAAAATTTGATTTGTCCATCTAATAATTATCTAAATATATCCATCGACCTAATTAATTTTTAGAAAGGATTATCTAAGTTTTTTCGAACCAATGTAATTTTTGTACACATTTATGTATATCTTCTAACATCATTATTGTAATTAGTTTTGTAACTTCTATATATAAACATAAACATATAGATAATTATTATTAACAAATAAGTTATGAGACATCTAGTAGCGCCCAACCGGAAATGTCCATGGCTACCTCTAATATAAATGATATTATTATTATGAAACAACCAGTTTTAATAGAAACAACCGGTGTTGTATACTACTTTTCGCACCGGTTTTATGAAAAAACCGGTGTTGTTAGCTACTTTTAGCACCGATTTTTATGAAACAACCGGTGTTACATATTACATTTAGCACCGGTTTTAAACCGGTGCTAATTAACCATGGAATCAGCACCAGCCCGATCAACACCGGTAGGAAAACCGGTTTTGAATGTAAAAAAAACCGGTGTTGATTTGAAATTCTGTAGTAGTGTCATCATCATCATAATCATTAATTATTGTAATTTTTATTCAAATTAATCAGTTAGCTAGGATCAACTATTAAATCTTCAAAATCATATATAATTTATAATAGTAGTACCAGTTGATCAGTACTATATATAGGAACTTAGAATAACTCTTGCATGGCAATTATTTATCTCATGAAAACATATATAGTTCGAAAAGAAAATTCTGCACTTGCCTTGTGTATACAGTACATGCAAGAGTAGTCTTTCCTAGACCGCCGGCACCTACAATGGTTATGACGGCTCGCCTAAGTGTTTTCTCAGGGCACAGCAGTTTAAGGATGTTGTTCTTGTCAGCCTGCATGCCTACGACTTCTGTGTCGTCTACTTCTTGATAAGTGGCTCTCCGAACTGGCATTATGACGGCCTCTCCCTCAATGTCTTGTAGGTCTATGATTCCGTAGTCGACCCTGCTCTTAGAGATCCCTTTGAGTTCATGTTGAATGTTGTCGAGCTCAGTGCCAAGGTGGTGGAGGATATACATCACTAGGGGCTTGTTACTGTTGGAACTTTTTCAGAAAATAAGAGGAAAAAACAGAACACAGCAAGAGCACAGCAAGAACACAGCAAAATTAATTTCTCTCACAACTTTCTTAATTTAACAACAGATACAAACATGGTATTTAAGATAGTGCGTATTCTAAATTTAGCACCCACTAACCCCAATATACCGCTGCTATAATTAGCCTACAACCAGCCCACTACATGACACACTAAATATAGAAACTACCCTTTCTAAACTTCTCCCTGCACACGTCTAAACATAGAACGTGCTGCCTAAATTAACAACCAAAGATAGGCCTACAACTAAAAACGTAGCTTCTAGAAACTGCAGTTTTTTTATGCACCTTGCTGACTTGGCTGCTGACTTGGATTACATTCAACACTCCCCCTTAATCCAAAGTCCAGCACATTCATCATGTCTCGACACCAGTTGAACTTCTCTCGTGGGAGTGATTTGGTCAACACATCTGCAGCTTGCTGGTTCGTGTTCACATATTGTAATTCTATCATCTTTTGCTCAATCAGGTCTCGTATGAAATGGAGCCGAGTGTCTATGTGTTTTGTTCTGTTGTGATGCACTGGATTGTTACCAATTGCAATTGTCGACTGATTATCACAATAGAGTATTGTTGCACCTTTCTGCTCACAATCTAACTCTTCCAATAAGCGCCTTAACCATACACCTTGGCATGCTGCTGATGTTACTGCATTGTACTCAGCTTCTGTGGTTGATAGTGCAACTGTTGACTGTTTCTTCGAGCTCCAACTTATTACGCTGTTGCCAAAGAAGAACACCTGACCTGTTGTGCTTTTTCGATCATCTATGCTGCCTGCCCAGTCACTATCGCTGTAGCCTGTCAAACACGGTTCATCAACACCCTTGTACCACAGACCATAGCTTGTTGTACCTGCAATGTACCTAAGAATTCGCTTTGCTGCTCCCATGTGTTGTTTAGTTGGATTATGCATGTATCTCGCAACCATTCCAACTGCATGTGTGATGTCTGGTCTTGTGTGCGTCAAGTACAAAAGACCTCCCACCAAACTCCTAAACCGAGTTTCATCTGCTGCTCCGGTTCCATCACTAGCTGTCAACTTCTCGTTTGTATTCATTGGAATTAATACGGGATTGCAATCTTTTAATCCAAACTTTTCTACCAAGTCTCTTGCATATTTGCGTTGGGACACAAAGATTCTTCCCTTCTCTTGTTCAACCTCTAGACCTAGAAAGTAATGCATTTTTCCTAGATCGGTCATCTCAAACACACGCATCATTTGCTCTTTAAACTCCTTCACCATTGCGTCATCTGTGCCAAAATAAATCATATCATCAACATAGAGACATACCGCTATTAAACCTCCTTTTTCTTTGCGTTTGACATAGAGATTAGGCTCATTCTTGCTTCTCTCAAATCCCAATTTCTGAAAATGTGCATCAATTTTGCTGTACCATGCACGAGGGGCCTGCTTTAAGCCGTATAATGCTTTGAACAAACGGTACACCCAATGTTCTTTGCCCTTCACCACAAACCCTTCCGGTTGCTCAACATAAACCTCTTCTTTTAGTTCACCATTGAGGAATGCTGACTTCACATCAAATTGATAGATAGGTTGTCTCAACTGGGCAGCCATTGCAATCAACAACCGAACTGTTTCAAATCTGGCCACTGGGGAGAACGTCTCTTCATAATCTATGCCTTGCTTTTGCGCATATCCTTTTGCCACTAATCTTGCTTTGCATTTTAATACACTACCATCTGGGCCAAATTTAGTCTTGTAAACCCATTTAACTCCAATTGCATTACGATCTTTTGGTAATTCTACCAACTTCCAGGTTTGGTTTTGCTCAATTGAATTCATTTCTTCTTTCATTGCTTGCACCCATTCCTTTCTTTCTATAGCTTCTTCATAGGACAATGGATCTGCTACATACAAAACCTGAGTTGTTTCATACAATTCTTGTAAGGATCGTACCTTTCTTCCTTGTGTATCCGGATAAACCATCCGATTTGAAGTGCTACTCGAGCTTGGGCTGCTTTGTTGCTGTTCAATGCTGTCTTCTTCTTCTTCATCTTCTATTTCAGCTATTGGTGTATTGTTTTCCATCATAGACCAACTCCAACTAGCATTCTCATCAAACATGATATTTCTACCGACTATAATCTTCTTTGTCACCGGATTAAACAACCTATAACCTTTAGATTGTATGCAATACCCAATGAACACACACTTTTCAGATTTTGAATCCAGTTTTTTTTCGGTTTTGTGTACTTATGAGAGTGTAAGCAATGCACCCAAAAACACGCAAATGCCCCACATTGGGCTTCCTTTCAAACCATGCTTCAAACGGTGTTTTGTTCATCACTGCCTTGGTTGGTGACAGGTTTAGAACATATACCGCTGTTGCTACTGCTTCAGCCCAAAAATCATTCGGCATACCTTTAGATTTCAGCATACTTCTTGCTAGTTCTACTACCGTGCGGTTCTTGCGTTCAGCTACACCGTTTTGCTCAGGTGTGTATGGAGTGGTCAGCTGCTGTAACACCCCTTCTTTCTCACAAAACTGCTTGAATTCTTTTGATTGAATTCACCACCACGGTCTGATCTGAGAGCTTTTAGCCTAGTCCCAGTTTGCGTCTCTGCCATGGCTTTGAATCTTTTGAACAGCCCAAATGCTTCACTTTTATAACTAAGAAAATATACCCAGGTCATCCTGCTGTAATCATCGATAAATAACATGAAATACTTACTTCCTCCCATGGATTCAACCTCCATAGGCCCGCACAAGTCAGTATGCACCAGCTCGAGTACCTTGGTTGCACGCATCGACTGATCTTTTGGAAATGGCAGCTTCGATTGCTTGCCAAACACACATCCTTCACATAACCCGATTTCACTAATTTCGGGTAACCCATTCACCATTTTCTTTTGATTTAACACCTTCAAACCATTCATGTTTAGATGACCATACCTTAAATGCCATAACTCACTAGAACTAATCTCCTTGGCTGCAAGTGCCTTGTCTTTAACCTTGGCTATCTCTAGAGGGAACAAGTTGTTTTGTGTCTTCTTGATTGTTGCCATCGTCTGATCCATGGCTGCATCTACAATTCTGCAATTGTCGCCTTCAAACTTGATGGTACACCCGCTGTCCATCATCTGACCGATACTTAGTAGGTTATGGGACAGTTGAGGAATATAGTACACATCATGTAGCATCCGTGTATTGTGACTGCTGGTCTGCACGGTTACTCTTCCTTTTCCTTCAACATGAATTTCTTTATCGTCACCAAGCTTTACTACCTTCTTGTATGACTCATCTAATTTATCAAATAGATGTTTGAAACCTGTCATATGGTTTGAGCACCCGCTGTCCAAAAACCAGATTTGACTCACATCTGATTCTTCATCAGTTTTGGCCATGAACAATCGTGCTTGATTGCTCTTCTCTTCAACAAAACTTGCATGTCCTTCTTCTCTTTTCTTCTTGTAGCAATCGGCCTGCATATGACCGGGCTTGTGGCAGTAATAGCACTCCACATCTTTACTTTCTTCTCTTTGTTTCTTGTAGCAATCGGCTTGCATATGCCCTTTCTTGTGACAATAGTAGCATTCTACATCTTTCTTCGGTTGATTAGAGTGCGGTTGATTGTAACTTGGCTTGCCTCTGCCTCTGCCGCCTTGACTACTTCGACCTCTGCTGTTACCTTGGCCTCTACCTCTACCTTGCTGTTGGTTTAATGAGGAATCGCCTTTGGTATAGAAAGCTTTGGTGTCGTCCTTCACTTCTGATCGGTTGAGACGAACTTCATGGACCTGCAGTGATCCCATCAACTCATCAAATGTGTAGGTGCACAGATCTTTGGATTCTTCGATCGCTGCCACCACATGATCAAACTTGGTTGTTAGGCTGCGCAACACCTTCATCACAACCATGTTTTCTGGAAGATCTTCTCCACAGCTTCGGATTTGGTTGACTATTGTTGTAACTTGCGTGAGGAAGGATTGAACTGACTCGCCTTGTTTCATGTTCAATGTCTCAAACTCCCGTCTCAAGCCCTGTAACTTGATAGCTACTACCTTGGAACTTCCCTGAAATGCAGTTTTCAGAGTAGACCAGGCCTCTTTTGCTGTTTCTGCTGCTGCAATCTTCGCAAACACCGATTCGTGTACGGCTTGCTGAATGAAGAAGAGCGCCTTTGCATCTCGCTTGGCTGTGTCGATTGGTGTTGGATCAGGATTCGGTATTCCCTTGTCTACTAGTTCCCACAAGCCATGAGATTTCAGCATAGTTCGTATCTTTATGCTCCAGAATTCGTAACTCTCACCCTTGAACAAAGGTACCGTCTGATTAGACATGCTGATGGTTGTGTTGTTACCTGCTTCGGCCATTGGATCAACTTCGCTCTGATACCAATTTGTTGGAACTTTTTCAGAAAATAAGAGGAAAAAACAGAACACAGCAAGAGCACAGCAAGAACACAGCAAAATTAATTTCTCTCACAACTTTCTTAATTTAACAACAGATACAAACATGGTATTTAAGATAGTGCGTATTCTAAATTTAGCACCCACTAACCCCAATATACCGCTGCTATAATTAGCCTACAACCAGCCCACTACATGACACACTAAATATAGAAACTACCCTTTCTAAACTTCTCCCTACACACGTCTAAACATAGAACGTGCTGCCTAAATTAACAACCAAAAATAGACCTACAACTAAAAACGTAGCTTCTAGAAACTGCAGTTTTTTTATGCACCTTGCTGACTTGGCTGCTGACTTGGATTACATTCAACAGTTACACACCTTCTTGACTTTTTGCAATAAGTTGGGATTTTTATGGTAGTGATCTTTGTATTCCAGAAAAAACGTGTCTATTGCATCCTCGATGCGGTATGCCACATCAAGCAGTTCATTTAACTAGTTCTTCACCCTCGCATCTCCTTTTCGTTTTAAGTCGGCATCTTTCAGGCAGAACCGGATTCGGGTTAACTCGCGCTGCACCTGTTCGACTTTTTCCCCAACCCCACCCAATAACTCCATTTCTTTCACAATGATATCGGCCAGCTTGAACAACACAAATCCCACAGCCGCCTCAGCCATTTCTCTCTCTCGCTCTCTCTTTTGAAATGTGCACCAGTGTAAGAGGATATTTATTAGCTAGTGCTGATGACTATCTGAGGCAAAGATGATCTGATTATATAGGCGAGCAGGCCGGAAAACATACTGATATATGTTTAGTTTAATTCCATGAATAGAATTAATTATTATGCTGAAATCATTTCTCATAATTCTTAACTGGCAGTTGCACTTCGTTTTTGTCTGCTTTTTTTTATGTTTTGATTCGTGTTCTCTATCGTGAAAGCAACTAAATGTATTTTCTTAATTCTATTTTCTTTTTCAGACATTGGCTTAGCAGTTGGTGCTGTGCATTATCTCAATTTTAATGATGAAGTTGACAATAGAGATGTTTAGGTACATTTTTTCCTCTCAAATTTAGATAATAGCTTGAATTTTTCTATCCTTTTTTCTAACATATTGTTGTTCTTATTTAATTAACACAATATTTATAATATACGTGACAACATATATACTTCAATTTTTTTCAATTGTTTATTGTTTTTAATCTTTTATTTTACTTATATCACACTAAAATGTTCTTACTGGCAGTATCAACATCAAAACATATATGTGGTCCCCTAAGGGTAACTATTATTTCGTTAGATAATTTAATTTTAGTATAAAGCAAGGAATTAATAGTAATTTTATTTTAAAGTGCAATTATTTCATCCATATAATGTTGATAGTGCTAGAAAAAAACAACAATATGTTAGAGGAATTAGAGGAAGAGATAGATGTGGATCTAGACATCGACAATTCCTAAGAAGAGGAACATTATATACATATCCAATGCTGATAGGAGTGGGACAATTCGATGGACATCAGACCAAATTTGATTCAATGTCCGGTTAGAACCGTTTAATGTGCATCAAGATTCGTACAAACTTAATCCACACAAATCTCGATATTGACCGAGTAAATTTTGATGTGGATCGAACGACTTAGACTTGACATCATCTTGTATTCTTGTTTAGTACACATCATGAACAGCTGGCTACAGATATGTGATGAACTCAATTGAATCAACTGAATTAAAGAAATAAAGTGAGTGGATCTCCATATCTGCCATTCAATTTGACTAATGAATTAAATACAAATTAATGAGCAGTTGGCAGTGCGCCACGAACTAATTAAATATCAAGTGATCAACTGAAATAATCAAATTAAATTAATATTCAAATTAATACCATAAAACGGCAATCTCCAGGTACAATTAAGTTTTTAAATTTAAACACACCAGCAAATTAATTAATTACTTTCCATTAAGGAGGCGTCTGATAATTAGAGTGCAAAAATAATTTGGGCCGGGCCATAAATTTTCGCTGGTCCAGCTATGACCTTTTTCCTTCATTTTCATTATATCTTTACATGTTGGGCTTAAAACAAAGGTTATTCAATACTGGATCAAATCTTAGCCCAAAATGAATTATGTCATTGTAAATCGGACTCCAATTTATACCAAAAACAATTAAGTGATTAATGCAACTTGAGTTGATGCACCCAAATTGTCAAGATTTTTTTATTTTTTGTTGGAATTATTTTTTTCAAATGTTTGAAAAGGAAAATCACAAATTGTGAAAACCTAATTACAAATAGTGATAGAAATCCGTATACACTGTTCATGTTCTTGTTTAATCATAATTAAGAAGATGGGGTCACAAATCAATTAAAACTTGAAAAATAGAAAATGGCATTGTCAAATAGCTTTCATACAATCTTTCAAAGGATTCCTCATCTCCCAATGATTGCTAATACAATTATTAGCTAGGTTGATTTATGTTCTTGCTAAACCAAATTAATTAGTTTCAGGTAACATTCATGCAACATGGCAATTAATGTACGACTTGTGAGGCACAAAATAAAACCTAAATAGTACGTATTTTATAAGGTACATTTTATTCAAAAATAGAAGCACTTATAAAATAAAAATAAGAAATCTTAATTCACAACTTCGCAAGCTCACATATATTAGTCTATTATGATATATCTATTCAATATATTTGATAGTATAATTGCACGGACATAAAAATCAAATGAGTCCAGCTACACTACGTATATAAGCATATCAAGACATATGCTTATAAATTATATTTTTGTTTTTAAAGTCCAAATAGTCAATTTAAACCGTTCAATACAGTTTTCATATTAAAATGTGTTTTGAGACAAAATTTTATACTTTTTTAGAAAAATAATGCATTAAGATGCGCACAACAACCATTATTTTTTAACCGCTTAAATACTAAATAAATTTGAAATTTTGAAAATTATATATGTAAATGAAGCTCACAAGAAAGAAATCGACTTGAACTGTTTAGATTCATCGTTTGAACTTTGAAAATGAATATATGACTTCTTGACATATGTCAAAGGGGCATATAATATTTAACCATTAAAATTTTATCTTGGTAGTCACTACCAAGTTTTCAAAAAAAAAACCATTACAATTTTAATTGTTTGGTAGAAAACTAAATTATCTTTAAAATTGCTCAAATTTAGTTCATGTCATATTTAAATATTAGATAAAGCATCTACAAATTAAGTTTAAAAGTTATTTTTTTAAGATAATAATACTATACGAATGGATATCTGCCAAAATACTTTTAGAAATATTAAAATGAATATAAATTATATTTTAGGGAGGGCCTAACCTTCCCCCGCCATCCATCCCCCACTTTTCCCCCAACTGAAAATAAGTAGGGGACCACAGTAAACTGTTAATAACCGTTGAAATAAGTAGGGGACCACAGTAAACCGTTAATTATTGGGAAATAGAAGGGGACCAAAAATGCCTCCACAGCATTACAGGCGCAGAAGTATTCACCCTTGTAAACTCAAGTATTCATCCATGTAAAGAAAAGTACTCATCTTTGAGAAATAACTATATAAGGAAACATTACCACCCATCTTTGACACGTTTTTAGATGTGGTTTTTTTTTGTACGTTCACTCTAACTAATTTTTCTGATGATCTGTGAGGAATTTTTCAAATCTAAAACCACGAAAGTCTTCTACACAATTTTCTCTTTCAAATAAGATCCATGATGACATACTTTCGAGTTGTCCGTTACGCAAGTATTCACACCTCGTACGCAAGTATTCATCTCTCATTGAACAAGTATTCA
Organism: Carex kokanica; assembly: GCA_025461125.1. NCBI lineage: Eukaryota > Viridiplantae > Streptophyta > Magnoliopsida > Poales > Cyperaceae > Carex > Carex kokanica. The sequence continues at coordinate 212,190 of JAJGRX010000950.1, forward strand.
TTCTCGTCGTGTAAGTGTAAAGAGTACATGAAGGTATGGTGGGACCGCACAACCGCGACTTCAGATAAGTAGGGGACCACAGTAATATGCGGAGATAAGTGGTGAAATTAGTAGGAGACGATTTGCGAAAAAGTATTGACACTTAACACGAGTTGTATTCATCCATATAAATAAAAGTACTCATCTTTGAGAAAGAATTATATATGGAAATATTACGACATTAAGAGCATTAATTACGCGGAGATAGTAGGGTACCACAACTGCCGTCCGCTAAAAATAAAATAAAACGCGTAATTAAGTGGGGGAACCGCACAACCGCCATCACTAACTACCGTGGGGACTGCATAACCGTCACCGCAAGTGGAAACAACATCAAATATTCATCTATAATACATGAAGTATTCACTTGTAATACATCAAGTATTCACCCTGATATATTAAGTATTTTTAAAAAAAACTGGACATATCACACCCATCTTTTACAAGTATTCACCATCGTCATGCAAGTATTCATCTATCATTGAACAAGTATTCACATGTAATACATCAAGTATTCACCCTGATATATCAAGTATTCATCTATCATTGAACAAGTATTCACATGTAATACATCAAGTATTCACCCTGATATATCAAGTATTCATCTATCATTGAACAAGTATTCACATGTAATACATCAAGTATTCACCCTGATATATCAAGTATTTAAAAAAAAAACTGGACATATCACACCCATCTTTTACACGTTTTTAGAGGTGGTTTTTTTTTTTCTCCGTTCAATCTAACTAATATTTCTAACGATCTGTGAGGAATTTTGCAAATCTAAAACCACGAACGTTTTCTACATAATTTTCTCTTTAAAATGAGATCCATGATGACATACTTTCGAGTTATTCGTTGCACAAGTATTCACCCTCGTCATGCAAGTATTCATCTATCATTGAACAAGTATTCATCCTCGTTGTGTGAGGCGGAGGCAGAGGCGGAGAAGGAGAGGGAGAGGCGAAGGTGGGAGAGACGGGCGGAGGCAGAGGTGGAAGGGGGAGGCGGAGGTGGAAGAGGGAGAGGGAGGGAGAGAGGAAAGAAATAAAAGGAGAAAATCTACTAATTAATTTGTAGGGACCACTAGTTAGTTAAAATTGATTATTATAGTTAGAAAAGGAAGTTAGTTAGTTGGGGGAAAAATGGGGGAAGGAATCAAGGGGTAACATATAATTACCCTATATTTTATTATAAAATATTGAACACCTTATCTTGTTCCTAAATACTTTATGCACGAATCCACACCTCTTTGAAAATCCCATTGAATGAATTTAAAATTGCTGCTAAAATCTCCAATTTAGTCATTATTTCCTTTAAAATCTCCCATTGAACAATTTTCCCCCAATGCATTTATTGTGCTTTGTATTGGTTTAATAATCTGATTTTATTTTATTTATTTATATGATTATTATATGTATTTATATATGTATTAAGTTTTTACTTTTTGAAATTTAATCTCTCTTATTTTGGTTCAATCAAACAAATCAAAATTTACTTTGATTCTTCTGGTTCGGTTGTTATTCGGTTGACAAGTTTAATTGGTTGATTGGGTTAAATTTTTAAAAAACCGAATAAAATTTAATTTGATTATTTGAATTCGATTTAACCTAATCGATCATTTGAACACCTTAATTTGAAGTATTATGGGTTTGTTGAGCGATTTTATAATTTCAACTACAAACATATTTTCCACCATTGCATTTATTGTGCTCTATATTGGTTTAAATAATGTGATGAGATTTTATTGAAAAAAAATAAAATGGCACTACCATGTACTGTTGATAGAGACATAGGACATGCATTGTCGCATATTATTTAAAACCTATAGTGCAGCTATTGTGCACCTATAGCTAGCTATTTAAAACCCTGACAAAAGGAAAGCGATTGATAGTGCCATAGCTTTTAAGATCCGAAAAAGCTATAGAACAGCTATTGCGTAACTATAGCTAGCTATTTAGAACCCTGCAAAAAACAATGAATTTGTAACTCATACTTCATCTCTCTAATTTTTTATAAGGCGGACTTATCTCTTATAAGTCGGTACATACCTACAAGCAATCTTCCAACAACACCACTGCAGGAGAGTGGTTTAACCTAGCTAATTGTTTCTGTTACAGCATTTCTGCCATTTTACATGCATTTTACAATTGTTCGTGTGTACATTATTAACCGAAAGTTAGAAGCCGAAATTGATTCTTTTTTATGTTTTAATAATGTGACATAACTTTAGAACATTACGACTTTAAAACATATTACAAGTGTTATCCGATATAAATAAAACAGACAGATGCGATAATTAATAATGTGACATAACTTTAAAACATTAAAACTTAATTCTTTTATATGTATTTTGAATTGTCAAAAGTAAAGCATAAACATAAGAGAGAAATTAAAAAAAAAAAAAATCAAAGCATTTTGTTGTTACACAAGTTAATATATCTTAGCACTAGCACACAGTTTACAATAATCTATAGATACATATATTATTGTATGTACCCTGATATAACTAAAGCATCGAAAATAAATATACATGTATTACAACAAGTACAAAAGTAAAGTTTAATCGAAGGAGGCCAAAAAGTTCATAAGACATGCACCCTTCAGTGCATCATATATTATTACCACAAATCTCGTTTAATAGTTATGTGTTGTAGCTCAGGAGGTAGGTGCAACTTCAAGGATTTACTGACTGTGAGGTATGTAAGCTTTGGCATGACCCCTTCCACCACTGTGAAATCATTGGTGTACCAAAAATCACTCACTTTCAAGTATTGTAGGACAGGGAATCCAACTGGACAGATTGTTAGACTATTGTAAGTAAAACACTTTCCTAAGAAGCAAAGTTTTTTTAGGCTCTTCAACTTTCCAAGCTCCAGCATGGGGTTTTCCCTAAACAAAGGCGAATTAAGTGTCAATTTAATGAGGTGTGGTGGAAACGAGCTAGCCTCTAAGGTGACGGTCTCGGACCAGCGCCCTTGCAAGTATAGAGATTGTAAATTCTGATAATTTGGGAGTGCTTTGGGGTAAACAATCTCCATTGGAATACACTTCCCGCGGATAATTAGGGAGACCAGAGAAGGCAACACTTGAAGTATATTGGTCACTGTAACCCAATCATCAAATCGATTATAAAGACCGAGTTTTTTCAGGTTGTTAAGAAGGGGCAACTTCTTCTCCCATGTTTTCAGAGTTTGTACATATTGTAGGGTCTGGAGATTTCTTAGGTCAGCTGATGATGGTGGTCCATAGAGATCATGATCACACAATACATGCCTCAATGTTCCAATTGTCCATAAGGTATCATCACTAAGTAGTTGAGTACCTCCTCGTATTTCCAGGGTTTCCAGAGCCTTCATACGATAAAAGGAACACTTGAGGAAGGGAATTTCACAATATCTTAACCCCAAGTATTTTAGGTGAATCAATTCATCTAGTCCCCGAACTAGGTAATCACCGTTGCTTCCGCAATTTTCGAGTACTAGAACTTTAAGTAGCCTAAAATTAGAGTACATGGGTAAGCGCATGACAAACTCAAAAGTTATAACAGAACGGGTATTTGCACATACAAAATCCGTGGATTGTTGACTCCTATGTTTGATTTGAAGCGAGTATTGAAGAGAAACACGTCGAATCCTTCTACTGGGTTGGTTAACATCTGTTTCAGGCGAGAAAACCGTAACAAAGTTTTCTTGCCCAGCTTCATGCATTGCTATGTCACGGAGAAGATCATGCACTTTGCAAGACTTGATCGAACCATATATGTATCGGCTTGAAACTTGAACCATACTCCTGAATTAATGTTGATTTATAAACAAGTCAGGAAATATTGAAAGTATTGCAGTCGAAATAAAGGTTAATATAACCTAACTAGAGTCATTATTGAAAGATTAAATTAATTTATGTTAATTAAATGTAGAATTAATGAATTTTGTTCGCAATTCTATAATTAAGAATTTTTGTGAAGTATGCACTTGATTCGAAAACAAATATTTGAATGTGCATGTATGTTGGTTGAAAATTTAGATAATATTAAAAAAATTTAAACTATATTTTTTTTTAATAATACTAATCCCTCACGCAAAATTATATATAATTTTGCACCCTCCAATCTCCACATCAAATTTAGATTTTATTCGTAAAAGCCTTGTTTTAGTATCAATCCGTACAACTGTTTCTTTTGCAACAAAAGTGAAGAATACCTAATTTGTAAAAAGCATTTGATCTTGCAGTAAAGAGTATTAATAAGGTCTTGTCGCTTAATGTTGTTTGTTTTATATTCCTATTCACTCGACTTTTTTTGTTTGTTTTTTGGTGGAAGATCTGTACTTCTTCTTCTTTTTTAAATAAAATTAGAGTATACATCAACTATATCTGAAGTGTGCAGTATGAAGAAGTTAATTCGTAATACCAAAAAGTTTGCAATAATATTGTATAGATGCATGATAAAAATTAAAGGAAACAAAAGAAAAAAATTATAACCTTCGAAAAAGTTCCTCGAGGCAATTTTCAGCCGTTTCCTCCAATGTTTTCCTCCCCTCATGTGGTATGAACCCCTCTGCTATCCACAATCTAATCAAACGTTTTGCAGGAATCTCATAGTCTTCAGGAAAGGAAGCAAGATATAGGAAGCATGCCTTAAGGTAATAAGGCATATCTTGGTAGCTCATGGCCAGGACTTCCATGCAGTCCTTGCCGTCTGAGTGCCAATTCATTGTTCGTAACACTTTGTTCCACACATGATAGTTTTGTTCTTTAGTTGAAAGGATACCACCTACTACCATCAAAGCAAGAGGTAACCCCTTACATTTTTTTGATAGTTTGTCTGCAATCTCAATGAGATTATTAGGGCATTCTTCATTAGGTTCTTGAGAAGGGAGTGCCTTCTTAATGAGGAGGTCTAGGCTTTTCCTATCATCTAAGAAGTTGAGTTCATAAGGTACCATTCTGGAGTCAGCTGATTTTGCAACATCGATATACCTGCTTGTGATCAGAATGCGACTACCGTTCTTGACATCAGGGAATGCATCTTTAAGTTGATTCCACACATCATCTAGAATAATCAGATATCTTCTACTACTTGAAAACTTTTTGAGCTCGTTGATTAGATCTCCCACATCTCGGTTGTCTGGTATAGAATCTTTGAGCAGCATCTTTCTCAAGAGATCAGTTAGACTGAACGTTTGAGAGATTGACAACATTATATGATATTCGAAATCTTCCCTGACACTGGTTAGAGAAGCAAACAAGATATACTATTAGATTGGCTTTTAGCATGATTTTTGACAATAGTCATTGTTGCAACTATATATTACTAAACTCTCAGCAATTACAGAGCAATAAATAAAAGAAAACGTTGATTTATGCATCCATTAATTAATTATCAAAATTTATCCGTCGAACCTAGTTATTTCTTTGAAATGTCTATCTAATAAATTTTAACTTGAGTTAAAATGCCTCATTGTTTTCAAGCCTCAATCATGCCACAAATCCTTATATCCGTTCTCAAAGTCTAAACAACTTAACCACTCAACATGATCTCCATATTAAAATGTGCTTAGAAACCAAATTTTATATTTCTTTAGTATTCTTTTAGCATTTTTTTAGATAGGTATGCAGAACTCATTGTCATTGGATGGTCCAAATTCTACTAAAAACAGTAATAATTTTACCTATCTAAAAAAAATAGTAAATAATTTCCAAAAATGTAAAATTTGGACTCCAAGCATATTTTAATATATGAATGTTGAGTGGGTTGGATCAGACTGTTTGGATTTTGAAAGCAAAGAAGAGAAATCTACACTTGCCTTCTGTATACAAGACGTGCAAGGGTAGTCTTTCCTAGACCGCCGATACCCACGATGGTTATGACGGCTCGTCTACGTGTTTCCTCAGGGCACAACAGCTTCAGAATGTTGTTCTTGTCAGCTTGCATGCCTACAACTTCTGTGTCGTCTACTTCTTGATAAATAGCTCTCCGAACAGGCATTATGACTGCCTCTCCCACAATGTCTTGCAGGGCTATGATTCCGTAGTCGACTCTGCTCTTAGAGATCCCTTCGAGTTCATTTTGAATTTTATTGAGCTCAGTGCCTAGGTTGTGGAGGATTTGCATCTTTGGGGCCTTGTTCCACAGCTTCTTGACTTTTTGCATCAAGCTGGGATTTTTATGGTAGGGTTTTTTATGGTAGTTATCGTCTTCATATTCCAGAAAGAAAGTGTCTATTGCATCCTCGATGCGGTATGCCACGTCACGGAGCTCATTCAGCCAGTTCTGCACCCTCGCATCTCCTTTGCATTTTGAGTCTGCATCTTTCAGGCAGGACCGGATTAGGGTTAACTCGCGCTGCACCCTTTCGACTTTTTCCCCAACCCCTCCCAACAACTCCGTTTCTTTGTTAATGATATTGGCAAGCTTGCCCAGCACATATACCACAACAACCTCTGCCATTTCTCCCCCTCGCTCCTTTTGAAAAATGCACCAGTGTAAGAGGAAATTATTAGACAGTGCAGAAGACTATCCTAGACAAAGGTGGTCTGATTATATAGGCGAGCAGACCAGAAAACATACTGATATATGTTTAGTCTAATTGCAAGAATAAATTTAATTAATTTGTTTTGTAGAATGCCTGCTTGGTGCTGAATCAATTCTCGAGAATCATTTCTCATCATTCTTAGTTGGCAGCTGTACTTCTCAATTAATTAATTTGTCTCATTTCCTATTCAAAGGTGATCATGGAAGCAACTACATGTATTGACTTCGCAATTGATGTTATACACATCTAACAACTCTGATAATTAAGAAAACTTATGAAATAGTTTAATTTGTAAGAAGGAAAGATTATATACATTTCCAACAACTCAGATAGTTCGAGTGGGGGCTGGTCCGATGTCTAGTCGGAGCTGTTTCACACGCATCAAAATTTGTGCAAACTTGATCCACATGAACCTGAAAATTGTACGCATGGATCTTGATGCACAACAGTTCCGATTAGATATTGAACCGAATTTGATCTGATGCACATCGGATTGCCCCAAACCCTAATAGTTAGTCATCTCATTCTTGTTAATTAGTGCAGATAAACAGCTGGCCGCAGATATGCGATCTGAACTCAATTGAATCAACTGAATAAACAAATAAAGTGAGTGGGCCTCCAGATTTTCCATTATGTTTGACTAATGAATTAAATAACACCAAGCAATTGGCAGTGCGCCACACGAACTAAATATCAAGTGATAAATTGAATTGATTAAAATTAAATAAATAATCAAATTAATATCTTGAAACGGCAATCTACAGATACAATTAAGTTTTTAAAATTTACAAACCAGCAAATTAGTTACTTTCCATTACAGATAGAGTAATAGTTTTACAAGTTACCTAATTTTGGGGAGGAGGGTTCCATTCTTTTTACACATTATTACAGATGAGATACTTATAGATAGATTCAATTTTCAGAAAATATATTAATGTTTTCTATTTACTGCATAGCTAGCATAAAAGGTTGCAAAAGTTGGGAATTGAGAATACCGGGTCAGTTTTGGGCCATCTCAATACAGAGAATAATTGGAAATGGACTCAAGACAAGTTTTGGATGCATGATTGGGGAATTGGGGTACTCAAAGGGAAATATGCAATTCTATACTCCTACACCACACAACAATCGGGTACTTTGGGAATGGTTTTAGCAACAGGATTGCATACCATTTTTAGAGAACAATTATCCGTATTGTCAGAACAGCAGCTAGACACATTGAGAGAGGAAATGGAGGCACTGCAAATTCAACTATCAAGCGAAGAGGATGGAGTGAGTTGGAAATGGAAACCAAATGGAGAATTTACGGTAAGCTCAGCCTACAAGGCAATTAAGAATGGCCCAAGGATTAAGCAAAACATATGCAAGTTATGGTTGCTCAAAGCTCCGCCAAGATTTTAGGATTTTGCGTGGCTCATGGTGCTCAATCGTATCCTAACAATTGACAACTTAACCAAGAGGGGCGTGCAATTGGTAAACAGATGCATTATGTGCAAAAGGGCAATTGAAATGGTACAACACCACATGGGTGATTGTATGGTGGCAGCACAGCTACACAACATTGTTGGACACACACACACAATCAAAGAGAAATCAATCATTCTTATCACATGCTTTATCACAGGAACAAATAATTATCTTTTTGTAATTTCTAGACGTTTATAACTGTAAAAAAAGTACGATTTGTTGCTTGGTATGCATACGAAGCACACAAAAATTAGACTTCTTTAAAAGTTCTAATGTGCCTTAAGTATATTAACCACATCTCTCTGTGAAATAAAAAGAGAAGAAGATATTACAAGAAACAAAATAAATGAGGAGATAAATAATTAAATTGGACGGTCGCAATCATAAATAATGTGAATTATTAAAAAACTTAAAAACTTCATTATTTTTATGTATTTTAAATTTGAGTTAATTTAATAGGAAAATTCAATTGTTTTGTTTAGTTATTTTGATTTCACATCAAGCTAATTAGGTTTATGTTGTATTACTTTAATATGTTACAATTATAATATTAGTGTTCTGTTCTGCCCAATCATTTTGTTTTCTTAGCTTAGGCAATAAAATCTGGAAATATCAAAAGTAGAACATAAACATTTATAAGAAAGAAATGAAAAGAAAAAAAAAAGCGAAGCATTTTATTGCTCCACTAATATATCTTGCACGAGCACTCAATTTACAATCTCAATATATCTATTATTGTATGTACACTGAAAACCAATTGAAGCATGGAAAAAATATACACGAATTACAGGAAGTAGAAAAATGGAACAGAAAACAAATTAATGGCAAATTTATTCGAAGGAGGCCAATGGAACATCTATTTAATGTGGTTTACAAAGAAATTTATAAGACATGCACCCTGCAGTGCACCATGTTACAACGGACGTTGATCAATAGTTACGTGTTGTAGCTCAGGAGGCAGGTGCAAGTTCACGAAGGGAGAGAGAATGGCGTGTGTAAGCTTTGGCATGGCTCCCTTTGCCACCATGAAATCGTTGGTGTACCATTTATCATCCATATTCAAATATTGTAGGACAGGGAATCCTTCGGGACAGATTGTTGGACTATCGTAACCAAAGCAATATCCGCGGAAGCAAAGTTTCTTTAGGCTCATTAATTTTCCAAGCTCCGGCATTGGATTTTGCTTCAATAGGGACTCACTAAGTGTCAATTTAACGAGGTGTGGTGGAAACGAGCTAGCCTCTAAAGTGACGTTCTCGGACCACCTCCCATATAAGCACAGAGATTGTAAATTATGATAATTTGGGAGTGTTTTTGGGTAAACAATCTCCATTGGGATACTCTTCCCATGGATAGTTAAGGAAACCAGAGAAGGCAACACTTGAAGTAGATTGGTCACTGTAACCCAATCCTCGAATTGATTATAGAGACCAAATTTACGCAGGTTGTTTAAAACGGGTAACTCCTTATCCCATGTTCTCAGAGTCTGTACATATTGCAAGGTTTGGAGGTTTCTTAGGTCAGCGGTTGATGGTGGTCCATCGATAATACAATCACTAATTAGCACATGCCTCAATGTTCCAATTGTCCATAAGGTATCATGCTTAGGTAGTTCCCTACTTCCTCGTATTTCTAGGGTTTCAAGAGCCTTCATACGATGAAGGGAAAATTTGGAGATGCGAATTTTGCAATATCTTAATGCCAAGTATTTTAGGTGAACCAAGTTATCTAGTTCCTTGACTATGTAATCATTGAAGCATGTGCAATTTTCAAGTTCTAGAACTTTAAGTAACCTAAAATTAGAGTTCTTGGGTAAAGGCTGGACAAAACACTGAAACACTAGAAGAGAACGGATATGTGAACCTATATATTCCATGGATTGTTGACTCGTATGTTCGATTTCTGGCGAGTGTTGAAGCGAAACACGCCGGATTCCTCTCTTGGACTGGTTGACATCAGATTCAGGTGAGAAAACTGTAACAAAGTTTTCTTGCCCAGCTTCATGCATTGCGAAGTCACGGAGAAGATCATGCACTTTGCAATACTTGATCGAACCAGATGGGGATCGGCTTGTTACTTGAACCATACTCCTGAATTAATTTTGATTTATACAAAAGTCAGGAAATACTGAATGATTTGCAGTCAGAATAAAGGTTAATGTATACAAAGTAGAGCCATTAATTAGTTTGTAAATTGAAAGCTAAAATTAATTGATGCTGGTTATTTATATGCACTGAAATAATTAAATGTAGAATTAATGAAATTTGTATGTAATTTTATAAACAAGAAAATTTGTAAATTATGCACTTCATTTTGAAAAGAAATATTTGAATGTGCATGTAGGGGTGTTCATCGGTTCGGTTCGGTTGAAACCGAACCGAACTAGGCAAACCAAAGTAATAATTCGGTTTCTAAAATAGAACCGAACCGAACCAATTTAGCATTGCAACCGAACCGAACTGAACCAAAGTTTTATTTCGGTTTGTTCGGTTCAAACCAAAATATATATATTAATTTTTTTATTTAAAGCAATTGATTTATAATAAACCGAATTATATTAAGAAATAAACCGGAGTATTAAGAAATAAACCGGGATATTAAGAAATAAACCGAAGTATTTAAAGCAATTGATTAACCAATGAACACCCGTATTTGCATGTATGTTGGTTGCAAAATTGAAATAATATTAAATAAATAAAACTAATCCGTCACGCAAAATTGTTATTTTGCACCCTCCAATCTCCACATTAATTTTACATACTTCTTCTACTCTTTTCTAAATAAAAATTGGAGTATATATCAAGTATACCTGAAGTCTGTTATACTAATTAGTAGTTAATTGTGACAAAAAAGGTTGCATGATAATTAACTAAAGGAAACATAAGGAAAAATATATAACCTTCGAAAAAGTTCCTCGAGGTACTTCTCAGCTGTTTCCTCCAATGTTTTATTCCCCTCATGTGGTATGAACCCTTCTGCTACCCACATTCTGATCAGACGTTTTGCAGAAATCTTATAATCTTCTGGAAAAGAGGCAAGATATAGGAAGCATGCCTTGAGGTAATAAGGCATATCTTGGTAGCTCATGGCCACGACGTCCATGCAGCCCATGCCATCTGAGTGCCAATTCATTGTTCGCAACACCTTCTCCCACACATGATAGTTTTGTTCTTTAGTTGAAAGGATACCACCTACTGCCATCAAAGCCAGAGGTAACCCCTTACATTTTTTTGATAGTTTATCTGCAAGCTCATGGAGATCGCTAGGGCATTCTTCATTAGGCTCTAGATAGGGGAGAGCCTTTCTGAGTAGGAGATCTAGGCTTTTCTGATCATCTAAGAAGTTCAGTTTATATGGAGCCATTTTGGAGTCAGCTGACTCAGCAACATCAATAGACCTACTCGTCATAAGAACACGACTCCCGTTCTTTACATCAGGTAACGCATCTTTCAGTTGATTCCACAAATCAACCTCCCACACATCATCTAGAACTATCAAATATCTCCTGCTACTTAAAAATCTTTTGAGCTCGTTGATTAAATCTCCCACATCTTGGTTCTCCGGTACAGAATCTTTGAGTTGGAGTAGCATTTTTCTCAAGAGATCTGTTTGATTGAACCGTTGAGAGATTGACAACATTATATGATACTCGAAATCTGCCCTGGCACTGGTTAGACAAGCAAACAAGATATACTATTAGATTGGTTTTTAGCACAGTTTTTGAACAATACTACTAAGATCTTTGTTGCAACTAAGTACGTACTACTAAGATCTCAGCAATTACTGTGCAATAAATTAAAGAAAATTTGATTTGTCCATCTAATAATTATCTAAATATATCCATCGAACTAATTAGTTTTTAGAAAGGACTATCTAAGTTTTTTGGAACCAATGTAATTTTGGTACACATTTATGTTTATCTTCTAACATCATTATTGTAATTAGTTTTGTAACTTCTATAAACATAAACATATAGATAATTATTATTAACAAATAAGTTATGAGACGGTAGCCCCATAGACATCTAACAGTGCCCAACCGGAAATGTCCATGGCTACCTCTAATATAAATGATATTATTATTATTTTTATTTTTATTATTATTATTATTATTATTATCATCATCATCATCATCATCATGATAATCATTAATTATTGTAATTTTTATTCAAATTAATAAGTTAGGATCAACTATTAAATCTTCAAAATCATATATAATTTATAATAGTAGTACCAGTTGATCAGTACTAGACATAGCAACTTACAATAACTCTTACATGGCAATTATTTATCTCATGAAAACATATATAGTTTGGAAAGAAAATTCTGCACTTGCCTTGTGTATACAGTACATGCAAGAGTAGTCTTTCCTAGACCGCCGGCACCTACAATGGTTATGACGGCTCGCCTAAGTGTTTTCTCAGGGCACAGCAGTTTAAGGATGTTGTTCTTGTCAGCCTGCATGCCTACGACTTCTGTGTCGTCTACTTCTTGATAAGTGGCTCTCCGAACTGGCATTATGACGGCCTCTCCCTCAATGTCTTGTAGGTCTATGATTCCGTAGTCGACCCTGCTCTTAGAGATCCCTTTGAGTTCATGTTGAATGTTGTCGAGCTCAGTGCCAAGGTGGTGGAGGATATACATCACTAGGGGCTTGTTACACACCTTCTTGACTTTTTGCAATAAGTTGGGATTTTTATGGTAGTGATCTTTGTATTCCAGAAAAAACGTGTCTATTGCATCCTCGATGCGGTATGCCACATCACGCAGTTCATTTAACCAGTTCTGCACCCTCGCATCTCCTTTTCGTTTTAAGTCGGCATCTTTCAGGCAGCACCGGATTCGGGTTAACTCGCGCTGCACCTGTTCGACTTTTTCCCCAACCCCACCCAATAACTCCATTTCTTTCACAATGATATCGGCCAGCTTGAACAACACAAATCCCACAGCCGCCTCAGCCATTTCTCTCTCTCGCTCTCTCTTTTGAAATGTGCACCAGTGTAAGAGGATATTTATTAGCTAGTGCAGATGACTATCCGAGGCAAAGATGGTCTGATTATATAGGCGAGCAGGCCGGAAAACATACTGATATATGTTTAGTTTAATTCCATGAATAGAATTAATTATTATGCTGAAATCATCTCTCATAATTCTTAACTGGCAGTTGCACTTCGTTTTTGTCTGCTTTTTTTTATGTTTTGATTCGTGTTCTCTATCGTGAAAGCAACTAAATGTATTTTCTTAATTCTATTTTCTTTTTCAGGCATTGACTTAGCAGTTGATGCTGTGCATTATCTCAATTTTAATGAGAAGTTGACAATATATAGAGATGTTTAGGTACATTTTTTCCTCTCAAATTTAGACAATAGCTTGAATTTTTCTATCCTTTTTCTAACATATTGTTGTTCTTGTTTAATTAACACAATATTTATAATATACGTGACAACATATATACTTCATTTTTTTCAATTGTTTATTGTTTTTAATCTTTTATTTTACTTATATCACACTAAAATGTTCTTACTGGCAGTATCTCAACATCAAAACATATATGTGGTCAACTAAGGGTAACTATTATTTCGTTAGATAATTTAATTTTAGTATAAAGCAAGGAATTAATAGTAATTTTATTTTAAATTGCAATTATTTCATCCATATAATGTTGATAGTGTTAGGAAAAAACAACAATATGTTAGAGGAATTAGAGGAAGAGATAGAGGTGGATCTAGACATCGACTAGGAGTTGAACTCGTGAAATAGCTTAATTCCTAAGAAGAGGAACATTATATACATATCCAATGCTGATAGGAGTGGGGCAATTCGATGGACATCAGACCAAATTTGATTCAATGTCCGGTTAGAACCGTACGTTTAATGTGTGTCAAGATTCGTACAAACTTGATCCACGCAAATCTCGATATTGACTGCGTAAATTTTGATGTGGATCGAACGACTTTGACTAGACATCATGAACAGCTGGCTGCAGATATGTGATATGAACTCAATTGAATCAACTGAATTAAAGAAATAAAGTGAGTGGATCTCCATATCTGCCATTCAATTTGACTAATGAATTAAATACAAATTAATGAGCAGTTGGCAGTGCGCCACGAACTAATTAAATATCAAGTGATCAACTGAAATAATCAAATTAATACCATAAAACGGCAATCTCTAGGTACAATTAAGTTTTTAAATTTAAACAAACCAGCAAATTAATTAATTACTTTCCATTACAGGTCGAGAAGTAGCTAGTATGACGACTTGCATAATTTAGGGGTTATCCATTCTTTTTACACAGTAAAATTAAGGCTGAAAATGTTGGGAATGAATGAATGTATTTAAGAAAATATATCATATCCCTTCATTAAGAAATTAAGAAATATTACTCATCTTAATTATGGGATAGAATACATTTTGTTAAATATATTTGTCATTTTATGCAATAGAATGAATAGAAAGGAAAATATGTGAAGTTGTAAGTCAAATTCTGGTTTGAAATAGCCAGTCACAAGCCAAAGGGAGCTCTTAGACAAGTAGCATCAGATTTAAAATTGAATTCACATGAAAACATTGCAGATGCATATTTATAAAATGCATTTAGAACCATGAATCACAAACTAAAAAATAATATAATATATCGATGAAAATTAAACCATGAAGTAATTCCAAATTAAGTGATCCGAAAATTAAATTATAAATAAAGTTACAATTATCGAGTTTCTTTATGTAGTAGAAAAAACTGTAACAATGATGCGGTTTCTTTATTTTTCATCCATTCTTATAACCAATGCCACAGAAAATCTATACAAAATTAATCAAGTGAATTAAAGAAATAAAGTGAGTGGATCTCCATATCGGCCATTCAATTTGACTAATGAATTAAATACAAATTATGAGCAGTTGGCAGTGCGCCACGAACTAATTAAATACGAAGTGATCAACTGAAATAATCAAATTAAATTGGTTAAAAGAAATATCCTCAACCACTATTAATTTTAAAATTGCAATAATTTAAATAGGAGCTAAGTTTGTCATCCTCGACCGGAGTAATGTCATGTATATTTTGAGCGAGGAGAGAGGAGCGAAGGGAAGGAAGAATTAAAAGAATTCATATTACCTGAGGTAACATAAATTTTGATCAATCGTACTCCTACAAAAACCAACGAGTTCAAAACTCCGTTACAAAGGCTAGCTGATCATGTAAACATCCCTTCTATTTTAAACATGTCCCCAAAAATATTTGGATGTATAGTGTATGTTCATGTTCAAAAGAAGTTTCGTTTCAAAGTAGAACCTTGTGCAGAAAAGTGTGTCTTTTTGGGTTTTGGATCACACCAGAAAGGGTATAAATGTTACAACCCGTCAACTCGAAAATTTTACACAACAATGGACGTAACCTTTATTGAAAATGAACCTTATTTTGAATAAACACCAAGTTCCTGTTCAGGGGGAAATGGAGAATGAACCCGAACTGCTGTTTAGTAGTCTAGCTGGTTTAGCTGGCCCGAATTTTGAAACATCTGATAGAATTGATTCGACACATGCCATAGCTGATCTGAACTCAGAAAACCCGAATTCAGAAAACCAAAACCCAAACTCAGAAAACCTGAGTCCAGAATACCCAAGCCCAGACTCAGGTCCGGTCAGAGAAGGGTCTGAAAATGCCGCACCTAAGGACATGCTTGACGATAGGAGTCAGAGACCGAACCTTACTCGGTTAGACCATACCGAGAGTGAACCCAATGCTGAAGAATCAGGAATAAACTTCTGGATAGAAATGGATGTGAGTAATGAAGGAGTAATACAATCCGAACCGCAACCACATGGCTCAGAGTCTCCTGGGGATATTCATGAGGTAAGTTCACAGAACCCAAATTCTATTATACAATCTAAATTACCATCAAGAACAAATCAAGGTAAACCACCAAAATGGTACATCCCTAAAGATGGAACAAGCAAAGAAATAAACTACCCTATTGCAAATTACACAACAACTGACCAACTGTCTGAACCCATGAAAAGTTTTGCACATCAAGTCGCGTCGAAAGTTGTACCAGAAAGGGTAGAGGAAGCTATTAAAGATCCAAAATGGGTAAAAGCAATGGAAACTGAAATGGATGCACTGGAGAAAAATAGAACTTGGAAGGTAGTGGATTTACCTGAGGGGAAAAAAATTGTGGGGTGTAAATGGGTATATTCTATAAAATACAATGTAGAAGGAAAAATTGAGAGATATAAAGCACGACTCGTAGCTAAAGGGTATACCTAGACTTATGGAATTGATTTCCAAGAAAATTTCTCACCGGTTGCAAAACTAAATACTGCGCGAGTTCTCTTATCTCTTGCAGTGAATTTTGATTGGCCACTACACCAATTTGATGTGAAGAACGCCTTTCTACATGGTGATCTAAAAGAAAAGATTTACATGGACCTTCCACCCGGGTACCAATGCTCTGAAACAAAGAGAAAGGCGTGCAAATTAGAGAGGTCCTTGTCTGGCCTGAAACAATCTCCTAGAGCATGGTTTGGTAGGTTCTGCAGCACAATGAAGGGGTATGAGTATGACCAAAGCAACTCCGATCACACCCTGTTCTTCAAACGGAATCAAGGTAAACTTACGGTGCTAATTATATATGTGGATTATATGATTATTACAGGTAACGATCATGAGGAGATCAAATTGCTAGAGACAAAACTGTCTAAAGAATTTGAAATGAAAATTTTGAGTGGCTTGAAATACTTCCTAGGAATTGAAGTAGCTCGAAGTAACAAAGGTATTTTCCTCTCTCAAAGAAATTACATTCTTGACTTACTTGCTGAGGTTGGGATGCTAGAATGCAAACCAGCTGACACACCAATGATCCAAAATCACAAGTTGGAGTTAGACCCGAATCAGAGTCCAGCAAACAGAGAAAGGTACCAAAGGTTAGTTGGAAAATTGATTTATTTATCTCATACTAGACCTGACATAGCTTACGCAGTGACTGTTGTTAGCCAATTCATGCACTCTCCAAGCGAATAACATATGGAGGTGGTAATGAGAATTCTTAGGTACCTGAAAGGCGCTCTAGGAAGAGGGATAACGTTTGAGAAACATGGACATCTCAAAATAGCTGGCTATACCGATGCAGAATTGGCAGGAAGTGTGAGTGATCTCAAGTCAACGACATGTTACTTCACATTCGTGGGCGGAAACCTAGTAACTTGGAGAAGTAAGAAACAAAATGTGGTAACCTTGTCTAGTGCCGAAGCAGAGTTTAGGGGAATGGTAAAAGGTATCTGTGAATTATTGTGGTTACGAAGACTTTTAACCGAACTTGGTTTTGAACCAACCAGTGAAATGAAATTGTTTTGTGATAACAAGGCTACAATAGACATTTCCCATAACCCGGTACAGCACGACAGAACGAAGCACATTGAAATAGATAGGCACTTTATCAGAGAGAAAATAGACTCAAAGATTATTGAAATTCCGTTTGTAAGATCAGGTGAGCAGTTAGCAGACATGTTAACCAAAGCTATATCAAGTAAGGTGTTTAATGAGTCTCTTATCAAATTGGGTATGGTTGATATCTACGTGCCAACTTGAGGGGGAATGTTGGAATGACAAGCTGACACGTGTAGTCGGTGCCACACCAGATCTAGAGGAATAAATCAAGGAAGTGTATCAGACCAAATATCTCTTGAAGATGAATCGAGACATGTATGCATCCTGATGAAATCTACAGAATTGGTTGATTTCTCTATTATTGGATGGTTCGTATCTTCTACCAAAAATAGCTAGCTGAAGGATATCTTGCTGATTTGTTGTGTACAGGGAGGGGGCAGCAGCCAACCAGGATATATGCTCTCCTTCTCTAAGAAATAAACTAAGTAAGAACAATTTTATTTTTCCAGTGTTGTGTTTGTTGTAACAAAATATATTTGAGATGAAATAAAATATTGAGAGGGTGTGTGTGTATCGTGGAGTGCGCTATAGGCGATACCACGTTAAAATCTCTATGTTCGTTTGATCCTCTTTTCTGTGATGCTGCTGTGAATTTTGTCAGTACTGTATATATTTAGAACATCACAATCGGTTGAATATATCGAGCAATTGGTGTATACTACAACCTATGTTTCAAGTATTTACATAACTGCTCCTCAGAACATAGTAACGAGTTGGTGTTCATCTAGCCAACACCAATGGCTCATGTGACAACATCGATGGTAAAGGCACCCCCTCAAAGCCATTGGTCCCTGTAGCCCAACTAATATCGAAGATTACTTCAAAACCAACTGTAGAATAAAATTAACAGATAGCAAAGGAGGGTCCATCAATGTCATTGGTTGGTTAGACCCAAACAGTCAGTGAAAAATTTCAAGTAATTACAGGACTGCTGGCTCCTTTACAAACATCATCGGTGTCTTAGACCAACCGATAGTAAAGAGAGATGGTAAATGTGTTTTTTAGTAGTGTAAGCTTCCAACAAGGTACCGAGTAATTGCAAGGGCCAAATAGTTCAAATAGTTGGGCACATATAGTTGAAAATGGAGATAGTTGGCCAATAATTGCAAGGGCCAATATATGTTTTTTGGAGAACTTCCAACAAGGTACCAAGTAATTGCAAGGGCCAAATAGTTCAAATCGTAGCATCACTCTATATATATATAGTTGGGCTATGTTGCATTACAGTGTAGAGGTCCTCTTGTACATTGGACTATAAATCATCGGTTTTAACTTTAAAACAACTGATCCAAACCGTTCAATTTGATATCCATATTAAAATGTATTTGGAGACCAAATTTTACATTTAGCCCCCATACAGACCTGTGTTGCCCCACTTCCATCTGAGCACGTCCCGGCCTTGTGTGATAGTCGGGAAGATTGTCGCTGACGGGTCCAATTCCACAATTGCAGGGATTGCATTTGCAAGTACAATGTTGTAACTAGGCAGCCTAGGTAAACCATCCGAGCGATTCCTAAGGGCTGTCTCTTTCTATTTATCAAACCAATATGAAATTGATTGGCCGTCTCCTATAACCCATTCGGTGCACCACTGGAATAGCTTCTCTAGTTTTAGTAAACTGGCCCAAAATAAAGAACCTTGTATCATCCAAAGTTGAGGACCCTCCCCCGGTCCTGTCAAACCTCTAATTAATTAAGTCTCTTTGCCCAGAATTTCCACAGAGACCCCTGCTCTTGATAAAGGTTCCACCACCAGCGTAGTAGAAGGGAAATGTTAGTAAGCAAACCGTTTCCCAATTAGATTTTGTAGATATCCAGCATATATATATAGTACATAATCTTCTATTAGTTTCATGTAATAGCTCGGTATATATATATATTGTATAAATGCACTTTCTACTTGTGGTCATACTTTTTATTTCTTATTATCCGATAAATGTTCTTCCACTCACTCCAAATATATAATTTAATTGCGAGGTGCAACATGAATGAACTAGCTAGCTAGCTAGGATAACCAACATGCATACAATTTAAATGGCCCCATAAAGGATACTTTTATTTTAGTGTTGAAATCTTATGACTACATCTCAATTCTTTTAATTACAAACAGAGAATATTAATGATGATCTCATAAAAACGGAGTTCATTTTGTTGTAAAGGTTTCTTTTGGTGAATTAATATATATATAAAAATTGTTAATTTTGAAAGGATATATATAGATTACAAAATATTTGTCAGTTTATAATAAGTTAATTACATATAGTTTCATTATAGAATGGTAATGTATCATTTCCTTTATTCCAAAAAATATAGAATACTATCGTTAACTCAAATTTCGAGTTTGAAATTTGGAATGTTCAATCAGAATTTGAATTAATTCGGACCACTAAATTCAAAACAGATCATTCGAATTCAATCTCGATTTTTAAATTATATTTTAGTAAATCTGAACTAAGTTGTTGCTTCTCAACAGATCACAATCGCGATCGCTTGGAAGCAGCAGCGCTATTTTTGAAAATAATGTTTGCATTAATGCTATTTTGGAAAATATTAACAGTCCAATGCTATTTTCAAAAAATACAGACGGCCTCATTCTATATTCAAAAATATTGATTGGGAGAATGCTATTTTCAAAAATACTGACGGACCAAATCTGTTCTCCAAAATATTGACCGGCCAATGCTATTTTTCTAAAATTGACGGAACAATCCTATTTTCAAAAATAATGATTTACCAATGCTATTTTCGAAAATAATGACTGATCAATGCCATTTTTGAAAATACTGACGCCTTCATTCTATTTTGAAAAATATTGACGGATCAATGCTCCTTCCAAAAATATTCACGGACGAATGCTATTCTCCAAAATATTAACGGACCAAATCTATTTTCGAAAATAATGACAGACCAATGCTATTTTTGAAAATAATGATGGCCGAATGCTAGTTTCATAAATAGTGACCGCTGAATGCTCTTTTCCTAAATATTGACGGTGTAATGCTCTTTTCTAATAAGAGGAGGGATCGGATTACATCTTTTTTTTAACATACTTTGACACCTACTATTTTCAAAGTCCAAATAGTCGATCCAGACCGTTCAACATGATGGATATATTAAAATGTGCTTGGAGATCAAATTTTACGCTTTTTTTGAATTTTTTTACTATTTATAAGATGGTTACAAAATCGTTGTTTTCAGACCATTGAAAAACAACGATTTTATAACTATCTTAATAAATAGTAAAAAAATTCAAAAAAATGTAAAATTTGATCTCCAAGCACATTTTAATATGGTAATCATGTTGAACGGTTCGGATCGACTATTTGAATTTTAAAATCGCAAAATTGACCTATAAAAAAATAATATCAAAATGTGTCAAAAAAAAAAAATGCAAGTGAATCCATCCTTTCTAATAATTTGTAGTTTAGTAATCTAAAACTTGGGCCTTGGAATTTAAATATAAAATATGGGCCTTAATTAGAATCGAAATACACATTTTATATTAGCAAAGTCTCACAATTCGTTGGTCCGAAAAAGCCCATAGCGAATGGTGTTTTTCTCCCTTGGACAATGTCTAAATATTGTTTTGTAGAACACCACCACCTAAATAGAAAAGTGGGTCCTCCTTGCAGTTGTAAAGTGCGTAGCATCGTGGGGCCTATTTAATATTGAGACCATAAGGCAAAATACAATTCCACTAACCAGCAATTTTTTGTCCGACATCTCTAAGGCGGTGGAGGGTTTGGCGACACCGCCTTTCTTCTTCTGGCGATAGAATCCCTTCATATCTCCTTATGACATCTCTATCTTCTCCGATCGTCTCTTCTCTGCTTGATTCACCATTTTTTATCTTCACTTCTCTCTCTCAAATGGTTTTTTTTTTTTTTTTTTCTAATTTCACTTCCTTTTTCTTTTTCAAATTTTGAAATATAGTGAAGTGGTTTAATCCGGTGCGTCCGATTTCGATGCTTCGCCTGTACGAATTCATATACTCCATTGGATTTGGTTGCGTATCTGAGTTGATCCTGTTTTTCTTTTCCCTGTGTGGTGCTTAGAGACGCCGACATTTTTATTTATATCCAAAGTTAATTACAAATTAATAAAAATGTCCAGAATCAATTGGTTTTATTAAAAATGTCTATACCAGTCAGAAAATGACCGGTTTCCGATTTAAATCAATTGAATCTATTTAATAAATCTATTTAAATCGGAAACCGGCCTTTTTTTTTGCCGGTATGGACATTTTTAATAAAACTAATTGATTGTGGACATTTTTATTAATTTGTAATTAACTTTGGATATAAATAAAAATGTCGAGAGAGACGAGACCACCTCCATTATTTAATTATTTAAACCTCTCCTACTACTAGTGCACAACGTTACATATATAAACCTCTCGTATTTTATATACTGCCAGCATGCCAATTAAGAGCTAGAGACGACCAGACCATCTCCATTATTTTAATTAGCAGTATATATATATTCCAAGTAAATAAAGAACAACCACATAATTAAGCTAACAAAAATGGCGGAGATAACACAATCCACTAGTTTAACGCAGGTTCGGAACTTGAATCCGTACGTAATTATTGTATTTCATTTTTTTTGCTGAAATACATTATTTGATATATAGCTGGTACATATTGATTGACTCATCAGGTGACCCGGCACAGAATATGGCATGCCAGCATATGTCACAGATGATCTCTACTACTAGTGCACAACGTTCCATAAACCTCTCGTATTTTATAACAGTTTATACGATTTAACCTACTGTATATGTATTTCATATATATACATATATCTCTCTCCTCGGCTCCTACCTTGGCTCCTATTAATATACTTCCAACATGCCAAGAGAGACCAGACCACCTCCATTATTTAGCAGTATTCCAAGTAAATAAAGAACAAAAAATGGCGGAGATAACACAATCCACTTTAGTAACCCCATCAGAAGAAACCCCAAAGCACAAAATATGGCTTTCTAATCTCGACGTAATCGCGGCTCGCGACTACACTCCAACAATCTACGTGTACCCTGCAATCGGCGTAAAAGATTTCTTCCCAGCCGATGCTTTGAAAGCCGCTTTAGCCAAGGCACTGGTGGTTTTCTACCCGTTGGCTGGTCGCCTGAGCCGGGACTCAGAGACCGGCAGGCCAGAGATCGACTGCACTGGAGAGGGAGTTCATTTTTACACAGCAGAATTGGATGAAACGTTTCATGATTTCACCAATTTCGCGCCGTCAGCAGAGATGCGGATGAAACTTGTGCCGGTGATCGACTCGGCCGATCCGCCTTGTGTCATGATGGTGCTCCAGGTTTCTTCTTCCTTCTTTTTTAAATATTTTCTTTTTCATTTTTCAGCAAACATATATTGTCATAAATATCCATATGCATGCAAGAATAAAATTCATATAATTATTCATTTCACATTCCTGCATATTTTGATCAGATGGTCTAAATCCAAACTCAAAGTTTTAAGTTAATTACTTTAGAGGATCCGAATTCATTATGTTGTAACTTAATTAGAACAACTGACAATCACAAAAATAAAAATATATTTTGAAATAAAAATTTTGGGATGAGAGGTAATTCTATATTTCTATATCTCAAGTATATTTTTATATTTTTTAAGAAAAATATAAAAAATAAAAGCATGTTTAAAAAAAAAAAAAATGAGCTAACGTGGCTCCATCACCGCAGGAAATGATGGTTTGATTTTATTTGTCGTGTGCTTAGTTTAAATGTCTAATAAAAATGGAAACAAAAAGATAAAATTTTGCACCCACGCTCCCAAAAAGATAAAAATGGAAACAAAAAGACCTTCATTTAATGTCTATTTTTTTAGAATTTTTTAAAATCACATCTTTTAATTAAATAAAATAATTATAATTATAAATTTAGAAAAACACTAATTTTCAACAATTCTAAAAAAATAGTAAAAAAATTTCAAAAAATGTAAAATTTGATCTTCAAACACATTACAATGTGAAGATCATGTACAACAAGTTTGGATCGAGATATAAGCGGGAAGTAAAACATTTTTTTTACTTCCCAAAGCATCGTAGCATCACTCTATCTATCTGTATCTATCTATCTATCTATCTATCTATATATATATATATATATAGAGATGGGCTATGGTGCATTGCAATGCATAGACACCCTTGTGCATTGGACCATAAATCACCCATTCAAAGTCCAAATGACCGATCCAAACCGTTCATCTTGTTCTCCATATTAATATGTACTTGGAGACCAAATTTTACATTTTTTGGAATTTTTTTACTATTTATTAAGCCACTTTGAAAATCGCTGATCCAATGGTCACAGCTCCGAAACAGTGAAAAATTCTGGACCAATGGATCAGCGATTTTCAAAGTGGCTTAATAAATAGTAAAAAAAATCCAAAAAATATAAAATTTGGTCTCCAAGCACATATTAATATGGAGAACAAGATGAACGGTTTGGATCGGTCATTTGGACTTTGAATGGGTGATTTATGGTCCAATGCACAAGGGTGCCTATGCATTGCAATGCACCATAGCCCATCTCTCTCTCTCTATATATATATATATATATATATATATGAGTAGAACTAGGGCGTTCCTAAGTTCACCAAGCCCTTTTGTGAACTCAACTCTAAAACCTATTGGATTGACTTCAAACGACAAATCCAAACCGTTGAAATCCTTCTACCTTAGGGGTGATGCGTCTACATGTGAAAATTTTAAACTTTCGAATTAATTTAGTATAAAGTCAAGTGGTCAAAATTAGAAGGTATATAAATTAATTTTAATGCATTCATTTTTTGGACGCCTTTTGACCACTTGACTCTATACAAAACTATTTTAAAATTTTAAAATTTTCACATGTAGATGCATCAAACAACCGATCCGAACCGTTCAACATGATCTCCATATTGGAATGTGCTTGGAGACCAAATTTTACATTTATTGGAATTTTTTTACTATTTATTAAGCCACTTTGAAAATCGCTAATCCATTGGTTCAGAATTTTTTACTGTTTTGCTACTGTTTACCCGAATCAGCGATTTTCAAAGTGGCTTAATAAATAGTAAAAAAATTCCAAAAAATGTAAATTTTGGTCTCCAAGCACATTTCAATATGGAGAACAACTTGAACGGTTCGAATCGGTTGTTTGGATTTTCAAGATGAAAATATGACATGAAGTACAAACTCGTTTTACTCTATAGCTCCCCATATATGGAATCTGGCTAATATGCTACATGTAGCATAGAGGGCCTCCGTACAACGGCTCAATATTTGAGTTTTTAAAATCTTAACGGGTGATCCGAACCGTTCAACATAATCTCCATATGAATATGTACATGCAAACCAAATTTTATATTTTTTAGAATTTTTTTATTATTTTTTTAAATAGGTAGAAAATCACTTAATCTGAAAATTATGTACCATTCAGATCAAGTGATTTTCTACCTATCTAAAAAAATAGTAAAAATAATTCAAAAAAATGTAAAATTTGGTTTGCAAGTACATATTCATATGGAGATCATGTTGAACGGTTCAGATTGACCGTTAGAATTTAAAAAACTCAAATATTGAGCTCTTGCACAGAGACCCTCTATGCTACATGTAGCACCGTAATGAAATCAATTCATAATGAAATTCGGATTGGAATTAGGTTGGGACGTCGAACTTTCGGATAGTTTATATTTGGATCGGCTTGACATTTTTAAAATAATGCTTACTCATCTCTTCCCTCTTAAATTAAGAAGCCATATTGTCCCTTTCTTCAAGCAATGAAGTTGACCTTTTTTAAAATGATGCTTGCTTATCTTCCCTCTTAAATTAAGAAGCCATATATATTGTCACTTTCTTCAAGCAATCAAGTTGACCTTTTCTAAAATGATGCTTACTTATCTTCCCTCTTAAATTATTAAGCCATATAAGGTCCCTTTCTTCAAGCAATAAGGTTGACCCTTTTTAAAAGAGAGTGCTATTTTCAGCTCAATTATTGCAATATGGAGCACTAAGAGAATTTTTTTCTCTAAATACCTGTTTTACCCTTCAACTCCTTTCTCTTATATCTGACTTAATTAATAATAAAAGCTATTAAAGAAAGTTAGTCCTTCCAATTTCATCCTCTAATCCAAAATATAACAGTTAGTTTAGATGCCATATAACAAGCAATTCGTTATGTATTTTTTTTTCATCGTTTTCAACTTTCAAAATGAACTTTATTCCATAAAAAAAATTAATTAATATCCTAAATATATGTAAAGTTGTGAAATATTAGTTGAGTAATATATAAATATAACTCACCAGCAATCTGGTTTCTATTCTTTTGGCAAGCAGATGACTCGCCTCAGATGCGGCGGCATAATCCTCGGCTTTGCAATCCACCATTACGCCTTCGACGGCCACTGCGGCTCCCTTTTCATAAAGACAATATCAGCCTTTGCCCGTGGCGACACAGGTACCATTCCTGCTCCCTTCTTTGACCGCTCCCTCCTCCAGGCCCGCTCCCCGCCCTCCGTCTCCTTTGATCACACCAACTACTCCCCGAAAGTTTACCAATCCAAAGGTCTAGCGAACACCTCCTCTCAGGTTGTATGTTCCAATCTAACACTCACCAAAGAACAAATCCACTCGTTGAAAATCCATGCGGGTGGAGAGAGGGTTTCTACTTTCCGTGCAGTAGTTGCGCACGTGTGGAAATGCACCTGCATTGCACGTGGACTGGCCTCTGATGTAGAGACCCAACTGATCATACCTGTTGACCTACGTGGCCGTTTCAAGCCACCACTCCCCACAACTTACTTTGGTAACCCGACGCTCCGTACAGAGGCCGTAGCTAAGGTAGAGGACCTTGTGTCCAACACACTTGAATTTGGCGCAAATTTGATACAAAAGGCGGTCGCTAACATCACTGACGAGTTTGGACGGTCACTTATCGACCACCTGGAGTCGACGGATTTAGAGGCTCTGTGCAAGCTAGGTGCAATGAGTAACACAAGCTTGATGGCAGTAAGCTGGCTTAGCTTTCCCATGTATGATGCTGATTTCGGCTGGGGCGAGCCAATACTAATGGCACGTGCAGATATGTATGGAAGTGGGTATGTTTATCTATCTAGGGTTCCGGCAATAGACGGAGGTATATCGGTGATAGTCGGACTGGAGCCAGATTGCATGCAATGCTTCAAAAGTATTTTGTATGAGGAGATTGAAGCTCTAAGGCCTACTAGCTGCAATATTCACGTGACCTAATTTGGGACTCTTTGGGTTTTAAGCCTACTATCTATGTATTAATTAATGGAAATAAAAAACCGATTAAATTGAAATATAATCTGCTTAATTTCTCTTTTGTTTATCTTAGGCTCTTTAAAAAGAATGCCAATTATTTATTTAGTTTCTTTTTTGAAGACAGGAGCACAGATTAGAACCTGAATTAATTATCAATATGGCCGCAAAAAGAACAAAAGCGGAAAACTCTTTCTTGCCCAACTTCATCATCTCCAATAACAGGGACATCAACCCCCACACACACAAACCCTATGATGGGTGAAATCAATGCTAATAAATTTATAACTCTAATATCTATTTATGATCAGATCACAAACGTGTGATCCTACCGTCTAATATAGATTAGAGTGTCTATCCGTGGGGACAGCTTTCTGTACTAAGGTCAAACTAATAATTTGCTTCCGGCAGCATTTCGGCGAGGTGCTTACGGGGGCATATCTTGATAATTTCTAAATTATTCTACACCATTTTGAAATTTTTTAAATTAATTTAGCAATATTCTAAACAATTTTGGAATTTTATAAATTATTCTAAACCATTTTGGAATATTCTAAAAAATTCTAAATTATTTGGACAATATTCCAAAAAATAAAAAAATATTTGGAATGAACTAATTAATTATAATATAAATTAAAATAAAAATAATAAAAATAACCTGAATCGAAGATCGGATCAATCAGACAGTCAGAGCTCCGGAAGGAATCCAAAAATGAAAGAGGTTCCTGAAACAATTCGAAATCATTTTAAAATTTTCTAAATTTTTCTAGACTATTTTGATAATTTCTAAATTATTCTACACCATTTTGAAATTTTTTAAATTAATTTAAATAATTTAAATATTTTAAATAATTAACAAATAAATAATTAGAAATTTAAATAATTTAAAATAATTTAAATAACTTACTGTGAGAGAGCGAGAGATTGAAGCACTGCGAATGAAAGCGAGAGCTCCGCGGTTTTTATAATCGAATTCGGTGCGATTTTGGAAAAAAAATTTCGGAAATTTAATCTAAAACCGGAAAAAAAAATTTCTGAAAATTGAGTTCGGCAAAAAAATTTCCGGAAATTTGGACTGAGTTCGGATAAAATTTTTCCGGATTCTAAATCCGGATAAATTTTTTCCGGAATTTGAGTTGAATTTCCGGAGTTAGAGGTTTAATCCGGAAAAAAAAATTCCGGTTTGGTATATTTCGAATTTCTTCCTCAACATGGTCATTTTTTGAAATTCATTTTATTTTTTGGATATAAATAAAAAATTCGGTGCATATTAGTATAAATACTTTAAAAAAATATGTATTCGTAATATATATTATTTAACTGAAAAATTTGTTGCATGTCTACAAAAAAATTGTTGTTTGAATTTCATATTCTTTAAAATGTTTTATGCACTCATTAAAGTCTAATGAAAGATAAGGAGGTGTTAAACTTGATGAGAGTAAATATGATTTAGGATCGAGAGGGGGAGAGGGGGAAATGACGGCCCCATAAGTGTATTTTGTTAATTATTTTAGAGGGGGACATTTTGTTTGTAAATTTTAAAAGGTAGGGCAATTTGTAAAATTTTCTGAATATATATGTCTTTCGAATTCTCTAAAAGTCAAAAATTTCAATTTTCTTTTTCTTTATTATTATATTATAATAAGTTTTTTACAAGGCCACCATGAGAAACTAATCATGTTCTAATTTATTATAAAATACTTAGGATATGAGTCCCACTCTACTATCATTATTGAAAAGTAATATAATATTTTATAACATGTGAATTTATATTCTAATTAATCACATCAAATAGAATATATGTGTCATCATGAAAGATATCTTAGCACGAGCACTCAATTTACAATCTAGCTAGATATATCTATTATTGTATGTACACTGAAAACCAATTAAAGCATGGAAAAAATATACACCAATTACAGGAAGTAGAAAAATGGAGCAGAAAACAAATTAATGGCAAATTTATTCCAAGGAGGCCAATGGAACATCTATTTTATGTGGTTTACAAAGAAATTTATAAGACATGCACCCTGCAGTGCAGCATGTTACAACGGACGTTGATCAATAGTTACGTGTTGTAGCTCAGGAGGCAGGTGCAAGTTCACGAAGGGAGAGAGAATGGCGTGTGTAAGCTTTGGCATGGCTCCCTTTGCCACCATGAAATCGTTGGTGTACCATTCATCATCCATATTCAAATATTGTAGGACAGGGAATCCTTCGGGACAGATTGTTGGACTATCGTAACCAAAGCAATATCCCCGGAAGCAAAGTTTCTCTAGACTCATTAATTTTCCAAGCTCCGGCATTGGATTTTGCTTCAATAGGGACTCACTAAGTGTCAATTTAACAAGGTGTGGTGGAAACGAGCTAGCCTCTAAAGTGACGTTCTCGGACCACCTCCCATATAAGCACAGAGATTGTAAATTATGATAATTTGGGAGTGTTTTTGGGTAAACAATCTCCATTGGGATACTCTTCCCATGGATAGTTAAGGAAACCAGAGAAGGCAACACTTGAAGTAGATTGGTCACTGTAACCCAATCCTCGAATTGATTATAGAGACCAAATTTACGCAGGTTGTTTAAAACGGGTAACTCCTTATCCCATGTTCTCAGAGTCTGTACATATTGCAAGGTTTGGAGGTTTCTTAGGTCAGCGGTTGATGGTGGTCCATCGATAATACAATCACTAATTAGCACATGCCTCAATGTTCCAATTGTCCATAAGGTATCATGCTTAGGTAGTTCCCTACTTCCTCGTATTTCTAGGGTTTCAAGAGCCTTCATACGATGAAGGGAAAATTTGGAGATGCGAATTTTGCAATATCTTAATGCCAAGTATTTTAGGTGAACCAAGTTATCTAGTTCCTTGACTATGTAATCATTGAAGCATGTGCAATTTTCAAGTTCTAGAACTTTAAGTAACCTAAAATTAGAGTTCTTGGGTAAAGGCTGGACAAAACACTGAAACACTAGAAGAGAACGGATATGTGAACCTATATATTCCATGGATTGTTGACTCATTTGTTCGATTTCTGGCGAGTGTTCAAGCGAAACACGCCGGATTCCTCTCTTGGACTGGTTGACATCAGATTCAGGTGAGAAAACTGTACCAAAGTTTTCTTGCCCAGCTTCATGCATTGCGAAGTCACGGAGAAGATCATGCACTTTGCAATACTTGATCGAACCAGATGGGGATCGGCTTGTTACTTGAACCATACTCCTGAATTAATTTTGATTTATACAAAAGTCAGGAAATACTGAATGATTTGCAGTCAGAATAAAGGTTAATGTATACAAAGTAAAGCCATTAATTAGTTTGTAAATTGAAAGCTAAAATTAATTTATGCTGGTTATTTATATGCACTGAAATAATTAAATGTAGAATTAATGAAATTTGTATGTAATTTTATAAACAAGAAAATTTGTAAATTATGCACTTCATTTTGAAAAGAAATATTTGAATGTGCATGTAGGGGTGTTCATCGGTTCGGTTCGGTTGAAACCGAATCGAACTAGGCAAACCAAAGTAATAATTCGGTTTCTAAAATAGAACCGAACCGAACCAATTTAGCATTGCAACCGAACCGAACGAACCAAAGTTTATTTCGGTTTATTCGGTTTGTTCGGTTCAAACCAAAATATATATATTAATTTTTTTATTTAAAGCAATTGATTTATAATAAACCGAATTATATTAAGAAATAAACCGGAGTATTAAGAAATAAACCGGGATATTAAGAAATAAACCGAAGTATTTAAAGCAATTGATTAACCAATGAACACCCGTATTTGCATGTATGTTGGTTGCAAAATTGAAATAATATTAAATAAATAAAACTCATCCGTCACGCAAAATTGTTATTTTGCACCCTCCAATCTCCACATTAATTTTACATACTTCTTCTACTATTTTCTAAACAAAAATTGAAGTATATATCAAGTATACCTGAAGTCTGTTATATTAAATAGTAGTTAATTGAAACAAAAAAGGTTGCATGATAATAATTAAAAGAAACAGAAGGAAAAATATATAACCTTCGAAAAAGTTCCTCGAGGTACTTCTCAGCTGTTTCCTCCAATGTTTTCTTCCCCTCATGTGGTATGAACCCCTCTGCTACCCACATTCTGATCAGACGTTTTGCAGAAATCTTATAGTCTTCTGGAAAAGAGGCAAGATATAGGAAGCATGCCTTGAGATAATAAGGCATATCTTGGTAGCTCATGGCCACGACGTCCATGCAGCCCATGCCATCTGAGTGCCAATCCGTTGTTCGCAACACCTTCTCCCACACATGATAGTTTTGTTCTTTAGTTGAAAGGATACCACCTACTGCCATCAAAGCCAGAGGTAACCCTTTACATCTTTTTGATAGTTTATCTGCAAGCTCATGGAGATCGCTAGGGCATTCTTCATTAGGCTCTAGATAGGGGAGAGCCTTTCTGAGTAGGAGATCTAGGCTTTTCTGATCATCTAAGAAGTTCAGTTTATATGGAGCCATTTTGGAGCCAGCTGACTCAGCAACATCCATAGACCTACTCGTCATAAGAACACGACTCCCGTTCTTTACATCAGGTAACGCATCTTTCAGTTGATTCCACAAATCAACGTCCCACACATCATCTAGAACTATCAAATATCTCCTGCTACTTAAAAATCTTTTGAGCTCGTTGATTAAATCTCCCACATCTTGGTCCTCTGGTACAGAATCTTTGAGTTGGAGTAGCATTTTTCTCAAGAGATCTGTTTGATTGAACCGTTGAGAGATTGACAACATTATATGATACTCGAAATCAGTCCTGGCACTGGTTAGACAAGCAAACAAGATATTTAATTAGATTGGTTTTTAGCACAGTTTTTGAACAATACTACTAAGATCTTTGTTGCAACTAAGTACGTACTACTAAGATCTCAGCAATTATTGTGCAATAAATTAAAGAAAATTTGATTTGTCCATCTAATAATTATCTAAATATATCCATCGACCTAATTAATTTTTAGAAAGGATTATCTAAGTTTTTTCGAACCAATGTAATTTTTGTACACATTTATGTATATCTTCTAACATCATTATTGTAATTAGTTTTGTAACTTCTATATATAAACATAAACATATAGATAATTATTATTAACAAATAAGTTATGAGACGGTAGCTCCATAGACATCTAGCAGCGCCCAACCGGAAATGTCCATGGCTACCTCTAATATAAATGATATTATTTTTATTTTTATTATTATTATTATTATTATTATTATTATTATTATTATTATTATTATTATTATTATTATTATCATCATCATCATCATAATCATTAATTATTATAATTTTTATTCAAATTAATAAGTTAGGATCAACTATTAAATCTTCAAAATCATATACAATTTATAATAGTAGTACCAGTTGATCAGTACTATACATAGCAACTTAGAATAACTCTTACTTATTGATGTTGTTATTGTGCAATTATTTATCTCATGAAAACATATATAGTTCGTAAAGAAGATTCTGCACTTGCCTTGTGTATACAGTACATGCAAGAGTAGTCTTTCCTAGACCGCCGACACCTACAATGGTTATGACGGCTCGCCTAAGTGTTTTCTCAGGGCACAGCAGTTTAAGGATGTTGTTCTTGTCAGCCTGCATGCCTACGACTTCTGTGTCGTCTACTTCTTGATAATTGGCTCTCCGAACTGGCATTATGACGGCCTCTCCCTCAATGTCTTGTAGGTCTATGATTCCGTAGTCGACCCTGCTCTTAGAGATCCCTTTGAGTTCATGTTGAATGTTGTCGAGCTCAGTGCCAAGGTGGTGGAGGATATACATCACTAGGGGCTTGTTACACACCTTCTTGACTTTTTGCAATAAGTTGGGATTTTTATGGTAGTGATCTTTGTATTCCAGAAAAAACGTGTCTATTGCATCCTCGATGCGGTATGCCACATCACGCAGTTCATTTAACCAGTTCTGCACCCTCGCATCTCCTTTTCGTTTTAAGTCGGCATCTTTCAGGCAGCACCGGATTCGGGTTAACTCGCGCTGCACCTGTTCGACTTTTTCCCCAACCCCACCCAATAACTCCATTTCTTTCACAATGATATCGGCCAGCTTGAACAACACAAATCCCACAGCCGCCTCAGCCATTTCTCTCTCTCGCTCTCTCTTTTGAAATGTGAACCAGTGTAAGAGGATATTTATTAGCTAGTGCAGATGACTATCCGAGGCAAAGATGGTCTGATTATATAGGCGAGCAGGCCGGAAAACATACTGATATATGTTTAGTTTAATTCCATGAATAGAATTAATTATTATGCTGAAATCATTTCTCATAATTCTTAACTGGCAGTTGCACTTCGTTTTTGTCTGCTTTTTTTTATGTTTTGATTCGTGTTCTCTATCGTGAAAGCAACTAAATGTATTTTCTTAATTCTATTTTCTTTTTCAGACATTGACTTAGCAGTTGGTGCAGTGCATTATCTCAATTTTAATGATGAAGTTGACAATAGAGATGTTTAGGTACATTTTTTCCTCTCAAATTTAGATAATAGCTTGAATTTTTCTATCCTTTTTTCTAACATATTGTTGTTCTTATTTAATTAACACAATATTTATAATATACGTGACAATATATATACTTCATTTTTTTCAATTGTTTATTGTTTTTAATCTTTTATTTTACTTATATCACACTAAAATGTTCTTACTGGCAGCATATCAACATCAAAACATATATGTGGTCAACTAAGGGTAACTATTATTTCGTTAGATAATTTAATTTAGTATAAAGCAAGGAATTAATAGTAATTTTATTTTAAAGTGCAATTATTTCATCCATATAATGTTGATAGTGCTAGAAAAAAAACAACAATATGTTAGAGGAAGAGATAGAGATGGATCTAGACATCGACAATTCCTAAGAAGAGGAACATTATATACATATCCAATGCTGATAGGAGTGGGGCAATTCGATGGACATCAGACCAAATTTGATTCAATGTCCGGTTAGAACCGTTTAATGTGCGTCAAGATTCGTACAAACTTAATCCACACGAATCTCGATATTGACTGCGTAAATTTTGATGTGGATCGAACGACTTAGACTTGACATCATCTTGTATTCTTGTTTAGTACACAGCATGAACAGCTGGTGCAGATATGTGATATGAACTCAATTGAATCAAGTGAATTAAAGAAATAAAGTGAGTGGATCTCCATATCTGCCTTTCAATTTGACTAATGAATTAAATACAAATTAATGAGCAGTTGGCAGTGCGCCACGAACTAATTAAATATCAAGTGATCAACTGAAATAATCAAATTAAATTAATATTCAAATTAATACCATAAAACGGCAATCTCCAGGTACAATTAAGTTTATAAATTTTAAACACACCAGCAAATTAATTAATTACTTTCCATTAAGGAGGCGTCTGATAATTAGAGTGCAAAAATAATTTGGGCCGGGCCATAAATTTTCGCTGGGCCAGCTATGACCTTTTTCCTTCATTTTCATTATATATTTACATGTTGGGCTTAAAACAAAGGTTATTCAATACTAGATCAAATCTTAGCCCAAAATGAATTATATCATTGTAAATTGGACTCCAATTTATACCAAAAACAATGAAGTGATTAATGCAACTTGAGTTGATGCACCCAAATTGTCAAGATTTTGTTATTTTTTGTTGGAATTTTTTTTTTCAATTATTCGAAAAGGAAAAACACAAGTTGTTAAAACTTAAATTACAAATAGTGATAGAAATCAGTATACACTGATCATGTTTTTGTTTAATCATAAGAAGATGGGGTCACAAATTAATTAAAATTTGAAAAATAGAAAATGGCATTGTCAAATAGCTTTCATACAATCTTTCAAAGGATTCCTCATCTCCCAATGATTGCTAATACAATTATTAGGTTGCTTTATGTTCTTGCTAAACCAAATTAATTAGTTCCATGTAACATTCATGCAACATGGCAATTAATGTACAACTTGTGAGGAACAAAATAAAACCTAAGTAATACTTATTGTATAAGATACATTTTATTCAGAAATAGAAGCACTTATAAAATAAAAATAAGAACTCTTAATATTAAAGTTCAAACAGTCGATTTAAACCGTCCAATACGGTCTTCATATTAAAATGTGTTTCGAGACAAAATTTTACACTTTTTTAGAACTTTTTTACTATTTCTTTAGAATTTTTAAAAATGAAGACTTTTTAGAAAAATAATACATTAAGATGCGCACAACAACCATCATTTTTTAACCGCTTGACTAGATACTAAATAAATTGAAATTTTGAAAATTATATATGTAAATGAAGCTCTCAAGAAAGAGATCGACTTAAACTGTTTAGATTTATCTTTTGAACTTTGAAAATGAATATATGACTTCTTGTCATATGTCAAAGGGGCATATAATATTTAACCATTAAAATTTTAATTGTTTGGTAGAAAACTAAATTATCTTCAAAATTGCTCAAATTTAGTGCATGTCATATTTAAATACTAGATAAAGCATCTACAAATTAAGTTTAAAAGTTATTTTTTTAAGATAAATATACTATACGAATGGATATCTGCCAAAATACTTTTAGAAATATTAAAATGAATATAAATTATATTTTAATTATAAAATATTGAACATCTTATCTTGTTCTTAAATACTTTATGCACGAATCTACACCTCTTTGAAAGTCCCATTGAATGAAATTAAAATTGCTGCTAAAATCTCCAAGTTTAGTCATTATTTCCTTTAAAATCTCCCATTGAACAATTTTCCCCGAATGCATTTAGTGTGCTTTGTATTGGTTAATAATCTGATTTTATTTTATTTATTAATATGATTATTATATGTATTTATATATGTATTAAGTTTTTACTTTTTGAAATTTAATCTCTGTTATTTTGGTTCAATCAAACAAATCAAAATTTACTTTGATTCTTCTAGTTCGGTTGTTATTCGGTTGACAAGTTTAATTGGTTGATTGGGTTAAATTTTTAAAAACCGAATAAAATTTAATTTGATTATTTGAATTCGATTTAACCTAATCGATCATTTGAACACCTTAATTTGAAGTATTATGGGTTTGTTGAGCGATTTTATAATTTCAACTACAAACATATTTTCCACCATTGCATTTATTGTGCTCTATATTGGTTTAAATAATGTGATGAGATTCTGTTGATAGAGACATAGGACATGCATTGTGGCATATTATTTGTCAATCCCAACGCTCTCTCTTTATTATTTGTCAAGGTAAAAGGGCGGGAGTTGTAATATTGGTACTATCCATACTCCATAGACATAGTGCATTTGTGCTTTTACTTTAGCTTTATTGATACATGTAAATGTGGTACCGATGATTCTCTAGGCAGTGATTTATGCTGTTCCAAAGCATAGATCCGGTACGGTGCTACCTGAATTTTTTTTTCTTTTTTCTTTTTTTGTCTATTCCGGAAGCTTCTTAGTTTCTAAAGAGAATATTTCTATTCATATAAATTAATAAAAGAAAAATGTGATAGGAAATTAGAAAGTGAAGTGATTGTAATAATTTTAGAAATATCAGAATCAGAAATTAGAAAGTTTTGGATCGGACTCATTGGTTCCAATTCAACAAAACAAAAAAATATTATTTAACATATCTTGTTGGTCAGTTGTAAGATACGCTGCCACAGAAAATCAAACACTGTTTTGAATGGGACCAATGAGGAGTGCGTATCCTCTGAGATATCTCAACTTTTGCATGACCGACGTGTCCGGTGCCTGTTCGGAGATAGCAAAGAGGGCCAATATTATTTGTGCTTTGAGATTCGTACATAACGTATTTGAACAGTTGATATTTTTTCAAAAAAATATGCAAAAGTTGAGATATCTCAGAGGATGCGAATTCACCAATGAGCCCGATCCAAAACTTTGGATCAGTTGTGGCCTTGGAATTATGATTCAATGAACTCAATTTTTGGGTTTTTGATCGGGACCGTCCGATTCGAATCCGCGACAATCCATTCCGGAGTGAAGTGCACACATCCCGAGCGACAGATTCGAATCTCGATACAATCTCAAGCGACGGATTCGAATCAGACAGTCCTGATCCAAAATCCAAAAATTGAGTTACTTTAGGGGATCCGGACCCGTGGCCTTGTGGGCAAGTAAAAAAACTAAAGAAAATATTTTTTATAAAAAAAAAAAGGAAATAGTAAAAGAGGTTAGATTGCGAGAACATAAGACAATCTACATTTGGAGTATATCTGTAATGCATATATCATATATAGACAAAATTAAACTAAGCTATCTAAGTAAGGTCCACATGACATGTGAAGTTGGTCCCTCAAATGCAACTCTGTTTGTTCCCGTTATAACTTATTAAGGTTAAATGCTCTGAGATCCTTTGTGAAGATCCTCTTAAGACGGGTTTATAACGGGTCATTCGCCCAAGGGTTTTTTTTAATTGTATATTATTCATCGAAAATTTATATTACATCAATAAGGTTAAGTGAATTTCTTAGTTTTATAGTTATGTTATATGATTTATTCTCTCATGCATCATTTTTTTTTTATCTTGAATGAATTACTCAAGTATAATTCTTATCCCTCGTCATTTAAAAAAAAATAATGGGAAAATTGGTTATTTGCCACTCCAAAACCTTCAAATTGTAAAAATGTCATCCCGAAATTTGAAATTGTAAAAATGCCACTCTAAACTTCATTAATTCCTAATTTTGCCATTTATACTATAAAAAAAAATTTAGGACTAAAATACCCTTCTCTCTCTCTCAAATTTTCGGTGCTGTGTTGCCCTGTTTTGCTGGTTTTTGGTACTGTGTTGCTTGCTGCATGTTGCTTGGATTTCTGCCTCTTGTTTGCGTGACTGGTACACTGGCCGTACCAATCCTTGCTTACTGGTACCAGTCGGTACCAGCCCAGTGTAGCAGTCGGTACCAGCCCAGTCGGTACCAGTCGGTACCAGCCCAGTGTAGCAGTCGGTACCAGCCCAGTGTAGCCACTGGTACCGAACTTGAACTGACAGGACCTTGTTGCGAAAATTTGAGAGAGAGAGAAGGGTATTTTAGTCCTAAATTTTTTTTTATAGTATAAATGGCAAAATTAGGAATTAATGAAGTTTAGAGTGGCATTTTTACAATTTCAAATTTCGGGATGGCATTTTTACAATTTGAAGGTTTTGGAGTGACAAATAATCAATTTTCCCTAAAAAAAATATATATTTGGTGTGCCAAAGGAGCCATATAAATCTAAAAGTAATATTTTTTTTGTGTCCCTTTGGATAAATTATCACATGAGTTATCATGGTGTGTGTGTGTGTGTGTGTACTATTATACATGTCTTTAGAATATTAAATTTATTTGTATTTAAAAATTGTTACATGCAAATTTTATATAATTGAAATTATCTCATTTTAAAAAAATTTGTTTCTTTTAATTAATGTTTCTCATTCCTAGTTAATAAATCTTTTAACTATATATGTGTTGTTCATCAACTCACATTTTTCTCTTCATCCATAAAAATTTTAAAGAATATTTAATTTCACCACTAATTAATTTTTAGTGTATCCATCATAATTGCTTGGTTTTGAAATCTGTGGTAAATTTCAAAAATAGAGTGCACGAATTTTAATGTCAACACATTACCCCAAATTTAGTACCATCATACTATTGATTATGTACTGTCTATTATATAGAGCAAGATTCTAATGTCACAAGCTATCACAATTTTTTTCTTTTTTTGGGAAAATTTCCAATGTGCCCATCTAAACCTTTGAAATAGCCAATTTATTCATCAAAATACCATAATATCCAATATCCCCTTACAAATTTAGTATTTTTTCTTATATCCCTTTTTAACTATTTAACATTTTATTTAATTATTATAAAATTTAAATTGACCAATATACCCTCTAATTTTAACTAGACTCCATATCTGGTACTGGATGAACTAGAATTACTAAATTAGAAAAAGTAACACATTCTAAAATTAATGTGAAGGAAAATACTTAATTATTAACGTGGTCAATCAATTCAATTTTTACAATTGAAAAAGAAAAATCCCTCTAATTATTTTTTAATTTCTCATATCAGTTTCGTAATCAATGAATGATCCCAGCAACTTTGGTTATGAAAAAAAAAAAAAAGCAACACTTTTTGCTATTATAATAAATATCATAACATAAATCCTAGAAACGGGCCTAATTCATATTATAATAAATATCATTTGTTTTATTTCTCAGGTACCAGTAGGACATGAATTTCAGGAAGGAAGGAAGGGAGGAAAGAGAACATTCATAAAAAATGTATATGTCCAATTAAAATTAGAGGGTATATTGGTCAATTTAATTTTTCAAATAATTAAATAGAATATTAAATAGTTAAAAGGGATAAAAAAAAGAATGTTAAATTTGTATGGGGATATTGGATATTGTGGTGTTTCGATGGGTAAATTGGCTATTTAAAAAATTTAGATAGGCACACTAGAAATTTTCCCTTATTTTTGCATCAATAGTTCTAAAATTTAAAATTCAAACTACTGATAATGGATTCCTACAAACAATGTTTTCTTTGAGAAAAAAAAAGTATTAAATTTTGAGGTATTCTATGCAAGATTGAGATGTAAAAAATATGTTTCAATATATTAAATTTATTTGTGCATAAATAAGATTAATTAATTTGTTTGCTGGTACATATTATATAAACTACAAATTTCAAAATAATATACATTACTAGATAAATTTCCCAAAAAAAAATTAAAATTATTCTATTGCCAACCTAATTAATTGACTGAAAAAGAAGCTAACAATTAATATGAAAATTAATAACTAGTGATGGTCCATGAGCAAAGCTTGTCAGTGACACAGTAGCAAACACTGTGCTTTTATTGGAAACATAAGCAGTGTGGTATCGTTGTTTCTCAGATTGTTATTTCGTCTCTTTCTTCTCCCAATCATAAATTCATAATCCTCTATGTTCTATATGCTATCTCTATCTCTTCCCTCCATTAATATCCCAATGGAGATGTCCTGTGTTATTAAATCAAGAATGATCCACATATATAGTTTTCAAAAGATTGAGAGTACTATAAGCCTATAATATATAGACATTCTAAAATTACAATGATTCCATTTTATCTATTTTTTTCAAATTGTATTGTATGATATTTGTGTACATAGTATTGAATTCTCCTACATTATGTTTTATATTTAAGTAGACTCATATTTTTTTTCCCAAAAAAAAAAATATCAGCATCCTGTAAATATTTATGTGCTAGTAATATATATGTAAGTTGAATTATGCATGTCTCTCCATCGAACTATATGAAATGACTTATTTCTCGAAGTTTCTTTTAGTAAAGGTTAAGAGTTAAATTATCTAGTTGTTTAATATTCACAAACAATCTTTTACTCCAGTTTCAAACTTACAACCTTTCATATGAAAAATATTATATTTTTCCGCTAGATCAAACTCGACTTATCTTCTCTAGGTTGTTTTAAACATCTTGTAACTATATAATTTGAATCAGGCTAGCAGTTTATATATCGACCAATACTATAAGATTTTTACGTGCATATTAATCTCCATCAGTTGATTAATGCCTCCGCCCTTGCATTGAGCTATATGAAATGACTTATCTCTCTAAGTTTTTTTTTTTTTAATAAATGTTAAATGTCAAATCACCCAACTATTTATTTCTACTAGGGATTTTTCATTCAAATTTTAGATATGCAACCTCCATGCATATTCTGTATTTTGAAATGGAGAGGAGAGTAGTTGTACATTATTTTCTATTCCATTAATAGTTATATTGTTGATAGATCCAAAAACTAGAGTTATGGAACCATACAGAGGTGGGGTAACACTGTAATAGTTTCAAAGCAAACTAATAGAAATAAAAAAATAAAAAAAATTGGGGAGACAGACAAATTCTCAAGTCGCTCTCTAAGTATTTCCTTTCCGTACATTCTGACATTGTGGGCCCACGCCGTCAGCCCAGCTGCAGAACGGTTTAGTAAGCTTTTTTTTTTTTTTGCATGGCATTTAGCATAGCAGGTTATATTTTTGGCTGAGTGCTCTTTGTCAGGTTTGTCTGCTATGGCAATTGGTTAAGGAAGAGAATGTTTTAAATGAGAAGAATTATACTTAATTTTATTTTTCTGATATATCTATTAAGTTAAAAGTTAGTGCTGGGCTTAGCTACTTCATGAAGTAAAACGACTTGGTGTTTCACGCCTCATTATTTTTATTTTGAAAATCCAAACGACCGATCCGAACCGCTCAAGTTGTTCTCCATATTGATATGTGCTTGGAGACCAAATTTTACATTTTTTGGAATTTTTTTACTATTTATTAAGCCACTTTGAAAATCGCTGATCCATTGGTCCAGAAATTTTTACTGTTTTTTACTGTTCATCCGGATTTCCAGATTTTCAAAGTGGCTTAATAAATAGTAAAAAAATTCCAAAAAATGTAAAATTTGGTCTCCAAGTACATTTCAATATGAAGAACATGTTGGAAGGTTCGAATCGACTATTTGAACTTTGAAAATGAAGATATGGCGTGAAGTACAAAGTCGTTTTACTCCATGAAGTAGCTAAGTCCATCTCTAAAAGTTATTATCAATACAAATAATTAGGAGTGGAATTATAATGTTTTTTACACTCATTATGTTTATTAATGAGGTTAACTCTAAACCGATTAAGAGTTAACCTCATCAATAAACATGCATAATTTGCAAGTGATGAGTTTACATGTATTTTAAAAAATTTGAATTAATTTAGCATAAGTCATGCAAGCAATAAAAAAAATGATGAAAAACAAACCTTCTTTTTTTATTGTTTGCCTTTATACTAAATTATTTGAAGATTTGTAAAATTTGCATTTAAACACATTACTCGTAAAGTAGATTGGTTTCAAACACTACAAAAATTTATCATTATCTGCGAGGGTAAAAGTGGTTTTTGCCGACGGTTATCTTCGCAGATACTCCTGTCGGTAATACCAATACGCTCGGAAATATCAATTTATGTCGGTGTACGCTTTAAATAGTCACTTTTTATCCTCGCAGATAGTGTCATTTGAAGTCAATCCGATAAATTTTGAAATTAAGCTCACTAAGTCCCTTGTTGCCCTTAATTAAGAACATCCTAGTTCTAAATTTTAAAAGTTTCAGTGAGAGGTAAATGATACAAATCTATTTGGGATTAAATTTTAATTTCTTTGTATCATTTTCATTAGGAAAAAAAAAAGAGAAAATACAATAGATATAAATAATTTAAATTTTGATCAAAATTATGGTAAATAAAACCTCCACATTCAATTAGTAAATTCTCATATCATATCAATATATTCTATTGTAATCGACACAGAGACAAATTGGTTGCTTTAACTAAGACAGACAAGTTGCCCTTTTAACAGCTTTTGATGAACTTTGTACCATCAAAGATTCCTCTAAATATTTTTCAAAAAGATGTTGTATTTGACATAAACAACCATGATTGGCATCACTAATTAATTACTAAAGCAATCACACGTGATGATAATTATAGCTTTTATGTGGAGTGCAAGATACATCCTTTAATTAATTTAATTATTTGGTCCCATGTCTACTTCTATGTACATAAACACATTTTAATTACAATTACAGTGATGGGCTTTTTATGGGTTCTTTTTTTCTATCAAAATATGAAATTAATTAAAAAAAAATACAGAATGATGGATGCCCCCTCAAGAGATATGATAAATATGTCTTTTTATGGTTCTTATTTATTATCATTTCCTCTAATATATACCCAGACTAGCCTTGTTAGAAAAAAAAAAAAATTCTCCTCAAAATATGTTTCAATTTCTATACTTTTGTCAGAAAAAAATTATAAAAACTATTTTTCAAAATAATTATAAAATTATGCTTTATCCTACAATTTTGTCATGTCTTATTAAAAATCTTGACTCTGCTTCTGACTTGTAGTGTACTGATACAAATAAGTTAAGTTCATATGTTCTTTTTTTTCTGATTAAACAAACAATACAAGATCATAAACATCATATAAACAAAACAAAAACTATTATCCCATATAAACATCATAAATCCTCTAATATAAATCCAAAACAAAACTATAGTTATATCCACTTGATTAAAAAAAAAAGCTATTGGTGTGTTAAAAAACAAAAGGAATGAGCACATGTGAGTAAGTGAGTATTGAGTAGGCATGCTTGAATTGTGATGATAGTTCTCTTTGGTGAAAACTCAACAAAGGCTGCCAATTGGATAAAAGATTCCCCTGATCAATACTGAACCCTGTTTTTCTTCTTAAACAAACAAACTACAAAAGCAAATTGATTGGATTCCAAAAAGTTTGTTCCTCTGTCATTTGGTTATGGGCTTTGCTCTAAACCATCATTATACTCTCTTAATTTATCTTAATTCATACTAGGTAGGCATATTTATGAATTCATATCACCTAAGATAACAGAATATTTATGTTTAGATTCGGACCGTCCGATCAGAATTGCACGAATATTAAACGTGCACCGTGTATTCTATCTCGAGCTGGCTTGACCTGTATTGTAATCGGACGGTCCGAATCTAAACAGAAATTTCAACCACCACCCCTAAAAAAAACTATTTCAACCACCAATAAGGGTGAAAACAGAGAGGATACAGAGCAGATAGTGGTAAAACCATATCCATATTCCTTTTTAATTTTTCGAATACGGATACGGAGCGGATATTAGACAGATACGAATCGGATTGGATATTTCTTAAAAGAATATATAAAAAATACTAAAGTTCATAATACTTATCTAATTATAACGGTGAATACATAACTTTTTCATAATATATATAAAACTATATAATATATGAGGAGGGATCGGATTACATCGTCCATTTTCAAAGTTTTCAAAGTCCAAACAGTCGATCCAAACCGTTCAATATGATGGATATATTAAAATGTGCTTGCAGATCAAAGTTTACATTTTTTTTGAATTTTTTTACTATTTATTAAGTACTTTACAAAATCGTTGTTTTTAGACCATTGAATTTTGTACCCATCTTAATAAATAGTAAAAAAATTCAAAAAAAATGTAAAATTTGATCTGCAAGTACATTTTAATATATCCATCATATTGAATGGTTTGGATCGACTGTTTGGACTTTAAAAATGGACGATGTCATTCGATCTCACCAAAAAACGGTGTAATCCGATCCCTCCTCATATATATCTACTATTCGGATATGGATTCCATATCGGATATCTACACGGATATATATACATATTTTGTATAAAGATAAGCATGAAGAGCATTATGGTTTCTCCCAAACGCATAAAGGCAGATAGGTACCCCCCACTATTATCTGTTACCTAAATTGCATTTCTCGTCAGGAAGAAAGGGATGTGTTACAAAGAGAAAGAGAGAGAGAAAGAAAGGCAATGCATATCAATAGTTCAATCTTTCACAAGTAAACATGCCACTAAAGAATTCATCATCATTACTAGTTAGTAACAAATGCAAGGATGAACATTTATTTATTTATTTATTTATAGGATTTTGGAGGGTTCAAATGCATTTATTTTTATGTCTTCATTGTGTCTTCATTTTTAGAACTTTTAATAACTTAAAACTTAAGACTTAAATATGAAAATAATATTGTAAGATCTATATCAGTTGATCTATTCACATGTAAAAGATTATGATATTTTAACTTTGTTTTCATTGCTATCAACAGTTTGCAAAAATATACTGATTTGCATAATTTTCAAATATTGATTTTAAACTTATTGATTCATACAAAATGAAATAATTATTTATGTACATGTTGAAAAAATAACATAAATCATATCTAATGGTATTAATTTGACATAAAAGTTTTAGAAATTATTATTATTCAAAAATTAAAAATATAGACATAGATAAGATTAAAAAAAAAATACAAAACATTTGAATCATATGTGACTTCTACATTCAAATATTAAGGGTTTTATTGTGGATGTCATGCTATATTATTTTTGTTTTAATTGTGTTCCTAACACCAGAGCAATCTGGATTCAACAAGAATTTCCAAATTGATTCAATAATAGATTAATA
Organism: Carex kokanica; assembly: GCA_025461125.1. Classification (NCBI taxonomy): domain Eukaryota; kingdom Viridiplantae; phylum Streptophyta; class Magnoliopsida; order Poales; family Cyperaceae; genus Carex; species Carex kokanica. The sequence goes on from JAJGRX010000950.1 coordinate 257,062, forward strand.
ACATTATTTGATAATGAAATGCAATCCACCTGGGTCCCTATTTTAAGAATCAAAAGAGGTCACTATTTTAGTTCAACCCCCCTTTAATTTGAGATCTAGACCTAAATAGGGACAAATTTCATAATTAACCCCTTGACTAGGGGCACCAAACTAGGCCAACAAACCAAGTATGCAAAAGAGAAATAATTGCAATTTTTTGTTTATATTAGCCAATTTTGGATACAGTATGCTGTTTCAGTGGCAGTGGTAATGAAATATTTACATTTTTTTTTTTACCCAAAGCATATTGTTTTTTATCATTTAAGTGTATTATTCAAAACTACATTAAAATTACTAAATCATTTACCAAAACTTTGCTTCAGAAATAATAAATAAACTAAGAAGAGCATTCATAAGTGGGGTCAAAATAGAAGCTAGTAGTGGGGATGATGAAATTAAATATAGAAATGGAGGCCAGAGCTGCCATTCACTGTTTGATTATAACAACCATACATCAAACATGCAATCACTTCTTTCTCTTTGCTCTTTGCTTCTCTCCTCTTAGTTGGATATGTTATCCACATTTATTGTGAGAATATATCAACATCAAAATTTATTTTGAATTTTTTATGTTAAAAAATACAATTTTAATTTCAGATACTTTTTTTTTACTATTGTAGAAAATTGTTTATTATATATATTAAAAATGATTAATATGAAATAATAGATTGTCAAATTATTTGATGAATACCTAAACATAACTTAGTTTACTAATGGAAAAAATAGTATGATATTCTACACCAGCTCAGGTAGTTCAAATTAGGTACTGGCATGTCACTGATTAGGTGTTGATGGGCCACTTTTAAGCCTGAAAAATACAATTACTTGAAAAAAAAAAAATTGAACAGCAAATATTGAAAAGCATAAGAATAAAATGAAAAATTGCTGAAAATATTTAAAAATATATATAATGTTATTATTAGCATTTCAAAGTTGCATGGTTTGAACAGGTCAATTGTCAAAAATTCAGTAGACCCCCAAATTATTGTCTTTTATCAACATTCTTCCGTACTGATGAAATATAAAACATTTTAATTAAATTAACAAAATGAAATGGCCCACAAATAGGTCAGTGGATTGAATTTCATGATGTTATCAGATGCCATTGTCTCCTTATCACCTTGCTTCATTTATTTATTAGATATAAAACATTTTCTTCTATTTTTCTCTCCCATTTTTCAGAAATTTTTATTTATAGAAAAAATATTGCCTAAAAGAAATATTCCTTTAAAATTGCCTAAAAGAACCCAAAAGATTAATTTTTCCTATAAATAAAAATCTCAAGTCAATCTATCTATTATTCTATATTATTTTCAAATAATTTTCTAGAAATAAAAAAATTCTGCTCATTCACTGCCAACATTTTCTTTACACATTCTTTTATTGGGCCGTTATCTGAAGGCCTGCTCTGATTTTTTTGTCTCCTTTTGTTTTAATATTTTTTTTGTATAATAATACTACCTACCAAGAATGTATGGAGTACATTTGTATTTTGCCTGATTTTTCCATATTATATTGTACCCAAAAATTGTAAATTATTTTGGTACTAAATAAAACAATGGAGGAGCATCACTTACAATTTTTTGACACGTATCATAACTACATGAATAATTAATTTAAAGGTTTCCGAATTAAAAATAAACTGTTAAATTTATTCTATACCACAAGGTTCAAATTTCAATTTTCATATAATTTTTTTAGCACAGGATCATTTTGTAAAAATTATTACTATTAACCTTTTTATAAAACGAAATTACATGACACTTATTCATCTAATTTTCAATCTCATTTTTTTATTATACCTGGTATACACTTGCATAATTATGACTATAATGCATGAAATAGATTTTTTTTAAAATAAAATAGAAATATCACTTAATAGCTTACACAAGAAGGACAGTTATTAATGAACCAAAACTAGCCGAAATTTTTAAATATATTATTCATAAAAAATAGACAAACCAAAAAACCACAAATTATGTGGAATTTCATATTTACCATGGACGCAACCTCACGTTGCGTTCAAAAATTTGGTGCAAAATCCTTCAGCTTTTTATTAATTTTCGAAAATGGAACAACTTATAATTTGAATGTACTAGAAAGAACATCAAACAAAATAGATAAAACATCTTATAATTTAGATGTACTAGAAGTACTACGAAATATTTTTCAGGCTGGATTTTTTACAGTTGTAAAAAAGATTATACTATTTCTTGGCGTGTTACTGAAAAAAAAAAAGTTTTAGATCTGAGTTATGATCCCGATTCAAAAGTCACTTCTGGATAAATAAATAAATTAATAAAATAATCCCTATCATTTCGCTCTATTTTGTTGTGTCCACAATAAAAATGGAATTCTACATAATTTGTGGTCTTTCTGTTTGTCTTTTTTTTATAAATAGTATATTAACAAATTTCAGCCAAAACTAGCCAAGCCATGTAATATTTGTGCAAATATATTTGAATTAAAGAAGGTGGGGATACATTTTATCATTTTAAACCAGTGTTCTAAATAGCGCGCTATAGCGCCGCTATAGCGTTTTTGGACCCCAAACGCTACGCTATGACATTAAAATGCGCTATTTGCGCTACGGCCGCTATAGCGGCCGCTACAGCGCTATAGCGGTCCGCTATTTGCGCTATTTGCGCTATACAATATGGGTTTTTTTATTTTTTTATTTTTAAGCAATTTATATGGGTTTTAAATAAAGATAAAAAAAATCTCAAACCGAAATTGAATTTGTTGCTACTTGCTACAAATAAATAAATTTGAAATTGGGAATAAAAATTGAAATTTGAATAGAAAAAAAGTCCAAACCGAAATTAAAATTTGAATAGAAAAAAAAATAGATTATGTCATGAATCATGATGCTTAAGATATTTTTAATAGGAAAAATCGATAGTTTATGATATTACTATGGATAATTTGAACCGCAATTTGGACTTTGTACGGGTTCAATATGAATATTATAATTTCTTAATTACTTTGGTGTTATTTATTGTTCTATGAGACTTTAGATAATGTTGATATTTAGTACAAATATTGAATATACGAAATGTAAAAAAAAAAACGCTATTCGCTATAGCTTTTTTTTTAGCCTTCCCGCTACGACGCTATAAACGCTATTTAGAACCTTGTTTTAAACTGTATTTGGGACCATAGACAGATTATTGTGTCATGAATGAGAAAATAGGTTGCCATACAATCAAATTTCCTTTTAACAACACCGACACTAAATTGGAGATAGAATGCATGCATAAATGATAAATTAGCTGGTGGATTTGATTGCATGAATGAATTCAAGTACCCATTGAAACAAACCATTTATTAGTTAGCTCTCTCTCTCTCTCTCTCTCTCTCTTCATGGATGAATGATTGTTGTACCAAAAGCACCTGTCACTAATTAGCCTGAGATTGAGGCAACTGGACATGTCATGTAATTGTTTTAGAAACTATCAATCCTTGTTTCAAAACTACTAATCAAAATTTATACAAATTAATATATGGTTGTTGGGGGTGGGCTATTTGACCGGCGACCAAATTTGGTTTTATACTTAATCTGAACTTTTTGATCTGTGTTAATTAATGATAGTAATATAATTTTTAATTTTTAATAAAGGGTATAATTGATACTCTATAAATTTAAAATGAGTTCTAATAGCAAAGTTTGGGTTACTTTGTGATTTTACGAAATTTAAAAAGGTAAATATGGTATTATGAATTTTAGAGGGGAGAATATGTAATTTCGAGATTTTTGAGAGGTATACGAAAAATTCTCCAAAATTGAAATTATAAATCGTTCCGTATATTTAAAACGAAAGTGTAATTCTTGATACGAATTGAACGGTCGAGATCAGACATCGGACCCTCTTCGTTCTTGGTTAGTGGTTATTAACAATTTGTAGGGCTGGCAAAAAAGCTCGTAGCTCGTGGATCGATCGGGATCAGATCGTGACTCGCTCGGTAAGAGTTTGATCATTACTAGCACAGGTTGTTAACGAGCTAGCTCGTTACTGGCTCAATCTAGATTAAACGAGTTTGAGTTGGGTCTAGCTTGCTTGCGAGCCAGCTCACTTGTTAAATAGATTTTCTGATTTGATATGATATGTTGCAGTGTTGTAAAAAACGGTCTTAACGGCCGATTAAACGGCCGTTTAATCGTTAACGGCGGCCAAACCGTTACGAATATACTAAACGGATGCCTGTTAGCGGATGAGAACGATTAATCGGCCGTTTATTCCGATTAATCAGCCGTTTATTCCGATTAATCGGTCCAGAATTTTCAGATCAAGTGATTTTCTACCTATCTAAAAAAATAGTAAAAAAATTCGAAAAAATGTAAAATTTGGTTTGCAAGTACATATTTATTTTATAATCATGTTGAACGGTTCAGATCGACCGTTAGGATTTTGAAAACTCAAATATTGAACCGTAGCAATGCCCAATCCGTGCTATGCATAGTACTGTAGCCTCACTCTTCTTCTATTATTTATATACCATATATTTTTCTTACTTACTAATGTAATTTTTTCAATTAGTACGACGTGTACATTTATGAAATTAAGTTGTTATCATAAACTAAGTTTAGTGATTTTATGTTGGAATGTTTCATTTATTTCAAATAATATGTTATTAGTATTTGAAAAAACTTAATTCTCAAATTTATTTTTTCATTAAATAAATGTGTTACTTACACATGTAAAAATATTTATGTGTTAAGAAGAAATAAGCGTAGTGTCATGTTATAATAATAAAACTAAGTTAGATTAAGTTTATTTGATAAGTTTAATGAGTTCAATAAATTATTTTTAATAAATTATGATATATATACATAAATTTAATAAAAATGCTAAATTGTCCGCATAATTCCGATTAATCGGTCGCATACCGATTAATCGCTTGACGGTACCCCCATCCGTCCGACGACCGCATACCGTTATTTACAACACTGATATGTTGGATGAAATGTTAGGGTTTAATATTTACTATTTTTTATTCAATAATCAATATTCATGCATTTTTGTCATTCTACTAATTACTATACTTGATGCTTTGTTTTGTGGGCTTGTTTCATTCCATTAACTGCAATTGGAAATGAATATCTAATACTTTGTTTGATGGGTTTCGTTATCTATTATTTAATTTAAACAATAGTAGCTCAAATAAAACCCAACGAACTAAACGAGCCAACTCAGTTCAGCTCATTGTTGGCTCGGCCCGATTACGAGCTAAGATTCTAGTTCGGCTCCTTAATCTCAGCTCAGTCGAGTGCTGTAGCAAGCCGATCACGAGCTAGATCCAGCTATGAAAATACTTATATATGTGTGCTATTTAATACTTATATAAAAAGAAAATATTATTTTATTTATTATCATGTTCATGATTATGTGCTCCCTCTTTCCACTTCAACATTAGCTCCTAGCTATGAAACTGGTCTTAGGGTAGGGGTGCAAACGGATCGGATATTATCCGTCCGTATCCGGATCCGTATCCGAAATTTTGCGGATTCGGATATTCGGATACGGATAATTTGCGGATACGGATACGGATACGGATATAAATTTTGCGGATACGGATACGGATATGGTTTCAATTTTAGAAACGGATACGGATACGGATAATTATCCGTATCCGTATTTTTTTAATTTTCGGATATCCGCAAAACACTGGAAATTTGTATTGCATACCCGCTAGTCGCTAAACTGCCTGACACTCTGACTATTACTTTATGTCTCCCAAATTTCTTATTTTAATGTTTCCGCCAAAACCAGCTTTCAAAATAAAATGATTCTGCCAAAACATTAAAAGCTCTAGTAAATTTTCAATTTTTTTATTGTACTTTATATTTTTGTAAAAACAGTTGTTACATCTGAATCAAAAATATATATTTCTTTATATATATATATATAGTGCTGGGCTTAGCTAAGCCATGGTGTAAAACGACTTGGTGCTCCACGCCTCATTATTTCTATTTTGAAAATCCAAACGACCGATCCGAACCGCTCATGTTGTTCTCCATATTGATATGTGCTTGGAGACCAAATTTTACATTTTTTGGAATTTTTTTACTATTTATTAAGCCACTTTGAAAATCACTGATCCGGCGGTCCAGAAATTTTTACTGTTTTTTACTGTTCATAAGGATTTTCAGATTTTCAAAGTGGCTTAATAAATAGTAAAAAAATTCCAAAAAATGTAAAATTTGGTCTCCAAGCACATTTCAATATGGAGAACATGTTGGAAGGTTCGAATCGACTATTTGAACTTTGAAAATAAAGATATGGCGTGGAGTACCAAGTCGTTTTACTCCATGGAGTAGCCTAGTCAGACTCTATATATATATATATATATATGAGGAGGGATCCGATTACATCTTTTTTGGTGACACACTTTGACACCTATCATTTTCAAAGTCCAAATAGTCGATTCAAACCGTTCAACATGATGGATATATTGAAATGTGCTTGGAGATCAAATTTTACATTTTTTTGAATTTTTTTGCTATTTATTAAGATGGTTACAAAAATCGTTGTTTTCAGACCATTGAAAAACAACGATTTTGTAACCATCTTAATAAATAGTAAAAAAATTCAAAAAAATGTAAAATTTGATCTCCAAGTACATTTTAATATGGTGATCATGTTGAACGGTTCGGATCGACTGTTTGGATTTTGAAATCACAAAATTGACCTATATAAAAAACGGTGTCATGATGTGTCACCAAAAAAGGTGTAATTGGATCCCTCCTCTATATATATATATATATATATATATATATATATATAATTAAAATAAAGGCAAAGTGTGATTATGGAACGCCAAAAAATGTGAATAATCAGAATCAATTGATCAAAAGACGAATGCTTTTGTAATGACGTAACAAGTTTACTATGACAAAAATTATTTTGATCACCATAGTTGATTGAATATTTGAATTATATCCGTATTTTATGTTATTTTTGTTTTCTAATATGAAAAATAATTCATTGAATAATATATTAATTTATTACAATATCGAAATTATGTATTCGAATTATATCCGTATTCGTATTCGTATCCGTTTAATATCCGATCCGTATCCGTATCCGTTTAATATCCGATCCATATCCGTATCCGAAAAATAAAAACGGATACGGATATGGTTTTACCACTATCCGATCCATATCCGATCCATTTGCACCCCTATCTTAGGGAAAGCTACCTTTTAAATTAAAAAATCACTTCTTTAATAAAATTTAAATATTAATTGTTAAGACATGTCTTAATAAAAAATAGGTATGTTACTAAAAGGAATATAAATAGGTGGATTCTAATAGTACTACATCTCTCTGTTCATTATAAAACTAAATAGAGAGTTAGTTGGATGAAAAAATGAAATATTTGAAAAGGGTTCCAAGTATTTCATTTTTGAACTTTCTAAAAGAAACAAAATTGGTTCCTTAAAAATAATAGCTAAGTTGGTCATAAAATTTAAATATTCCAAATTAATCCTTCAACTTCCAAAAAAAAAAAAAATTGTTGGTCATTGATCTTCTTTCACATTAATCAAATTAATATGACTTATTTGGTTATTTTCAAAGAATTTTTAAGATGGACTTATGTTTTTGGCATTCACCATCCAGGTACTAATTTCTCTCTCTTTTATTTTTTTTATGAAACAACAGACATGTTTGAAATGATTGATGCATATGATTGAGACATGTTATTGACCAAGAATTATGTAATTATGAGTTCAAATGAATCTTTGATCAATAGGTGTTCTTGTTTTATCACAAATATATTTTCTGTTTCAATAAAATGTTATTAATAGATTTCCTACAAATTATTGTCATAATTTAAAAATTGGTTCTGTACAATAAGATGTCCGGTTTACTTTTTTAGAAATGAGAACAAACCTTTAGAAACAAAATAAAAAATAAAAATTATGCCAAAACAAAAATATTGTGAAGCTATAGAATAAAGAAACCAGAGCTATGTTTTTTGTTTATACCTCTTGGAGTTCCTATTCTATAGCTTAGCAGTTAGGGCATTGAAAATATCATAACAAAATTATTGTGAAGAGTGAGACTATGATAATATGCATATTACAGATAGATTCGTTTTATGGATTTATATTTTTATTTTGAAAGTTTAAGCAGTCGATCTGAACTATTAAACATGAGTATATGAAAATATACTTGGAGAGAAAATTATATTTTTATCTTTATTTAAAAAAATAGATATAAAATCACTGCTTCAAATGAAAAATGTATTGGGAAGTTAGTTGGCATTACAATATAGTAAAAAAAAAAGGGAGGGCCTAACCTTCCCCCGCCATCCATCCCCCACTTTTCCCCCAACTGAAAATAAGTAGGGGACCACAGTAAACCGTTAATAACCGTTGAAATAAGTAGGGGACCACAGTAAACCGTTAATGCCTCCACAGCATTACAGACGGATAGATTGCGCACAAGTATTCACCCTTGTAAACTCAAGTATTCATCTATGTAAAGAAAAGTACTCATCTTTGAGAAATAACTATATAAGGAAACATTACCACCCATCTTTGACACGTTTTTAGAGGTGGTTTTTTTTTGTACGTTCACTCTTTCAAATGAGATTCATGATGACATACTTTCGAGTTGTCCGTTACGCAAGTATTCACACATCGTACGCAAGTATTCATCTCTCATTGAACAAGTATTCATCCTCGTCGTGTAAGTATAAATAGTACATGAAGGTATGGTGGGACCGCACAACCGCGACTTCAGATAAGTAGGGGACCACAGTAATATGCGGAGATAAGTGGTGGAATTAGTAGGGGACGATTTGCGAAAAAGTATTCACACTTAACACGAGTTGTATTCATTCATATAAATAAAAGTACTCATCTTTGAGATAGAATTATATATGAAAATATTACGACATTAAGAGCATTAATTACGCGGAGATAGTAGGGTACCACAACTGCCGTCCGCTAAAAACAAAAGAAAACACGTAATTAAGTGGGGGGACCGCATAACCGTTACCGCAAGTGGAAACAACATCAAGTATTCATCTATAATACATGAAGTATTCACATGTAATACATCAAGTATTCACCCTGATATATCAAGTATTTTTTAAAAAAACTGAACATATCACACCCATCTTTTACACGTTTTTAGAGGTGATTTTTTTTTTCTCCGTTCAATCTAACTAATATTTCTAACGATCTGTGAGAAATTTTGCAAATCTAAAACCACGAATGTCTTCTACATAATTTTCTCTTTAAAATGAGATCCATGATGACATACTTTCGAGTTATTCGTTGCACAAGTATTCACCCTCGTCATGCAAGTATTCATCTATCATTGAACAAGTATTCACATGTAATACATCAAGTATTCACCCTGATATATCAAGTATTTTAAAAAAAATTGGACATATCACACCCATCTTTTACACGTTTTTAGAGGTGGGTATTTTTTCTCCGTTCAATCTAACTTATATTTCTAACGATCTGTGAGGAATTTTGCAAATCTAAAATCACGAACGTCTTCTACATAATTTTCTCTTTAAAATGAGATCCATGATGACATACTTTCGAGTTATTCGTTACACAAGTATTCACTCTCGTCATGCAAGTATTCATCTATCATTGAACAAGTATTCATCCTCGTCGTGTGAGGCGGAGGCGGAGGCGGAGAGGCGGAGGTGGGAGGCGGAGGCGGAGAGGGAGAGGCGGGCGGAGGCAGAGGTAGAAGGGGAATGCGGAGGTGGAAGAGGGAGAGGGAGGGAGAGAGGAAAGAAATAGAAGGAGAAAATCTACTAATTAATTTGTAGGGACCACTAGTTAGTTAGAATTGATTATTATAGTTAGAAAAGGAAGTTAGTTAGTTGGGGGAAAAATGGGGAAAGGAATCAAGGGGTAACATATAATTACCCAAAAAAAAATGTATTTCTTATTCACACAAAAGGGTATGTTTGATTTTCCTTTAATTATGTATAATGTATGGAAGGAGATATTTATAATTAGAGTGATGCTACGATACTTTAGGAAGTAAAGAGGGTGTTTTACTTCTAGCTTATATTTTCGTTTGCAAAGTTCAAACTGTCAATTCAGACTTCTCAACATGATCTTCATGTTTAATGTGCTCGGAGACCAAATTTAACATTTTTGGAAATTTTTTACTACTTTTTAAGAATTTTTGAAAATCTTAATGAAAAGCTGTGATTTTCAAAAAATTCTAAAATAATAGTAAAAAGTTTCAAAAAAACGTAAAATTTGGTCTCCAAGCACATATCAATATGAAGATCATGTTGAGAAGTTCGAATCAACTGTTTGAACTTTGAAAATGAAAATATGAGTGGAAAATAAAACACCCTCTTTACTTCACAAAATATGTAAGGATTTATAATTATATAAGAAATATAAGGAGATATGTATTTAGTTTAAAATTGTATTTCAAAACTTACATGTTTGGTGCAAATGTAAATTATGTCAAACTTAAAATATAATAAAGCTAATTATTAATATATTACGAGTCTGACTTAGCTACTTCATGAAGTAAAACGACTTTGTACTTCACGCCATATCTTCATTTTCAAAGTTCAAATAGTCGATTCGAACCTTCCAACATGTTCTCCATATTGAAATGTGCTTGGAGACCAAATTTTATATTTTTTGGAATTTTTTTACTATTTATTAAGCCACTTTGAAAATCTGAAAATCCTTATGAACAGTAAAAAACAGTAAAAATTTCTGAACCGCCGGATCAGTGATTTTCAAAGTGGCTTAATAAATAGTAAAAAAATTCGAAAAAATGTAAAATTTGGTCTCCAAGCACATATCAATATGGAGAACAACTTGAGCGGTTCGGATCGGTCATTTGGATTTTCAAAATGGAAATAATGAGACGTGGAGCACCAAGTCGTTTTACTCCATGAAGTAGCTAAGCCCAGCACAATATATTACTGAATAAGCACTGTTTAATTATACAAAATTTAGAAACTTTGGAATTCGGATGATGGATGGAACAGAAAGACAGATCTTGGGATGTGGCATGACATAGAGAGGTAGCCCCCATAAAAGGTCACATCAGTGAGGCCACCATAGATCAAAAGAATCCAAGAGCATTTAATTTGGTCTCTTGACCGTACAGTGCTACTTCCCTTCCTGTCTCTTCTCTTCTCTTCTCTCCGACTTCCATACTTCCATGTAATTAATTATTTATTTGTACCAAACACTGTTAATATTATAATTAATTATATCGCATGTGAATCTCTCTGATTAATGTTTTTCAGGTCCTTGGGACTTGAGGTACTTTATCATAGAGCCAAGCAAAAAAAAAACAGAAGCGCCTTTCTTTTTCTCAGATTTTAGGTGACTGTTTTCTTTTCTTTTTTATCTATTGCAATATTTTTAGAGAAAAAAAAAATAAAGTTATGTTATCATTTAATCTCTTTTCCAAACACAAATACAAATAAATTATTGGGGTTCGGTTCAACGGGTACAATTTCGTGATTCGAAAATAATTCGAGAATGATTCAGAATTATTAATTGAGTCTGGATCAGAGATCTCAGTCCCATAAAGAGGCAAATAATTCGGAAAATTCACGAATAATTCAGTCAACTGAATAATATGTTGTTCGGTTTGCCGACACCGCAAAAACAAATTATTCGTGAATTATTCGCGAATTTTGTAACTGTGCTAACAATACCATCGTTAAGGTCATGACTACAAATATTTTTAATTTTGATGACACAACATTTTATGTATGAAAGAAATTGGTACATGTGATATGAAAAAAGGAGCATCAAATCATGTTGTATAGTGAAGTAGAATGTACGTATATGTATGGTACAGTATATTTGAATGAGATCATATATCAAAGTATCTGAAAAAAAAAAGCATCATATCAACATAATAACTAGCAATGGTGGTGTATCAGAGTACGGTACGCCGTATGTACCGACATAATAATTACCTTGGTAAAAGTTGGTAAAAGTGAATGTGTAATTTTCAATGAAAGAAAGTGCATGTAATATATAGTATGAATACAAGGACGAAACTGTAATTTTCTGAGTTTGTTGTGTAAAGATTAAGTGATGGAAAATTATTTAAAAGCAACAAGAAATAATTAATAAAAAAGTTACAATTACTACTTATTAAACAAGATGGTGATAAAAAAAACATGTTTAGATTTTATTTTAAATTTAACTTTTTTTTAAGAATAATTCGAAATTTTCATATAGAATATTATTTATGAATATTAAAAGGAGCATGATAATTATCCCAAATAAATCCCCAAGCACGCTCCCTAAATATATAATATATAACTTTCATTTCCAACGCTTATATATACAATACTACTCGTAAGCACTTAATCATCTATCTGCAAGCATTTAAATTCTAAATCTGAGTAGTTTTAACTCATAACTACTTTTGTCTTCAAGCCAAAAAAGGAAAGATTTTTTTCACCTACTCTTTTTTTTCTCTGATCATTCTCGTTCATTTTTCCGACGATCCGTGATGAATTTTGCGAATCTAAAAATACAAACGTTTTTTACTCGATTTTCTCTTTCAAATGAGATCCATGAATAAATACTTTTGAGTTTTTTTTAAGTCATTATTTTTAAAAAAAAAAAAGTAAATCCAATGAGCACTTTAAATTTTCAAGTTTTTACACCTCAGTCTACGACCTTTTAAATATGACATTGAAACTGGTTAAAAGTTTGACACAACTACTTTTAACGGTTGAATACAAAGGTTTAAATGTGTGATAATATATGATCGACATCAGAGGTTTAAACGCTTGAACACAGTAGTTTAAATGATGCCATAAGAGGTTTAAATGGTTGTAGACTGATGTTTAATAGTTTGAAAATTTAAAGTGCTCATGAGCTTTACTTTAAAAAAACGACTTCAAAATAACTCAAAAGTATTTCTTCATAGATCTCTTTTGAAAGAGAAAACTAAGTAGAAAACGTTCGTATTTTTAGATTCGTAAAATTCATCATGGATTGTCGAAAAATGGACGAAAATGCTCAGAGAAAATAAAAAAAGAGTAGGTAAAAGTAATCTTTTATTTTTTGGCTTGAAAACAAAAATAGTTAGGAGTTAAAACTATACAGATTTAGAATTTAAATGCTTGCAGATAGAGGTTTAAATTCTTGCGAGTAATATTATAAATTGTTATAAACAAAACTTTCAAAACTTGAATATGAGCGCTTGAAATGGAAGTTAGACAAAAGTGGAGGCTTTTCTGTTAAACTAGTTGGGAGCGCACTCGGATATGATGGCTTGAGGGGCAAAAACATTCTCATATTAAAAATTAAAAAATTTAAACATTCATCATTATGAAAGAAAAAAAATATTTTTTTTGGGAAGTGAGGCGAATTTTTTTTATAAACCGTAATTAAAATTTTGTTTTTTACGAAACCAATGTGATTACTTGTTTTTTTTAGAAAAATCATAAGAACTGAAATGACATTTCGGTCTGAATTTTTTTTTATTCCGGACCGAAATGACATTTCTGTCTGGTCCCTTTTTTGAATTTTCTGTGGTACTTGTTCACAAGTTTTCATATGATCTGCCGCGGAAAATCTAAAAAGCGGACCGTACGGAAATGACATTTTGTTCTAGAATAAAAAAAAATTTCGGACCGAAATGGCATTTCGGTTCTCGTAGTTTTTGCAAAAAAAAAAAAATAATCATGTTGGTTTCGTAAAAATATTTTTTAATTACGGTTTATAAAAAAATTTCAAGTGAGGCGGTGTCGTTGTTTTCAAAATAAATGTAAAAGAGAAAAGAAAATGGATTTAAACTTTTTATTTTTGATTGATCGCTCCGAGGCACCGTACACAACATATCCTTTTATCACGTGGACACTATATAATTTATGATTTTGGCATTTTGCTAGTTATTTTTTTTATACAATAGACACCCATCATTTTATTTTTATTGAATTAATTTTGTAACTCACACAATTCCATTCCGAGTAAAATATAGAAGCACACGGTTTGGGGTTTTATTTTTATTAAATATTTTGAATTTCTAGGAAAAAAACTAGACAAACAATATGTAAACTAATTTTTTAATAATAAATGAGTCTTGAACATATTCCAACTTAATGAGAAAAAAATACACGTAGTTTACAATTCATTTTGATAACGTTATTATTCATTTCATATTTTTTTTCATGTAGGTTATTTAAATTATTAGAAGTAATGACGATAATAATAATATAAAAGAAATGTTGGGACATTCTCTAGTTTGCTAAATACTAATATTGTACACACAAATCATAATTGTTCATGCTTGATATGCATCCGACTAGGGGTAAAAACGGAGTGGATAATATTCGATCTGTATTTGAAAAATCATATATTGATATTCGATATCTGAATATCTGTGTGGATGTGGATACGGATATGGTTTTACGTTTCAATTATATGTATCCGAATAGTAGATGTATACCATATAGTTTAATATATATTACGAAAAAAATATTTTATTCATCATTATAATTAAATAAATATTATGAACTTTGATATTTTTCATAATATTTATATATTTTTTAATAAATATCCGATTCTCTTCGTACTCGTCTAATATCTGATTCGTATAAGTATCTAAAAAATAAAAATGAATATAGATATGGATTTACCAGTATCCGATTGTAATGATATGCATCCGACCCGATATGGCGCCAATCTCAATTTGCATTTTGCAATTTTTTTTTTTGAGGTGACATTCAGCATTCTGCAATGTAAATAACAGTATGCGTTTGTCGAACGAACAGGGTACCGCCAAACGATTAATCAAAAATAATTAGAAATAATCAGTCATAATCGGAAATAATAAGTCAATTAGTCAGAATGCTAACGACTAATTGACCGATTAATCGGTCTAAACGAATGTTTTTTACCACACTGGTTAATTCAATGGGGGTGAACTGTGAAGAGAGGAAAAAAAAAAAATGAGGTGAATTGAGGTTGAGGTTGAGTGGGTCAGCGAGACTGAGGTCAGATTTGATTGATTTGATCTCAATTAAACTTGATGAATTTATGACCAAATTACCCCCCGCTAGTATTGGCACAAGTGTCATAGGCCCAATAGCTGTCTGTACTTACTGCCCCACTCAGTGAAGTCAGACACCAATTAAATTCCTTACTTGCACTTTCATTTATACTTTTAGAAAAAAAATTAAATTAAAAAAGATTCAAAGTATTTTTCGTATCTTAATTGTATTTTAGAGTTCTTATTGTTTGTCACACAAAATTATGGACCATCAAAAAAGGGCGATTTTGTATCTATTTAAAAATATAATAAAAAGTTCAAAAAAATATAAAATTTAATCTCCAAACATGTTTTAATATGGAGATCATACTGAGAGGTTTAGATAGGCTATTTGGACTTTGAAAACAGAAATAAAAATGTGAGACATTAATGAGTTTTGAACATTGCTCAATAAAAAAATGAGTATTTATGTCTCAACCGTGTCTCACATTTTTATTTACGTTTTCAAAGTCCAAACGGTCAATCTAAACTACTCATGTGCTTGGAGACCAAATTTTATATATATTTTTAAAAAAAATTACTATTTTTTTATATATATGAAATCATTATTTTTTATAAAATTATGAATCATCCGAAAACAATAATTTCGTATATATCTGAATAAATAGTAACAAATTTGACGCAATTTGACACAATTGTAAGTTTGCTCTTTATTATTTAAATAAGGTGTATATACAATTTGACGCAATTTAAATTTATTGGTGACCCATAAAAAATAATAAAGTTTTTAACGTTCTGATAGAATACCAGTTAATTTTTTAAGTTAATTAAAATTTGACACACATCATGTTTAAATAATGATGAACACATTTGCAATATTAATTTTTCAACTCATACAGAACTTTTAAAATCATCAATTAAATATATCATAAAGAAATTAAATATACACTAAAACTACTCTTAAAATAAATACAGTTAACAAATAACAAAAAAAAAAGACAAATCATAACAAAGAGAAAAATAAAATTAATGAAGAACAAATGAGCAGTAAACAGCCGTTTAAAATAAATGCTACATCATAAATTGTGCTCCTGAAAAAAAATATTTAAAATCAAATTAAACCCCACAAAAAAAATTACATCATAAATTGTGCTCCCTGAGATTTGGCTGGAACTGAAATTAAACAGTAAAATAATAATTTGTTGTGAGTTCCATGAAAGACAAAATAATTACATTTACATACATCTATGAGTTAGTAGTACAACTGTAAATGTAATTATTTTGTCTTTCATGGAACTCACAACAAATTATTATTTTACTGTTTAATTTCAGTTCCAGCCAAATCTCACTGCCCACCCTAAGTTCCTAGCAATCATAATTTCCTTGTATTAAAAAATGACAATTTTACCCCTGTTCAAACCTCATTATTCCCTCTCCAACCCATCCATTCTTGCTCTTTCTTTTTTATATGCATGCGCCTATTTATGGCATTTGCATCCACATGCACTATGGGGACAAAGAACAGTTGGTTTTAATTTTTCTCATATATTTATAAATTATATATGGTCATTTATTTTACTTATATAAAATTGTATTAATGACACTAGAGACCTTTTAAAGGCAATTATGAGTTTGTAACTAGAAGCCTTGTTATTGAATGAATTATAAACTTAAGTTGAGAGCTGAATTTTTTTTATTCAGTGTAGTATAATTTTATTTTATAAGAGAGCTAAAAAATTATTATTATAAGCAAAAATTACAAAAATTAATAAATAAAATTAATTTTTAAAGAAAGAAGTTTGGGTTAGTGAGAGGCGGATTTAAAAAACTTAATAAGTATTTTAACAAAAATATTATCGGATAATTGTCACGCTCTGGCGGCGGAGCCGGACACGTGACGTGAGAGAATGACATCCTCACATCCATCCGTCGTCTTGCCAACTTACGTCTCCAACAAAAACAAACAAAAATAATACGGAGTTAGCTGCAAAGCCGAGTAACTAATTATTTAACGACGCATTTCTTTACAATTGACTTAATAACAATAAACAATCATTTCAATAGAACTGAATTGATCCACACAATAATATCAAATTACATATGTATATTTAACTGGCGATAATAATTGGATTTAGATTTTCAATAACATATTAAGTATCTTAATTTTTTTATTTTCAGTACTTGACATAAAAAAATATGTGCAATAAAAATATTGTAGGAAATACATTTAGTACACAACGCACACAAATAATACATGATCCCTCCCCCCCCCCCCCCCCCCCCCCCCCCCCCCCCCCCCCCCCTATCTTTTCTTCTCCAGTAACAAATTTGAGAAAAAAAAACCAAAATTGGTATAAACTCCTCATGTAATTAATGTGAGCTGATCAAAATTGAAGTCTAAAATCAATTCATAGTTTCATACATAACTTAATTAATTAAATAATTTTATTTTTTTCTTGGTCTAAGGAATTTGGGGCGGTCGGATGCCAAGCCAAGACCGTTTGATCAACATCAAAATTCGCACAAACAATTTTAAGATTCGTATAGATTAGTGCGGATGAATTTCGATACAGATTGGATGGCTTCAAACTACCCCAACTTGATTCTATAAATTGAAACCTCTAATCCAAACATCCTATCAAAATCAGACGGTTATAAAATCCTCTTGTGCTCCAATCATATCTCACATTTTTTTTTTTCTGTGTTTTTAAAGTTTAAAAAGTCGATTCGAAATGCTTAACATGATCTCCATATTAAAATTTGCTGTGAGAACAAATTTAATATTTTTTGAAAATTGTTTACTATTTTTTTAAATATATACAAAATCATTGCTTCTGGACCATTCAAAAGCAATAAGTTGTTATCTATCTAAAAAATATTAAATAATTTCTAAAAAAATATAAAATTTGGTCTCTAAACACATTTTAATATAGATATCATGTTGAAAGGTTCAAATCGACTATTTAAACTTTAAAAGCGAAATTTTAGAACAATAAATGAGAATATAGAAAAAATAGTAATTTTCAGATTAGTGTGAAAATGGTGCTATTCGGATTAGTAAAAATGTTGTTTGGATTGTATTTGTAGAATAGTAAATAGTTGTAACCAATTAAGAAGAAAGATAGACAAGTGAGATCTCAAATGAATTGTCATGACATGGAGATAGCGGGAAGTGGTATCAAATTTGTCATTTTGGAATTGTATTGGCGGAAATCCAAATTATTTTTTTTTCTCTCATTTCACATTTCCGAATAGTAGTTATTCCAACATTTACAAGAAATAGAGAATAACAGCTATTCTAACTATTCCGAATAGCAAAAATATTGTTTGGACGCACATTGCTATTCCGAATAGTTTCTATTCTAAAATAGCATCTATTCTACTATTATTAAGTCATCCAAACATAGCCTTTAATGGTTAGCACTTGCACCGGAGGGTACAGTTCTAAATGGACTGGAGAGGAATAAAGTCACACTGAAAGTAAGCTAGAGTGAAACAGCAGCGTTGTTGTAGGCCAACACACCCAATAAGACAGAGAAAGAGAAATAGAAATAGAATTAGAAACACAGCATCTCTCTCTCTCTCTCTCTCTGTCTCTTCTTATAAATCTCTTCATTAAACCCATCCAAACAATTAAAAACCAACCTCTCACTCACTCAAAAATGGAGGAGGCGAGAGATGTTTTCCCATGGCGAACCACCACCACTGAAATCAAGGACCCAATGGAGTTTCTTTCCCGTTCATGGAGTGCCTCAGCTTTAGAGGTCTCCAAGACACCTCAAGGCAAAAACCCAACAACTCTTCCTCACCTCGACTTACCACCACAAGCCGAGGATCCTGCTGGTGAACTCGACGAATCTCCGGCCATCGCCGGAAACACCTTCTCCTTCGCCTCTTCCACCACCTCTCAACTCGTCATGGAACGCATCATGTCCCAATCGGTGAGTTTTGTCTTAAAGGCGCTATCTTTCATGGGAATTGCTTTGTCTCTATTACCCTGGAATCAGAAAACTGTTATTTTCTCTATTTGTCTTTACATTGATTTTTACTGAATTCATTTTGGTAACGGTAACAGTAATTGCTAGTTACTAGTTACTAGTTCTTTATTGTAAATGTGGAAATGTAATTTTGGTAATTTAAGGGACTAATTACTGAATTCACCTTGCTAACGGTAACAGTAATTGTTAGTTACTGGTTTTTTATTCCCAATTTTTGGGTAAAGATATTAACAGAGCAATTTTCGCTTCATGCAGCGTATTAACCATATGCAGCGCTGTTCTGATTCTATAGTCCGTGCGCTGAATTAAGACAAAACTGCTCTGTTATAATCTTTACCCCTTGTTTTCCATTAGTTATTCCCTTTATTTTGGGTAAAGAATTATAGTATTGTAAATGTGTAGACGTAATTATGGTAATTCAAGGGACTAATTGGTGAATTGTTTAATTTTTTGTAATAATAAAAAGGAGGTATCACCGCTGACATCTGGACGGCTGTCGCACAGCAGTGGGCCATTGAACGGTGGATCTCTCACTGACAGTCCTCCCGTCTCTCCTTCTGAAATTGACGATCTCAAGGTGATTCTCTCTCTTTTCACTTTTCTCCTTTTTACATTCTCTCTTTTACTTTTTTTTTTTTTACTTTTTATCCCTCTTCTCTTTCCTTTCTCTCCTTCCCATGAGACACCCTCTGACAAAGCTTCCCTCTTTCTTTCTCCTCACATTTGAACCCATTTCCTATTTTTTTCAAGTTTCTTTTTAGAATTTGTGGAATTCTATAATTGAATTGGAACCTGTTTTCACACAAGTCACGAGCAATCAATCAATCGTTTTTGGATCGTTTGTGAAAAATTATCAAATGGGTTTTCACGTTTTGACCTTTCATTTTATTTTGTTAAAACAGAGGTCAAAATGGTACATGTAGGAGAGAGGAATTGACCTCTTCTTCATAGGGGTATTTTCGTCATTGAGTAAATTTTACCATGGTTACTTACCGTGCTGTCATGGTCAAAGGGGTATTTTCGTCATTAAGAAAACTAGCATTGTAACGTAGGTTATGACTTGCCGTACTTTTTTTTTTATTGTATATTGTGGGTTATTTTTGTCTTTTGGTTCTCTGAGCACCACTTTGTTGCAATTTGTTGGGTTACCGTACCAGTATCACTGTACCACTCTGTCAAAGCTCTGGTCTTTTGCCTTGGCATGGAAGAAGCTTTGATTCCATCTTCTGAACTTGTCCCTTCTTTGGTCTCCTCTTCTTCGAAATGTGGTTTTCTCTCTCTCTAAAATATACTTATCTCTCTCTCTCTCCTCTGTTAAAAAGTAACTTGACCTCAGTTTCTGTCTCCCTTTTGTCCTTTTGTTACTGTGTAACAGTTACTTTTTCAGCCTTACTCTTTTCCACTTTATTTTATACAACATATTTATAAAGCCTCTTGATTATTTTTTAATTACATATGCATTCTATCTCATGATTATGTTCTTTTCTACTAATCTCATGTCTTGAAAATTAAGTAAAATTTATAATAATATATCATAGGCCTGAACTTTTAATAATTTTATATTGTGTTACATTATTTTATACAACATATTTATAAATAAGGCCTTGTTATTATTTTTTAATTAACTATGCATTCTATCTCATAGACCTGACCTTTTAATAATTTTATATTGTTACATTAAATTTCTCAACTACTTCTATTCCTAATAATGGAGGCAACAACTTGATAATATCTCACTAAAATTAAATAAAAACGACAACAATAGCTATTCATGCCGTTTTGTAGTAGTTATATAGCCGTTGAGGTCATGCAAAATGCATGGGTACTAATTAGAAAACATGTGGGGACCACATTTCAGTACTGCCGAGCGGGGGCCACACCAAAGCCACAGAACTACCGTGCCGCAAACAAAACTGTGGGGAGGTGGCTGAAAGACCGGAAGGAAAGGAAAAAGGAGGAGACC
This sequence comes from Carex kokanica, assembly GCA_025461125.1. Lineage (NCBI taxonomy): Eukaryota > Viridiplantae > Streptophyta > Magnoliopsida > Poales > Cyperaceae > Carex > Carex kokanica. The sequence goes on from JAJGRX010000950.1 coordinate 278,046, forward strand.
CGGGCCCACAATGCACAGCTACACGCGGCTGTTTCTGTGGCAGCTGTTGCTGCGGCCGTTGCTGCAGTTGCGGCTGCCACTGCAGCGTCGGCTTCGGGATCCGGAAAAGATGACAAGGCTGCGAGGACCGACATGGCAGTTGCATCGGCCGCTACACTGGTGGCCGCACAGTGTGTGGAGGCAGCCGAGGCTATGGGAGCTGAGCGGGACCACTTGGCAGCTGTTGTGGGTTCTGCTGTTAATGTGCGTACCCCTGGAGATATTGCTACTATTACTGCTGCTGCTGCAACTGGTATATTATATATATATATGCATTTTGTATTTCTTTTGCTGAATGCAAGGGCAAAATGGTCATTTGTGAATAAAAAATTGAACTATTTTCAGCACTAAGAGGAGCAGCGACGCTTAAGGCGAGGGCGTTGAAGGAAGTATGGAACATAGCGGCGGTGATCCCAGTAGAGAAAGGGGTGGCGGGTCCAGGTGGGGCCCACCACAACAAGCAGCAGCAGCAGCAGCGTCGCCTGAGCAAAGCATTGAAAGAAGTTGAAAGCAATGGGAGTAGTTTTAGTGACGAGTTGCCTCTCGAAGAAGAAAATTTCCTTGGTCTCTGTAGTCAGGAGTTGTTAGCCCGGGGAACCGAACTCCTTAAACGCACCCGCAAAGGTAGAAAAATCATTTTTCATGATTTCTATATGAAAATGTACTTGTAGATCAAAATTTACATTTTTTATAATTTTTTTTACTATTATTTTAAGATAGGTAGAATATCATTCTTTACCCAATTGTGATGTGTTAATTTGTTTTGTGGTATTTTAGGAGCTTTGCATTGGAAGGTTGTCTCAGTGTACATTAACCGATTGGGGCTGGTATGATCAAGTTTTTTTTTTTTAAATGTTTGTATGTTTTTTGGTTTTAAATTTGAGTTCAATTTGTTGATAGATCAAATTTTGAACAGGTGATGCTAAAGATGAAAAGCAAACATGTGGCAGGAACTATCACTAAAAAGAAAAAGAGTAAGTGAAACATACAATTCTCACCTACATTTTGAATAATTTTCCTTGATTGGTTCACCAAAAATCTTTTCATTTGGTCAAATTTTTTAATCTTTCTAACAACTTATGCATGGAAAAAATATCAAAATATCCAACCAAATTGTATCATTTCCCTAACTACTTAGGTATTGCCTAACTTCCAATAATAAACTGATTGTATACAAATTGTCAGATCAACTATAACCAACAATAGTGATTGATTTTGACCTCTACCCTACAACTTGAAATGTTGCAATCAAATTTTTACTAGTTTTTGAAATTCAAATAACAATGTCACGATCGAGTCATGATGAAATTTTGTGACTACAGGTGTTATAGTTGATGTGTGTAAAGACGTGTCCGCATGGCCAGGCCGGCATTTACTTGAAGGAGGTGAGCAAAGGCGCTACTTTGGGTTGAGAACAGCTGAGCGTCGGGTGATAGAATTCGAGTGCAGAAGCTCTCGTGAGTATGAAATGTGGACCCAAGGCGTCAGTCGTCTCCTATCCATAGTTAATGAACGGAAGCGCATCGGTTGAACATTGAAAAAAAAAAGAAAAAAGAAAAGAAAAACATGATGACATAGGAAGAGGCAGAGGGGTATTTGTTTGTTACTAGGTTAGATTATTTTGTCTAGGGATGTCATGATAATTTTGAGAGTTTAATTAGGTGTATGTAACATATGTGCAGATTTACTACCTTGTCATGTATGATCTGATCTGTGGGTCCTACTTAAGAATATATAAATTAAAGAGCTTTGGCAAAGGATGTATGTGGGTTCCATCTAAGCTATATATATTCTCATTGTAAGAAGAGAAAGGGTAAAGGGGGAGAGTGAAGAGTGAAGAGAGGACTTGTGTGTACTAGTTGCTTTTTTTTTTCCCTTTTCTTTTAGCACTTTTGGTGCTTTTGCTTTTTTTTTTTTTTGTATCTGTTTTTGTAATTTTGAAGATCAGGTAGAATGTATAAAATTTGTTTGTTTGTTAAGTTCTAAAGATATCTTGTTGGTAAGAATCTTTGACTGAAAAAAATGCTTTTATGTGGGTCTACATAGTCTGAAAATGTGTCTATAAATCACACTCATCATTGTTTGCTTGTGCTCACTTTTTTTTTTTGCTTGTGCTAACTGAGGAAAGGAAAAAACTTGGTCCCACTAAAGCAAAAAAAAATTGAACCAGATTTAATTTTAACAACTCACTTTTGCAGATTAGATAGATCTGAATGTAATAGTTGTATATATACACACACACACACACACACACTTGGTAAGATTGCCTAAAATCTTTTTCAGATTTTGTGTTTTCTAACTTAACTCTTTAATTGGGCTTTAATGCTTTGGAATTCATAATTGGGCTTCATTGATTTTAAGGCCCATATTAACATTTTATACAAATGGAAATGTCTTATACAATGAATCATGCATTGTTAATAATCAATTAGGAAATTAATTTATTATATTGCTGAAATTACATGAACTTTTCCAAGGAACAACAACTTACATGGGGCCTATATACCTTTTACATTTGTCTTTATTTTTTTTGTTTTTTATTGTCTATACACACGTATAAAACACCTTTCCTTAATTAGTTATCATTAATTCCTAAGCAGAGTAGGTTATATTATAATATTATAATTATCCTTTTTCTTGAAAATAAAGTAGGGTTTACATGCATGTTGTGTGGGGCTTCATACTTTTACTCTTCAACAAAAGAAGCAATGATAAATTTTAAAATTTGGGCATGCTATTGACCACTATGGATGAAATAAAATAAGAAAAGTTAGATTAGAAAGCTAAAAAAAGGTTAATAATTTCTTAGAAAATTAAGACAGATGATAGAATAGAAAACTTTTAAAGTGGCAATTAAGATACTAAAATGATTTCTTAAAATCCATGGCTTCAAATGTATCCCATATTTGTTTGCAAGTAAATAGCTGTCTAAACAATTAATATATATTCTGCTATTACACAATACACAAATTGACTATTTAAAAAAAAAAAAGAGAGTTAATAACAAATTTTTGTGGGGCATTTAGGATTTAAAAAGAAGTCATGAAGCATTGCATGTATAAAATGTTAACATTTGACTACTATTATTAACTATTTAAAAAAAATCCAAAAGCATAATCCAATGTTTCACTCTTGACATGAGTGATGGTGAATTTAACTCAAAATTCTATTAATTTTATTGGCTTGAAACAACAAATGATAATAAGTATTAGAATATTTTGGGCTAATTTAAAAGTTAAATATATGGATTATTATAATGGGCTGCATATGAATTATGGACCAAAAATTCTACTGATCTGATCTGATCCATCTGGATGGTCTGTTTGGATAGGTGCAAACCAATTGGTGCGACCAGCTGGTGCAAGTTAACAGGTGCGAATTGACCTGTTTGTGTGGAAACCAGTAGAGACGTGGTTGCGGTTGCTGTTAGGGGCGGATCCAGGATTTTCGTCAGGAGGGGGGGCAAAAAAATATCGAATTGGGTTTAAATCCATTAACCAATTGGGTACTCGATAAAAAACAATATTTTAACTTATACTTTACAATGCTTTGACTTGTAATTTCTGATGCTCTGACTTATAATCCTAATTACTAATCAAAATTCAACAAATTTATTTCAATTTTAACCCTAAATTTAACCCGAATTACAAATCAAACGTCCAGAGGGGGGCAAAAAAAAATTCCAGGGGGGCAAAATCGGTCGGGACCAATAAATCTCTAAATCTCCACTAAAACTCAAAATCCAGGAGGGGGGGCAGCTGCCCCCCCTGGAACCATCTAGGTCCGCCCCTGGTAGCTGTTGCGTGAATCCGACACAAGGTGTACGAAGTGAAGAAGGTTACTGCTAGAGCTTGAAGTTTCCGCTGCGCGTCTAGTAATAAACTCTATATCTATCTTGGAATTAGTTTTATACATGAATTCTGATTTGAGGAGGGATCAAGTTACAACAATTTTGAGTTACAACAATGTTATAACATCCATTTTTTGCAATTTCAAAGTCCAAATCGTCGATCCAAACCGTTCAACATGATCTCCATAATAAAATGTGCCTCCAAATCAAATTTTACATTTTTAAAATTTTTTTTACTATTTATTATGATGGGTACAATATTCAATGGTATGAATTTGACTAGTTTTTGTACCCATCGTAATAAATAGTAAAAAAATTCAAAAAAATGTAAAATTTGATCCGGAAGCACATTTTATTATGGAGATCATGTTGAACGGTTTGGATCGACGATTTGGACTTTGAAATCGCAAAAAACGGATGTTGTAATATTGTTGTAACTCAAAATTGTTGTAACTTGATCCCTCCTCTTCTGATTTTTAGGTAGTGAACAAATCATGAACTGAATCAAATTGTTACATATATAACTTACTTGAATTTCCAACAATAAAAAACACCAATTAATTCTCCACTGGAAGAAAAAGAAAAGTTTACAGTAACTTATAAACCTATTTAAGTGATTGGTGTTAAAAAGAACCTATTAAATAGTGATTGGTTTTTTATCTGGCTTTCTTCATTTATTTGAGGGAGGTCATTTTTTGAAACTCTGTAATTAAATGGTACTTGTTTGTGGAGTTGCAAATGTCATTTTAATTCAAATGAAACCATTTCTATTTCTATTGTATAATGTATGCTTTCCAATAAAAAATTTAAGAAGAATTGAATTCATGCTGGCTCATCTTAATCTGGCACGAATCTCAAAACAATCTCATCTCTTCTCTCTCATTCCATTACATTGCGATTCCTTTTTATTAAAAAATAAATAAATAAAGTATACAATTCACCAGTGAGTCCCTTAAATTATCAAAATTACATTTCCACATTTACAATACTAATGTAAAGAAGAGAAGAGGAACTCTATTGGATTCTTCATCTCAGTGGTGCTTCGCCATGGGAAAACAACATCTCTCGCCTCCTCCATTGTTGAGCGGGAGAGAAAGAGTGTGTGTGAGAAAGAATCTTATGAAAAACAATGATTTTATATCTATATATATAAATATATATATAAAATTTAGTCTCAATGCATTTTTTTAATATGGAGGTCATGTTCAGTGGTTTGAATTGACTGTTTGGACTTTACAAATAAAAATAAGAATGCGAGGAACGATTGAGGCATGAAAAACACAAAACATTTGAAATTTTGAGCAAGGTTCAAACGCCTCATGTCTTTCCTGCTTCACATTCTTATTTTTGTTTTTAAGTCCAAATAACTCATCCGAACCACTCAACATGATCTTCATATTAAAAAGTGCTTCGAGGCCAAATTTATATTTTTTTGGAATTTTTTACAATATTTTTAGATAGATACGACCTTATTTTTGAATGTTCAAGAATTTTTTGATAAATAATGATTTTGTACCTATAAAAAATAGTACAAAAAATTTCAAAAATATAAAATTTAGTCTCCATGTACATTTTAATTTAGAGATCATGTTGAATGCTCAAATCGACTATTTGAACCAGTGTTGTAAAAAATATCCGTTTAAACCGATTAGTCGTTAGCAGTGATAAAACCATCACGGATTTTCTCGACTAATTGGCCGATTATTTCTAACTTTGACCAATTATTTTTGATTATTTTCAATTAATCACTTGGCAATATTTTATTCATCCAACGAGCACGTACAGTTATTTACAACACTGATTTGAACTATGAAAAACGAAAATAAAAATATAAGATACAAATAAAGCACAGAAGACAGGAGTCACTTCAACTCTATTATTTATTGTACTTTTTTTGAAAGTATAAATGAAATTGAAAGCGCAAGCAAAGGAATTTAATTGGCGTCTCACTTCATTGAGGCAGCAAAGTACAACAGCTATTGGGCCTGTGGCTGTGGGCTGTGGCAATCCCTTCCAAAGTGCTAACTGTTGTACACTAGTACTTGTTCCTTCCAAAGCGGGGGGTAATTTGGTCATAAATTCATCAAGTTAATTTGCAGGTCAAATCAATCAAATTTGACTTCAGTCTCAATGACCCACTCAACCTCAAAAATTTTGTATTCATCAAAATTATTAAATTCGTATAAAAATAGAAAGAGTGTCTTAATAAGATAAGTATGAATAAAAAAAAATATTTTGTAAATTTATTGGATACATATATGAGTAAAGATTTTTTTGGTTATCTAAATGGATAATAGTACGTGTAAAGCTTATTATATACCCGTTATCCGATCGGGTAATTATAAAAAAAAATTATATATAACATATATATTAATGAGCAATGAATATTAATTCTCCAACAATTCTTGACACGTAAATCAATTTCAACAAATTCTAATAAAGTTTAGACATTTAAAACACGTATATATATTTGTGAAATGATGTGTTTTAATGTATTATTTAGTAAATTCAACCGATTGAATTAGAGAATAAATCTGTTATTTCTGTTATTCTGATCCAAAGCGTTATTCGTTGAGATTAGCGTTGTATTGGTCGGATTCCAATCGGGCATGAATAATTATAATTTTTGTATTACACAAGTATTTAGAAATTGTTTCGACACTACTTTTATAATGATTATTATTGTTGTCATTACTTTTATTATTTCATGATAAATAATTTAAATAATGTGAATGGAAAAAAATATCTAATGAACAATAATATTACCAAAATAAATTACGATATTTTTTCAAAATTTAATACAAGAACCTAAAAATGTGCATTTGTATAATTTACTTCTGAAGGAATTTTTGTGAGTTACGAAATATATTCAAAAGGATTTGTTGTGTACGGTGCCTCGGAGACAGCAATCAAAAGTTACTCGGAGAAGGCAACTCTGAGCTCAAAATAAAAAAAAGTTTAAATCCATTTTCTTTTCACTTTTACATCTTTTCCAAAAATAATGTTTTTTTTTTACAGAAAAATGGAGATTTATTTTTTTTAAATTTCAATATTAATAAAGAATTTCTCATATAAATTTCAAAATTATCTTAAAAAAATAGTTAAATTTTACATAAAATATTAACATACTTTTATCACCATTTTGCTCAATAAGTAATCTTCAATCTTTTAATTGTAACTTTTTTATTTATTTTGTATATGATTAAGAGCCTGGAAAATACATTTTTTAAAATAATTTTCCATCACTTAATCTTTACACAATAAACACAGAAAATTACAGTTTCGTCCTTGTATTTTTACTATTATTACAAATACTTTCTTTCATTGAAAATTACACATTCTCTTTGCCAACTTTTCGCAAGGTAGTTATTATGTCGGTACTGGTACATACAGTGTACCGTACTCTGATACACCACCACTGGTACGCCAAACAACATGTGGATATGATGCTCCTTTTGGTTTATTTTTTCAGAATTTTCTGATACTCTGTCTGATGCACTTTTTCACATCAGGTGTACCGATTTTTTTTTACATAAAATTTTGTGTCATCAAAATTAAAAATTTTTTTTGTTCATGACATTAAAATCTGAGAAAAAGAAGGGCGCTTCTGTTTTTTTTTTTTTGCTTGGCTCTATGATAAAGTACCTCAAGTCCCAAGGACCTGAGAAACATTAATTAGAGAGATTCACATACGGTATAATTAATTATAATATTAACAAATGTTTGGTACAAATAAATAATTAATTACATTTACATGGAAGTATGGAAGTGGGAAAAGAGAAAAGTCAAGAGACCAAATTAAAGGCTTTTGGATTCTTTTGATCTATGGTGGCCTTACTGATGTGACCTTTTATGGGGGCTACCTCTCTGTGTCATGCCACATCCCAAATTCCCAAGATCTGTCTTTCTATTCCATCCATCATCCAAATTCCAAAGTTTCTAAATTTTATATAATTAAACAGTGCTTATTCAGTAATATATTAATAATTAGCTTTATTATATTTTAAGTTTGACATAATTTACATTTGCATGTAAGTTTTGAAATACAATTTTAAACTAAATAAATATATCTTATATTTCTTATATGAGATAGGCTATTATGCTTTGGTAAGTAAAAATGGTGTTTTACTTGTCGCTCATATCTCCGTTTCCAGCTAATTTATCATTTGTGCATGCATTCTATCCCCAATTTAGTGTCGGTGTTGTTAAAAGGAAATTAATTTGATTGCATGGCAACCTAATTTCTCATTCATCACACAATAATTTGTATATGGTCCCAAATACTGTTTAAAATGATAAAATGTATCCCCACCTTTAATTCCAAAATATTTGCACAAATATTACTTGGCTTGAAGTATCCTTCTTGAATGAGCTATGGCCATATATTTCTATTTATTTTTTAAAAGTGGGACATTTTTTTGTAAATGTTTTTTTGTCACCATTTTAGAGAAATAAATGAATAGTGAAGTGTATGCACACGTTGTGTATAATGCAATAATTAAGTGTATATTTAATATTTTTTTAATGTATTCAAATAATGGCCGTGAAATCATATGAGAAGTCTCAAAGTTCAAGCAACTAGAGAACCAGCCTTTACTCTAGTAGCAAAGGCAATGCTCTCCGTGTGAGAGGTCGCTGGTTGGAAATTCGGAAGAAATAAATTTTTGTGAATATTTAATAATTAGATGACTTGACCTCCCAACTTTTACTCAATAAATTTTTTTTCAAGCAACTGTTAATAGCTAATGGAGGTGAAAATGCATGAATCAATGGTTGTGTTTAACTTAAAAATATAACAGTGTGTATTGCATTAGTGTAGTGAATATTTTGCAATAAATAATAATCAATTTTATTTAATTATTATTTTGGCACCTTTAAATTTATTTTATTTTATTTTGACACATTTAAAATTAATTATTTATGTCGTCATGATACGTGTAAAAAAATTGTAAGTGATGCTGCCATCATTTTAGTTTAGTACTAAAAAAATTACAATTTGTTTGGGAAATTTTTTATCAGTAGAAATTAAAGAAAAGAAAAAGAGAGAAATAAAAAGAGTACATCATATTTTTAATTGGTAGAAAGATCGGTAGAATTTCTACCGATCCTAAAAATAAAAAGGATTGGATTAGTAAGAATTCTACCGATCCAAACCAGTTTGTCTTTTTTTCTTTTAATTTTTATTAGTAATTTTTTTTACAAAAATAGATAAAGTATCTTAAAATCTAGATAAAATAGAAATATTCCATCTATTTTTTTGAAAAACTTTTCATATATTACTAGAGATCTAATATAAGAATTCTCTCCATCTATACATCAGATTAAAAAAAAACTAAGTTTGGGTCGGTAGAATTCCTACTGATCCAAACTTTTTGATTTTTAGGATCGGCATAAATCCTACTAATCTTTCTACCAATAAAAATATATGATGTACTCTTTCTGTTTCTCTCTTTTCCTTTTTTTTTTTTAATTTCTACAGATAAAAAAATTCCTTTGTTTTGGGTACAACAAAATATGGAAAAATCTGGCAAAATACAAATGTACTCCATACATTCCTGGTAGGTAGTATTATGAAACAAAATAATAATAAAACAAGGAGACAAAAACTCAGAGCAGGCCTTCGGATAACGGCCCAATAAAAAGTGTAAAAAAAATGTTGTCAGTAAATGAGAGACTGAAAAGAAGAAGAAAATGTTTTAAATATTAATAAATAATAGATCAAGTGAGGTGATAAGGAGACAAATGGCATCTGATATCATCATGAAATTCAATATTTCAATCCATTGAGCTATTTGTGAGCCATTTGATTTTGTTATTTTTATTAAATGTTTTGTTGATAAAAGACAAATAATTTGGGGTCTAATGCATTTTTGACAATTGACCTTTATTTTGACTTTTTCAAACCATGCAACATTAAAATTCTAATAATAACATAATTTTTTTTATAGTTTTCTTTCATTTAATTCTTATGATTTTGAATATTTGTTGTTCAATTATTTTGTTATTAATTGTATTAGGCTTCAAAAGTGGCACATAACACCTAATCAGTGACATGGTATTATACCTAATTTGAACTGCCTCTGCCTGAGCTGTTGTAAATATTCATAATATTTTCCATCAATAAAATTAGTTGTGTATCAAATTTGATATATGTTTAATTATCCATAGAGTAATTTAACAATATAATATTTATTTATCCTTTTTTTAAATAGGTCACGGAATAATTTTCAAATTATAGTATATCTAATAAACATTTTTTCTAATATAGTAGAAAAAACCTCTACAATTAAAATTTAGAAATTTGTTCAATGCTAACGTTGATTAGTTATATAAGTTAAAATCAATTAGGTATTCATCAAATAATTTGACAATCTAATATTTCGGTTTTATCCCTTTTTAATATATATGATACACAATTTTCTACAAAAGTATAAACAGTATCTACAATTAAAATTATTAAAAAAATTGTTCAATTTTTATGTCAATTATCAAAAATTCAAAATAAATTTTGTTGTTGATATATTCTCTCAATAAATGTGGATAACATATCCAACTAAGAGGTGAGGTGGTGCATGTTTTATGTATGGTTGTTATAATCAAACAGTGAATGGCAGCTCTGGCCTCCATTTCTACATTTAATTTCATCATCCCCACTGCTAGCTTCTATTTTGACCCCACTTATGAATGCTCTTCTTAGTTTATTAATTATTATATATTATTCTAATTTATTGTCACTACTACTATTATTTTTTAATTATGAAGCTCTACTTGTTTCTGAAAAGTGTTTTTCTGTCTTAACAGGTAATTAAAAAATGAAGCAAGTTCTTGTTAATGATTTAGTAATTTTAATGTAGTTTTGTATAATACACTTAAAATGATAACATATATATGACAAAAAATGCTTTGGGTAAACAAATTTGTACATTTTATTATCACTGACACTGAAGCAGCATACTATAATTTTAAATTGGCTAGTATGAACAAAAAAAATCATATATATATTTTTTTTGCAAACTTTGCTTTTTGGCCAAGTTTGGTGCCCCTAGTCAAGGGAATGGACTCTGCTGCTTTTCTCTCATAAAAACAACGTCCTTTTTTTCTCCATCCAACCATTCAAATTTGTTGAGATTTGTGCATGAAAAAGTTTCTTTTATCGAGATGCGCACATGAAAAATTTTGAATCGTTGAATTTAGAAAAGGAGGCCGCTGCTTTTCTCTAAGAAAAACAACAGAGTCGGATCCCTAGTCAAGGGGTTCATTATGAAATAGAGACCTCTTTTGATTGTTAAAATGGGGATCCACTGAATCAGGTGGATTGCATTTCATTATCAAATAATATTATTAATTTATTATTGAATTAATTTGGAAATTCTTGTTGAATCCAGGTTGCTCTGGTGTTAGGAACATAATTAAAACAAAAATAATATAGACAGGTTTAGGCAGTGGCGGAGCTACATGGACTCAGGGGTAGGCACTTGCCTACCCCTGTAAATTTTTTTTTTCTTTTAGACCGGTATTTTTTGGACTTTGTCTACCCCTGATTTTGGGCTTTGCCTACCCCTGCCCTGCGCCTGCGCTGCGCGAAGTCACGAGAAAACAAAAAAAAAAAAACTCGCGGAGACAGAGAAGAGAGGCAAAGCAGAAGAAGTGAAGAACCGACTACCTCTGGAAGAAGAAGCTCCGCCTTTGTCTCTGGAAGAAGCTCCGCCTCTGTCTCTGGAAGAAGCTCCGTTAATTTTTCGTTCAAACCCAAATCCGTTAATTTTTTCGAACCCGAACCGTTAATTTTTTCGAACCCGAATCCGATTATTGCCTACCCCTGACTCAAATCCTAGCTCCGCCACTGGGTTTAGGTTATAGTTAGAGGTAAGAATATAAATTAACAATTTTATCTTTTATTTTTTTTATATGCGATAATATTTTTCAGTCCTATTTATAAAATAAAATTACACTATACAATAACTTATTCAGCTCCTCTAATCTCAATTTTCTAATTCTAACCTAGCATATGACACCAAATGCTATAAATAAATAATTAAATGTACATCCATGCATTTGTTACAACTTGATAGTAAATGATGTGTGTTTCAAAAAAGAAAAGAAAATAGTAAATGATGTTGAACTCTTTAGTGGGATGTTTACTTATGAAAGATTGAACTATTGATATGCAATTTGGGTAACAAATAATAGTGGGGGTATCTATGACCTATCTGCCTTTATACTCTTCATGCTTAGCTTTAAAGAAATACAAAATATTAAGTAATCTTCCAAGTGCACTAAATATTTGGAGCATTGTATAAATATGGAGGCCATATCCTCTGAGGTAACATAATATTTCTGTTAAGATCCGGATTGTCCGATTAGAATCTGGGCCAATCCGGTTCATGGTAGAATACATGGGCCCCTTTAATATTAGTGCAGATTCTGATTGGACGGTCTGAATCTAAACATAAATATTGTGTTACCTAAGATGATATGAATTAATAAATATGCCTACCTAGTATGAATTAAGATAAGTTAAGAGACAATATAATGATGATTTAGAGCAAAGCCCATAACCAAATGACAGGGGAACAAACTTTTTGGAATCCAATCAATTTGCTTTTGTAGTTTGTTTGTTTAAGAAGAAAAACAGGGATCAGTATTTGATCAAGGGAATCTTTTATTCCAATTGGCAGCATTTGTTGAGATTCATCAAAGAGACCAATCATCACATTACAAGCATGCCTATACTCATTACTCAATACTCACATGTGCTCATTCCTCTTTTTTAATTTTTTATTAAGTAGATATAACTATAGTTTTGTTTTGGATTTATATTAGAGGATTTATGATCTTAAATAGATTAGATGATGTGAGAATTTATTGTTTGTTTAATCAGAAAAATGGAACATCATATGATCTTAATTTCTTTGTATTAGTACACTACAAGTCAGGAGAGGAGTCAAGATTTTTAATAGGACAAGACAAAATTTCATAATTATTTTCAAGTCTATTTTCTTTCTGAAAAAATTATAAATAGAAACATATTTAAAAAAAAATATAGTATGAGACATAATTTTTTTTTTCTGATAAAAGTTTCTTTTGAGGGGGCATCCATCATTCTGTAACTTTTTTAATTAATTTCATATGTTGATAGAAAAAAGAACCCATAAAAAGCCCATCACTGTAATTGTAATTAAAATGTGTTTATGTACATAGAAGTAGACATGGGACCAAAGTAATTAAATTATTAAACGATGTATCTTCCATTCCACATAAAAGCTATAATTATCATCACTTGTGATTGAAAATGACCATTTGCTTTAGTAATTAATTAGTGATGCCAATCATGGTTGTTTATGTCAAATACAACATCTTTTTGAAAAATATTTAGAGGAATCTTTGATGGTACAAAGTTGATCAAAAGCTGTTAAAAGGGCAACTTGTCTGTCTTAGTTAAAGCAACCAATTTGTCTCTGTGTTGATTACAATAGAATATATTGATATGATATGAGAATTTACTTATTGAATGTGGAGGTTTTATTTACCACAATCTTTTTTTTCAAAATTTAACTTATTTATATCTATTGTATTTTCTCTCTTTTTTTCCTAATGAAAATGATACAAAGAAATTAAAATTTAATCCCAAATAGATTTGTATCATTTACTTCTCACTAAAACTTTTAAAATTTAGAACTAGGATGTTCTTAATTAAGGGCAACAAGGGACTTAGTGAGCTTAATTTCAAAATTTATCGGATTGACTTCAAATGACACTATCTACGAGGATAAAAAGTGACTATTGTCGAGCGTACACCGACATAAATTGATATTTCTGAGCATATTAGTATTACCGACAGTAGTATCCGCGAAGATAACCGTTGGCAAAAAGTACTTTTACCATCGTGGATAATGATAAATTTTTGTAGTGTTTGAAACCGATCTACTTTACGAGTAATGTGTTTACATGCAAATTTTACAAATCTTCAAATAAATTTAGTACAAAGGCAAACAATAAAAAAAGAAGGTTTGTTTTTCATCATTTTTTTATTGCTTGCATGACTTTATGCTAAATTAATTCGAAAATTTAAAAATACATATAAACGCATCACTCGCAAATTATGCATGTTTATTGATGAGGTTAACTCTTAATCGGTTTAGAGTTAACCTCATTAATAAACATAATGAGTGTAAAAAACATTATAATTCCACTCCTAATTATTTGTATTGATAATAACTTTTAACTTCATAGATATATCAGAAAAAATAAAATTAAGTATAATTCTTCTCATTTAAAACATTCTCTTCCTTAACCAATTGCCATAGCAGACAAACCTGACAAAGAGCACTCAGCCAAAAATATAACCTGCTATGCTAAATGCCATGCAAAAAAAGAAAAGCTTACTAAACCGTTGTGCAGCTGGGCTGACGGCGTGGGCCCACAATGTCAGAATGTACGGAAAGGAAATACTTAGAGAGCGACTTGAGAATTTGTCTGTCTCCCCAATTTTTTTTTTTTTTTTAATTTCTATTAGTTTGCTTTGAAACTATTACAGTGTTACCCCACCTCTGTATGGTTCCATAACTCTAGTTTTTGGATCTATCAACAATATAACTATTAATGGAATAGAAAATAATGTACAACTACTCTCCTCTCCATTTCAAAATACAGAATATGTCCAGTCTTGAGTATATGCACTGATTCCTAAATCAACCTAGATAAAATAAGTCGAGAACCATTCTTTAGTCTAGTGGTAAAATGCAATGTTTTCTGTATGGGAGGTTGCATATCTAAAATTTGAATGAAAAATCCCTGGTAGATATTAAATAGTTGGGTGATTTGACATTCAACATTTATTAAAAAAAGAAACTTAGAGAGTTAAGTCATTTCATATAGCTCAATGCAAGGGCGGATGCATAATTCAACTGATGGAGATTAATATGCACGTAAAAATCTTATAGTACTGGTCGATATATAAATTGCCGGCCTGATTCAAATTATATAGTTACAAGATGTTTAAATCAACCTAGAGAAGATAAGACGAGTTTGATCTAGCGGCAAAATATAATATTTTTCATATGAAAGGTTGTAAGTTTGAAACTGGAGTAAAATATTGTTTGTGAATATTAAACATCTAGATAATTTAACTCTTAACCTTTACTAAAAGAAACTTCGAGAAATAAGTTATTTCATATAGTTTGATGGAGAGACATGCATAATTCAACTTACATATATATTACTAGCACGTAAATATTTACAGGATGCTGATATTTTTTTTTTGGGAAAAAAAATATGAGTCTACTTCCAAAAAAAAAATATGAGTCTACTTAAAAAAATTTTTTTTATAAAACATAATGTAGGAAAATTCAATACTATGTACACAAATATCATACAATACAATTTGAAAAAAATAGACAAAATGGAATCATTGTAATTTTAAAATGTCTATATATTATAGGCTTATAGTACTCTCAATCTTTTGAAAACTATATATGTGGATCATTCTTGATTTAATAACACAGGACATCTCCATTGGGATATTAATGGAGGGAAGAGATAGAGATAGCATATAGAACAGAGAGGATTATGAATTTATGATTGGGAGAAGAAAGAGACGAAATAACAATCTGAGAAACAACGATGCCACACTGCTGATGTTTCCAATATTAGAATAATTTCACTTTTGAAATTGAATTTTCCAATGGGGAAAACATCAATTTATATGAATACAACTAATAAAAATTCTCTTTAAAACTAATATGATTCCGGAATAGACAAAAAAAAAGAACAAAATTCAGGTAGCACCGTACCGGATCTATGCTTTCATGCTTTGAACAGCAGAAAGAAGAAGTGCCTAATAGCAATCATCAGTACCAAATTTACATATATCAATAAAGATAAAGTAAAAGCAAAAATGCACTATGGATAGTACCAATATTTCACTCCCTTTTTACCTTGACAAATAATAAAGAGATTATTGGGATTAACAAATAATATGACACCATGCATGTTCTAGGTCACTATCACAACAGGACATGGTAGGATAGTGACAAATGAATTATTCGGATTCAGTTAGGCGAGGTTAAAAATTCATTATTCGGGAATAATTCGGATATAATTCGGGAATGATTCGGAATTATCCGGATCAGAGATCTCAGTCCTACAAGAAAGCAAAAAAAAATTTATGGGAAAAATTCAGGAAAATTTCATAAGATTTGCGAATTACTCGGGAATATTTCGATCAAAGTTCAGTCAGCTGAATAATTTAGTGTTCGTCATCACCGAAAAAACGAATTATTCGCAAATTTTGTGACAGTGCATGATAGTGCCGTTTGATTTTTTCAATAGAATCTCATCACATTATTTAAACCAATATAGAGCACAATAATTGCAATGGGGAAAATAAAATTGTAGTTGAAACTTGAAAGTACAAAATCACTCAAACAAACCCATTATACTTCAAATTAGGATGTTCAAACAGGCAGTTCGGTTAAAATTGAATTAAAATAGTCAAACTAAAATTTAACAATCTGCATCCAAATTCGGAAAATTTCCAAATCTGTCCAAACCGGAGATTTATTCTTCGAATTTAGGCCTTCTTTTCGGAGAATAATTCTTCGAATTCAGTCTTTGAATTCGGAACATCTTCCTCAAGAAGAGCAACAAGAGCATCTTCTTCAAACAAACGTCAACGTTGATGTTTCTTAATTTTTATGTTGTTGTCATTTTAATTTCTAATGACAATTATGATTTTTATTTAGTAATTTTAATTTGTAGTGACATTTTCGGTTTTTATTTAGTAATTTTAATTCTATTTTTTACGTTGAAATAATTTTAATTGCAATATTGTTACTTCCCATTTGACAACATATTCTTATTATTAAATATGAAATTTGTTTGAATAATTAATATGCAATAATAATAACTACAAAAAACAAACAATTAAAACACAAAAAAAAAAAATTTAAAAAAATAGCCAGAAAAGTCTGGATCCGGAAAGTTATTTTCTAGATTCACAGAACCGGAGAATAATTCTTCGAAAAACGAATACTTGGATCCGGAGAATAATTCTCCGGGTTGGACAGATTTGAAAATTTACTGAATTTGGATGCAGATTGTTAATTTTTTTATTTTTTTTAAAATTAATAAAAATTTCGGAAATAACTCAGAACCAAAAAAAGATCCAATAAATTGGGTTCATAACCTCAAGTTCCTTTAATTGTTTTGGGTATAAATTGGAGTCCAATTTACAATGATATAAATTGGGATAGGGCCTACGGTCTCTGCCCATAAAAATAAACTTTGAATTTTAATAAATATGGGCTGCAGCTTAATCTTGGGCCGAGATATAAAATTTAGTTTTTATCTGATTGCTTAATAAATTTATGGAGAGAAGCAATATTTAATTCAAATCGCAAACTCTGAGGTAACAAAATATTAGAGTTTAGATATGAACCGTTCGATCAGAATCCGGGTCAATCTGGCCCGAAGTGGAATACAGGGATCCCTTTATATTTCGTGTCAGACCAGATCGGACGGTCTGGATATGAACTCAAAATTTATGTTATCTCAGGTAAATGAATTATTTTAAAATTCTTCCTTCTTCCCTTCCCTTGGCTCCTCTCTCCTACGACGAACCCTAGATTCGCCCCCCACCCTTCCCTCTCTTTCTCTCATCACCTCACCTCCTCTCTGTCGCTGCACTCTGCTCCGGTGATTTGCCCTCGTGGCATCTCTCTTCCTTTGACTATTCCCCTCTTTAAAGAGCCTGAGTTGCTACCTTCCGACCAACCCTAGGACACTCACATTCTCTTTCTCTCTCTTTTTCTTGTGTCTATTCTCTCGAGAAGGTGTGCTGGTGCAGGGAGGAAATCGGGGCGAGGTCTTTTACTGGTTTGCGGATCAATCAGTATATTCTTTTTCTTCTCCATTTGATTCTGGTACGGTTTTAAGAAAAAAGGATTGTTTTAGCATTGTTTTGCTTGTTAATTTTGGTGGAAATCGAAAAAGGACACTGTCCCTCTGCTTAGTTATCTAAATCTTGCTTGATTCTTTGGAGGTTCACTTGATTCGGGTTTTATGAGGCTTTTTTTCCTAAATTGAAAAAGGACAGTGTCCCTAACCCGGACTAGGGCTTCTCCATTACTGAAGGTCTTTGTAAGGAGAATAGCCTCTGCTCGACAAAATGCCTAAGCTGGGTTACACACCTAATCTCTTCTCCTATAGCACTCTTATGAATCAGATTATTCGTCAGAGTGTGTTGATACAAGTGCCTTTCCAAAACATTGAGACGGTGAAGTCGATTAAATTAGAGGGAAAATGTTGGAAAGACCCTTGTATCAGCAAACTCTGATGGTATAATGTTGCTCATAATTGCCATCCAGACGAGTTTATCCAGCGACTCAATAGGATAAAAATAGATTGCCAGTCTAGATTGCCCATATTGAAAATGTAATTAAAGTTCTGGGGTTCTGTTTGTATAATTATATAATATCCGTTTGTCAAAGGGGCTTAATTGCAAATTGAGCTGTCTCAAGCAGGAAATACAAAGAAAAGAAAATTGATAACAGAAACCAGCATGATATGCTACAAACTGTGATCCTGCACATTCTAGTATCAGACCTGAATGATACCAAGTTGATGTTTAAGGTTCATTTATACAAAAAATGCCATCGCCATTTATTTTTGGATGACCCAATATGTATCTGGTAGAATCAGGTGGATTTATTTTGTTATGCCATCTTATCCGACTTTCTGAATAATGCAATTGTTCAGCATTGCTGTTGGGTCTAAGCAATGCTAATTTGGATTTATTTTGTTTGATTTTTTTTATTAGATGAATGTGGTTTTAGGGGAGAGAGTTTCTACAGCTCAAGAAGTAACACACGACCACTTGGAAGATAATTAGACTTTATTTTTAAGTTATTGGAAAAATGTGTTTTTACTTCAATACCCCCCAAGACCTGATTTGCAAACTGCCCTCAATGCCCTCCATTTTATTTATTATTTTAATTTTTTCTACATCTAACCACTTAACTTTGTAGTAGCTTGACTTGAGCTATTGTTCCTACATATTTGAATAGACAAAAAAGGAAACAAGTTGTTTTTATAATCTTTTGGTATTTTGACAGGGGACTTGGAGAAATTACATCACAACAGTTTCAGTTCATGTATGTCTTTCCATCTCAGCTTTTATTCTTTTGTAATATCAATTTGCTTTTAAGATGATTACTTTTCTTTTAGTTAAGATTGATAAGCGATTTAATTGAAAAAAACAAATACTTGTAAATCACATGAATGGTCCATAGAGTATCTTCTTTTCCTGTTTTGGTCCCTAAAAAGTTACAGAGTTCCCATTTTGTTCTTGGAACTTTCCATTTTAAATTGATGCTACCATTACCTTCATAAAAAGCTTGGTGAAAGTCCATTGAGGGGCAATATAGGTATAGACTGGAAGTTAATTTGTAAAAGCTTGTGTATGTCTTTAGATTGGGATTATTCCTTCTTTCTATTATAAAATTAGATTATTTTGCGCATTCAATTTCAATTTTTCCTGTAATTCATTGTTTCAGATCTTCACAAATTGAGAAACTTTTGTGGGGTTTAAACACAGTGGTATATTGAGCTTTGTTCCCATCTTCATTCTTAGTCTCAGTAAATTGTTGTTTTATATGAGCGTAGGTGTGATGGACAAAATTCTTTTCTTGCATTGAACAAATTGGGTCATTATACGACTAATTATCTTGAAATTTCTTATTTTAATACCACTTATGTCCTTGTCATTACATCTTGTATTATCTGAATTTCAGTTGGTAGTTGGTACCATTTGCTTTAATCCCCATGTACTTGTATTTCTTCTTTGCTTCAATTGTGCAGCTAATTTATGAGAGATTTAAAAATAGTGCCTTTAAAATCAAGATTGGTCAAATGACATGGTAAAAATGGCCGAAACAAGTATTTTCTGCTCCAGTGAAAATGTCATTTATTCCTTGTTTATTTAAAAAAGACCCCAAAATCTCAGTGTATATGGAGAAAGTGAGAAACACTTGGGGAAGGTATTATAGATGAGAAATTTATTCTAATATCTGCAATTTAGGAAAAAAAAGAAAGGAAGAAAAAGGAAACAGTGAAGTATGGAAATAAGATGGAAAGACTGTAAAATATGTCCAAAACAATATGATGCCAAAACTTTATCATAATCGTTACTTTGTTTATTGAGGAGGGTTCAAATGCTGTTGCAAAAGGGATTAGTGTAGTTCTCTCAGCTGGAAATGAAGGACCGGCACCTCTGAGTGTAAAAAATAATGTTCCTTTGGTGATAACTGTGGCTGCTAACACAATTGATCGGTCTTTCCCGATGGTTATCACGCTTGGAAATCGGCAGAAATTTGTGGTATGTAATTGATGTTGGTATTTCTTAATTAATTTCAGAAAACTTGCTTTGAGAGATTATGTTGCTCATTAATCAGTTAATTGTTTTCATTTGCAGTCAGTCTTTTATGAAAGTGGGATACCTAACAACAACAATTTCACCGAGCTTGTTTATAGCGGTAGGCAAACAGCGAGAGAGAACCAGATTATAAAAAACATGTGGATGGGATAGACATTCCCGTCCATGTTTTTTATCCCCCGATTATGGTTTGTTTGGTGATTTAGTGGACGGGAATGTCTATTCAATCCGGCAGACGGGAAGTAATTCCCATGAAACGAGATTCATAGGAATGTACCCCTTCTTCAATATTTATTTTTTCTATTAATAAAAAAATTGGAATGTGGTGCTGCTGTACTCAACGGGACTTGAGAGGATTATTTTATGATATTATTCCATTTGTATGGTTTTTTTTTTTCCTAAAACAAATAATGTAAGTTATACAGGACCAGCCATTTCTAGATGTTACTTGATATTTTTTTTATGGGCATTTTAGCAGATATCCATTCGTATAGTATATTTATTTTAAAAAGTATATTTAAACTTAATTTGCAGAAGCATTATCTAGTATTTAAATACGGTCTCTGCCTACAAAAAGAAACTTTGAATAAGTAATATGGGCTGCAGCTTGATCTTGGGCCGAGATATAAAATTTAGTTCTTATCTGATCAGTGGGCTTAATAAATTTAATTCGAGTCCGCACCTCTGAGGTAACAGAATATTTGAGTTTAGATGCGATCCGTCCGATCAGAATCCAAGTCAATCTGGCCCGAAGTGAAATGCACGGAATCCCATTTAAAATTCGTGTCAGACCAGATCGGACGGTCCGGATATAATCTCAAAATTTATGTGACCTGATGGTAAAATGAATTCTTTTAGATTTTTGCTACTCTTTGCTCATCTTTCCCCTCCGACAAACCCTAGAATCGCCCGCCCCTCCCCTTCCCTCTTTTTCGCTCACCTTGCCCTCGTGGCATCTCTCTTCCTCTTACAATTCCCTCTTTGAAGAACCTGAGTTCCTCCCTTGCGACCATCTCTTGGAAACACACACTCACTCTCCCTCTCTCTTTTTATTGCGCCGATTCTCTCGATATGGGGTGCTGATGCAAGGAGGAAGGCCGGGGCGAGGTCTTTTGCTGGTTTGTGATCTCTCTTCCATTTGCCTATTACGGTTTTAAGAAAAAAAAAAAACAGTCAATAAACTATCTTTTCCCTTTTTAACCAATTGACCCGAATATAACAGATCAACTGCTGTACCTGAGTGTATCGGGTCGGATCCATGAAGCTGCAGCCATAGTGCTCGACAATATGCCTAAGCACACCTACTCTCTTCTCCTATAGCACCCTTATGAGTTGGATTACTCGTCAGAGTGTGTTGATACAAGTGCCTTTTCAAAACATTGAGACGGTGAAGTCGATTAAATTAGAGGGAAAATCTTGGAAAGACCCTTGTATCAACAAACTCTGACGGTATAATGTTGCTCATAATTGCCATCAGGCAAGTTTATCCAGCAACTCAATAGTATATTAATAGATTGCTATTCTAGATTTTGCGTTATAATTATGTAATATTCATTTGTCAGAGGGGCTTAATTTCGAATTGGGCTGTCTGAAACAGGAAACAGAGATGCCAAACTAACTTGTGCCAAGTCACTATGATATGCTACAATCCATGATCTGCACATTCATAACAATCCAATAACAGAGAAACCAAACAAAATAGTAGGAAAAAAATGAATGTGTGTATTATTGGATCAGTGGCCACCAATAGATAAATGTACACCAGACCCGTTCAGCATTGATGTCGGGTATTATCAATGCTAATTTGGATATATTTTGTTTGATTCATTTATTAGTTGAATGTGAGTTTAGGGGAGATAGCTTCTACAGCTCAAGAACTAACACACGACCACTTGGAAGATGGTTAGACTTTATTTTTAAGTTATTGGAAAAATGTGTTTTTACTTTAATACCCTCCAAAACCTGATTTGCAAACTGCATTTTGTTTCTAAAATAGAGCTCTTACATTCAGTGCCCTCATTGCCCCCATTTTATTTATGATTTTCATTTTTTCCTCATCTAGCCACTTAACTAATAGTAGCTTCACTTGAGCTCTTGTTCTATAATCTTTTGGTATATTGACAGGGGACTTGGAGAAATCACATCACAACAGTTAATTCGATTCACGTACTTTTTTCAATCTCAGCTTTATCCTTCTGTTATATCAAATGGCTTTTAAGATGATTACTTTTCTTCTAGTTAAGACTAATCAGCGATATAATCGAAAAAAAAGAATACTAGTAAATCACATGAATGGTTCATAAAGTATCTTCTTTTCCTGTTTTGGTCCCTAAAAAGTTTCAAAGTTCCCATTTTGTACTTGGAACTTTCCATTTTAAATTGATGCTACCATTACCTTCATAAAAAGCTGGATGAAAGTCCATTCAGGGATACACTGGAGGTTTAATTAGTAAAAGCTTGCATATGTTTTTTGATTCTGATTTAAGTTCCTTTTTCTATTATGAAATTAGATTATTTTGTGCATTTAATTTCAACTTTTCTGCAACTCACTGTATCAGAACTTCGCCAATTGAGAAACTTTTGTGGGGTTTTTAAACACACTGGTATATTGATGTTTTGTTCTCATCTTCATTCTGGCTGTTCTTTTCTTGCATTGAACAAATCAGATTCACTATACAACTAATTCTCTTCAAATTTCTTATTTTAATACCACTTTAGTCCTTGTCAGTACATCTTGTATTATGTGAATATCAGAGCGTAATAAATATTTGATTGGCCCAGGTGTAATTTAAGTTCTCCGTAATTGCGCATCTTCAAGACATCAATCTGACCCGATGCAATCAGATACAACAATTGATCAAGATGCTATACGCGCAGACATCGGGGGAAATCTGTTTTGTTCAGATCATTCAGTTAAAAAGGGAAAAGATAATGGCGTAAGATCAGTCCCTTGAACATAAAAATTGACAGGTAGCAGCAAGGAAAGGAGGATCAGAGTAACACCATCTCTTTTGTTTGTATTTGATTATATCACGTGTTTAAAATATGTGCAAAGTTATTTGAAGATGCTAGCTATAGTAAGACGAAATCAGTTGGCAGTGGTGATGCGATTTACCTAAGGGAACTGATTAGTAGGCAGAGATTGCGGGCATGGCTTTCTACTGTTGAAGACGTGGTCCAGCAACTTGGTGAATCGAGAGCACATGATTTGGAGGCAAAGGCCAAGCAGTTGAGTATTGATGCGATGAAATTGCATGCAAGGGAGGAGAAGCTCATGGCAGACATGTTTGATGTCCTAGCAGATGAGATGGCCGGCGATGCTTTGTGGATTAGTCAATTAGTAGTACAAGCCCTTTGCAAGGACATCAATTAGTAGTACAAGCCCTTCTACAAAATCATGGCAGACATGTTTGATGTCCTATTTTGTTTTCTCAGCGCTGATGCTAATTGACTAATCCACTAAGCATTGCCGGCCATCTCATCTGCTAGGACATCAAACATGTCTGCCATGAGCTTCTCCTCCCTTGCATGCAATTTCATCGCATCAATACTCAACTGCTTGGCCTTTGCCTCCAAATCATGTGCTCTCGATTCACCAAGTTGCTGGACCACGTCTTCAACAGTAGAAAGCCATGCCCGCAATCTCTGCCTACTAATCAGTTCCCTTAGGTAAATCGCATCACCACTGCCAACTGATTTCGTCTTACTATAGCTAGCATCTTCAAATAACTTTGCACATATTTTAAACACGTGATATAATCAAATACAAACTTTTTGAAGAACCTGAGGCGCAATATCTCTACTTTCCAGTTATCATGGCATGGAATTTTAGTGAGGTTTCCACCTCTAATGTATAATCTCTTCAAGTTTTTCAATTCTTCAGGCTTCTGCAACTTTGATGCATCAGCTTCTGGATAACATCTGATATCCAACTTTTCTAGGTTCTTTGGTAAAGAGTAGGTTGGTATCTCCTTATACTTATTTTCTCTCCATGTAATGGTCAATACCAAAAGGTTGTCAAGAGAATTATGATTGATCAACGATTTAATCCAAAAAAAGAATACTAGTAAATCACATGCATGAATGGTCCATAAAGTAGCTTCTTTTCCTGTTTTGGTCCCTAAAAATTTTGAAGCTCCCATTTTGTGCTTGGAAGTTGGAACTTTCCATGTAAAATTGATCCTACCATTACCTTCATAAAAAGCTGGGCGAAAGTTCATTCAGTGTAGGGGTGTAAACGGTCGGATAGTGATGATTGTATTCTTATCCGTTATAATTTTTCAAATATGGATACAAATACAGATTGTCTCGGATACAGATATGAATACAAATACAAATACGGATTGGATATTAAACGGATATAAATATGGATTGAATATCGGACGGATACGAATACATGTACGAATATAATTCGATGCAATTTATAATACAATAAATCATATATCGATGCTATATGTAATAAACGAAAATATAAGTATAATACAAATATGCGACCTAAAAATACAAGTACTAAATTATTAGTGTGTGTATACACTTGTAATTTATTACTAAATCAATTTTCTAAATAAAAAGAACCGTAGTTTATGTAAAATGACTTTTGAACCAGCAGCTAAATTCCAAAAAAGTATAGTTCTTTGAATCTAATTAATTATTTAATTGACACCAATTATACAAATTAGCTCATATCAAATTAGTTGATTTATTGATTATCATTAATCAATCCTTCGTCCATTTATTGGTCAGTATATATTAATCTTTTGTATATATGTAAAGGTCAAACTGGAGTTTTTGAGTACACAAGTAAAACACTGTCGAAGCTTGTAGAGGAAATTACTCCGAACCAAAAAATGATCCAATAAATTTGGGTTCATAACCTCAAGTTCCATCAATCACGTAATTGTTTTTGGTATAAATTGGAGTCCAATTTACAATGATATAAATTGGGATTGGGCCTACGGTCTCTGCCCATAAAAAGAAACTTTGAATTTTAATAAATATGGGCTGCAGCTTGATCTTGGGCCGAGATATAAAATTTAGTTCTTATCTGATTGCTTAATAAATTTATGGAGAGAATTCGAATCGCAAACTCTGAGGTAACAGAATATTAGAGTTTAGATACAAACCGTCCGATCAGAATCCGGGTCAATCTGGCCCGAAGTGGAATACAGGGATCCCTTTAAATTTCGTGTCAAACCAGATCGGACGGTCCGGATATAAACTCAAAATTTATATTACCTCAGGTAATATGAATTATTTTAAAATTCTTCCTTCTTCCCTTCCCTTGGCTCCTCTCTCCTACGACTAACCCTAGATTCGCCCCCTCCCACCCTTCCCTCTCTTTCTCTCACCTCACCTCCTCACCTCCTCTCTGTCGCTGCACTCTGCTCCGGTGACTTGCCCTCGTGGCATCTCTCTTCCTTTGACTATTCCCCTCTTTAAAGAGCCTGAGTTGCTACCTTGCGACCAACCCTAGGACACTCACATTCTCTCTCTCTCTCTTTTTCTTGTGCCGATTCTCTCGAGAAGGTGTGCTGGTGCAGGGAGGAAATCGGGGCGAGGTCTTTTACTGGTTTGCGGATCAATTAGTATATTCTTTTTCTTCTCCATTTGATTCTGGTACGGTTTTAAGAAAAAAAAGGATTGTTTTAGCATTGTTTTGCTTGTTCATTTTGTTGTAAATCGAAAAAGGACACTGTCCCTCTGCTTAGTTATCTAAATCTTGCTTGATTCTTTGGAGGTTCACTTGATTCAGGTTTTATGAGGCTTTTTTTTCCTAAATTGAAAAAGGACACTGTCCCTAACCCGGACTAGGGCTTCTCCATTACTGAAGGGTCTTTGTAAGGATAATAGCCTCTGCTCAACAAAATGCCTAAGCTGGGTTACACACCTAATCTCTTCTCCTATAGCACTCTTATGAATCAGATTATTCGTCAGAGTGTGTTGATACAAGTGCCTTTCCAAAACATTGACACGGTGAAGTCGATTAAATTAGAGGGAAAATGTTGGAAAGACCCTTGTATCAACAAACTCTGACGGTATAATGTTGCTCATAATTGCCATCCAGACGAGTTTATTCAGGGACTCAGTAGGATAGAAATAGATTGCCAGTCTAGATTGCCCCTATTGAAAATGTAATTAATGTTCTGGGGTTCTGTTTGTATAATTATGTAATATCCGTTTGTCGAAGGGGCTTAATTGCAAATTGAGCTGTCTCAAGCAGGAAATACAAAGAAAAGAAAATTGATAAGAGAAACCAGCATGATATGCTACAAACTGTGATCCTGCACATTCTAGTATCAGACCTGAATGATACCAAGTTGATGTTTAAGGTTCATTTATACAAAAAATGCCATCGCCATTTATTTTTGGATGACCCAATATGTATCTGGTAGAATCAGGTGGATTTATTTTGTTATGCCATCTTATCCGACTTTCTAAATAATGCAATTGTTCAGCATTGCTGTTGGGTCTAAGCAATGCTAATTTGGATTTATTTTGTTTGATTTTTTTTATTAGATGAATGTGGTTTTAGGGGGGAGAGTTTCTACAGCTCAAGAAGTAACACACGACCACTTGGAAGATAATTAGACTTTACTTTTAAGTTATTGGAAAAATGTTTTTTTTACTTCAATACCCCCCAAAACCTTATTTGCAAACTGCCATCAGTGCCCTCCATTTTATTTATTATTTTAATTTTTTCTACATCTAACCACTTAACTTTGTAGTAGCTTGACTTGAGCTATTGTTCCTACATATTTGAATAGACAAAAAAGGAAACAAGTTGTTTTTATAATCTTTTGGTATTTTGACAGGGGACTTAAGGAAATTACATCACAATGGTTTCAGTTCATGTATGTCTTTCCATCTCAGCTTTTATTCTTTTGTAATATCAATTTTCTTTTAAGATGATTACTTTTCTTTTAGTTAAGATTGATAAGCGATTTAATTGAAAAAAACAAATACTTGTAAATCACATGAATGGTCCATAGAGTATCTTCTTTTCCTGTTTTGGTCCCTAAAAAGTTGCAGAGTTCCCATTTCGTTCTTGGAACTTTCCATTTTAAATTGATGCTACCATTACCTTCATAAAAAGCTTGGTGAAAGTCCATTCAGGGGTAATATAGGTATAGACTGGAAGTTAATTTGTAAAAGCTTGCGTATGTCTTTAGATTGGGATTATTCCCTATTATAAAATTAGATTATTTTGTGCATTTAATTTCAATTTTTCCTGTAATTCATTGTTTCAGATCTTCACAAATTGAGAAACTTTTGTGGGGTTTAAACACAGTGGTATATTGAGCTTTGTTCTCATCTTCATTCTTAGTCTCAGTAAATTGTTGTTTTATATGAGCGTAGGTGTGATGGACAAAATTCTTTTCTTGCATTGAACAAATTGGGTCATTATACGACTAATTATCTTGAAATTTCTTATTTTAATACCACTTAAGTCCTTGTCATTACATCTTGTATAATCTGAATTTCAGTTGGTAGTTGGTACCATTTGCTGGAACCTTAATCCCCATGTACTTAAATTTCTTCTTTGCTTTAATTGTGCAGCTAATTTATGAGGGATTTAAACTTAGTGCCTTTAAATTCAAGATTGGTCAAATAACATGGTAAAAATGGCCAAAACAAGTATTTTCTCCAGTGAAAATGTCATTTATTCCTTGTTTATTTTAAAAAGACCCCAAAATCTCAGTGTATATGGAGAAAGTGAGAAACACTTGGGAAAGGTATTATAGATGAGAAATTTATTTTAATATCTGCAATTTAGGAAAAAAAAAGAGAAACACTTAGCGTGACGTCGTGCTATAATCCAAAAGCCGAATGTTTTGTATCATTTGTTGCAGCACATTTTATTGATAATGATTTCAAATTGTTCAAAAGAATAATTGGGTTTGTGGAGAACAATGTGTATGGAAATGAAAAAATTGATTATGAGAGAGTCCTAAATGATTGGGGACTTTGTAATAAAGTTTTGGAATGCACAAAAAAAGATTATTACGCTTCAGGTGGAGAGAAGTTCAGTCCAACATTGCATGTGAAGTGCATTCTGAAGTGTTTTCGTTCACTAGCTTATGGTATCTACAATGAAATTAAATCAGACAGAGATTATATTAGAGAAATGATGAATGACCTGAATGAATTTCCAGAAAAAATGTGCTGTTTCAACGAAATTGCAGCGCAACATAATCTTGCTCATAAATTTGAATTTGTGGTTACTAACAAAGGAGTACTGGGTTTAGATCTCAATATTTTCAATGAAGCTTGTACCTACAGAAAAATTCTTTGCGCATTTTATGACATGAAGGTAGGATGGAGCAAAGTGGAGGAAGTTGTTCCCCTTCTAAATAAAATAAATGATGTGGTTGTGATGCTCTCTTCCCTTGAATTTCCCACATCAAATTTACTTCTAAAATATGTTTTTGAAGTCAGTGATGTTCTATCAGAGGCTTCTCCTGTTTTATCTGGTGATACCAAAGATGCTATTGATAGGTCGCTAGCACAATTGGATGAGTATTTGGCTAGTTGTAATTATATACTTCTGATTGCTTCTTTGTTGGATCCCCGGTTCAAATTAAGATTCCATAAACGCTGTATTGGGAAGTTCATTGCCAAAGAAGAAGATTTTGATAAATTATTCTGCAGTTTGTACAATAAATATCAAAGTGAGAGCACAGAGATATACAGATTTGACCGTTTATCTCAAATACCAGAGCTGAAAAAGTATTTGAAAGGTTGGGTGGAAGAGGGAGATGTGAATTTTGATGTGTTGGGTTGGTGGAAGGATAATGAATTAGTATACCCGATTCTTTCTAGGATGGCACGTGATATTCTTGCTATTCCCACTTCTATGTCATTTACTTCAGAAACAGAATATGTGGAAGATATTATTGATGAAATCTTTCATTCTACAGTGGACAAAGAGATGTCCAAGGTCTTGGTTTGCTGCAACAATTGGTTGAGAGCTGGTTGTAGTGCTGGTATGGCATCCATATATATACCTTTTTTTATAGATGTTGATATGATGTTTACTCAATTTACTTGTAATTATATATCTGTTAAACTTTCAGACCCAAATTGTAGCTTAAGTTCTTTATAGTAGTGAGTACTTGTTTATCTGACACCTGCTATAGCCTATAACAGTTCCTGTAGCTTATTGTGGCTCGTACATTTTCTTCTTCTCTTCTTCTTTTAGATAGTTCCTTTTAGAGAGTTGATAAATAGCACTCTGTTTTTCCCGGATCTTAAAATTTTGAGCTTGTTTAGCCATGGCACTTTCTCGAGGTCTTATAAAAAAAATAATCATAAACAACTAATATATACTGGTTGCCTTAAAGAATTTCATATAGTTTAAATAAGGGCCACATTTCATTATACATATTCTTGTGCACTTTGTATACATTGTTTTTACCTGGCACATAACATGAAATAAACCGAGTTCTTTTTAGATAACTTGAAATAAATAGAATTTAACACTAATATATATTTATATATTATTTGTGATTTGAAGCAGGCAATTTTGTGGCTGGCATAGAAAACATTATTGAGAGGAGACACCCTGATCAAGCTTTCTCGGAACACTTGAATAAAAATAACAGTTGTGTATATGATCACATAAAATGCCTAGAGTTGCTTGCTAAGCTGGTAATCTCAAGTGAACTTCCATTCCATTTTGTGAAGAGTACTTGGTTCATAGAATGGGCAAAAAACCTTCAGCCATTGTACACTCCTGTTGACCTGCCTTCTATTAAGACAAAGTGCCTAGGTTTCTATCAAATAGAAAGACAAAGGTTTAAAAATCTCAATAAGAAAGCCTTTGTAAATTCAGCCCACCTAAAAAGAGTTTGCTTTAGTGCTCACCTAGCAAGAGGATACTTCACTGAGTATATGATCTGTGTTACAGCACACTTCATTGATAATGACTTTAATTTGGTCAGAAGAATAATTGGTATAAAGATCATAAACGATGATCTTTATCGGAAGCCTTCGGCGATAACTGCACTAGTACAGAGATGCATAGACAATTGGGAGCTTCCTAAAAAGGTACTTGCATTTACAACTGAAATATTTTGGAAAAAGCAGAAAGAGTTTGACGAGAAAATTTTAGATGGGTTGACTTATGGTGTTGGTGCAATCAAGTTGCATTGCATTGTCCAGGGAATGTTCAATGGGCTATTGAGATTTGTATGGGCTGAACTGCATCAAGTATTTGGATCTATCAGGAAAATGATAGAATTCTTATACGAAGATCCTAACAAAATGCATATTTTTAATCAACTTGCTATTGAACATAAAATTAATTCCCCAAAATCATATCTTCAACTTGATGATCAGAGAAGGTGGGACTCTTTTTGACTAATAGAAAATCTGATTATTTCATTGTCTGGTTCTCTTACGCCTCTATAGGCATTACATCTTACCTAAAAGTCCCTACTATTAGACTATATTCCTTTCTTACCAAAAGGTCCCTATAGTTTGATATAAAGACATAAACATACAATTCAATCTCAACACTCCCCCTCAAGATGGGCAAAAGATATCCATCAAGCCCATCTTGTCACAAAACCTAACTAGATCAATTGAGCCGAGTCCTTTGGTGAGGCAGTCAGCTATTTGATCTCCAGTAGCTACATAACTCAGCTCCAATAGTCCACTTTCCAGCTTTTCCTTTATGAAGAACCTATCGATCTCCACATGCTTGGTTCTGTCATGCTGCACAGGGTTGTTGGCAATGTTGATCGCTGACTTGCTATCGCACCACAGTTTCACTTGAGCTCCGTGATTCACCTTGAGCTCTTCCAACAACCTCTTTAGCCACAGCATCTCTGCAACTCCCAATGCCATAGCCCTGTACTCGGCTTCTGCTGTCGATCTCGCGACAACCGGTTGCTTCTTGCTCTTCCAAGAGACCAAGTTGCCCCCTACGAACATGCAATAGCCAGATGTGGACCTCCTGTCATCGAGAGAACTAGCCCAATCAGAGTCACAATAGCCCTCAATGTTCATGTGCCCATTCTGCCTGAAAATCAAGCCCTTTCCCGGTGCACTCTTCAGGTACCTCAGAATGTGATACACTGCGTCCATATGGACTTTCCTAGGGTCATGCATGTAGCGGCTCACCACGCTCACTGCAAATGAGATATCGGGACGAGTATGACTCAAATAGATCAATCTGCCTACCAGTCTCTGGTACCTCTCACGATCAACCTGTTCTCCTATCTCTGCGCTTATCTTGGCCCTCACATCAATTGGGGAAACTGCGGGTCTGCACCCCAACATGCCTGTCTCTGTGAGCAAGTCTAGGACATACTTCCTTTGGGATAAAACAATCCCCTCTGCTCCACGAGCCACCTCAATCCCAAGGAAGTACCTAAGCTGTCCCAAATCTTTCACCTCGAATTCCTTTCCCAATTTTATCTTCAACTTTGCAATTTCTCCCTCATCATCCCCAGTAATGATCATATCATCAACATACACAGCCAGCATAGTAATGTGACCACCATGTTGTCGCAAGAACACCGTGTGGTCAGCATTGATCTGTTGGTAGCCCATGCCTACCATAGCCTTCCTGAACCTATCAAACCAGGCCCGAGGAGATTGTTTCAACCCATAAAGCGACTTCTTGAGCCTGCACACCTTACCTACTGTCTGGGTTGTGCCAAACCCCGGTGGAACCTCCATATACACCTCCTCCAACAAATCACCATGAAGAAATGCATTCTTCACATCGAGTTGGTGTAACTGCCATCCTCCATTCGCTGCCATGGGAACCAGTGTCCTTACTGTGCTCATCTTAGCCACGGGTGCAAAGGTCTCATCATAGTCGATGCCATAGGTCTGACTGTATCCCTTCGCTACCAACCTGGCCTTGTAGCGCTCAACCAGACCCTCTGGATTCTGCTTCACTGTGAAGACCCATTTGCATCCAACAGCCTTCTTGCTTGGTGGTAGTGACACAAGCTCCCAGGTTTCGTTCTTGCTGAGGGCCCCGAGCTCTTCTATCATGGCGGCTTTCCATTTCGGATCTCCTTTAGCAACCTGCCAACACTTGGGAATAGAGACAGTGTCTAATGATGCAATGAATGCTCCATGTACAGATGATATGTGTGAGTAAGAGACAAACTGGGCAATATCATGTGGAAAACCATATCGGTCAGGAGGAATGCCCGCATTCTCGCGAACAGACCGCCTTACCGACAGGGGAGTAGAAGGAGTAGAGAGAGGAATCATATCACCTGTGTATTCTGGGTCTGAGGTAGTTGGTGAAGGTGTCTCAAGAGTCGGAGTAGGCAGGGACAAGAGACTTGGCACAAGTGACACTGTAGGCACGGTTTCATCATTCGCCTGTGTTCTCCTAACATACACCTTACGGTATCTCA
This sequence comes from Carex kokanica, assembly GCA_025461125.1. Lineage (NCBI taxonomy): Eukaryota > Viridiplantae > Streptophyta > Magnoliopsida > Poales > Cyperaceae > Carex > Carex kokanica. The sequence continues at coordinate 310,750 of JAJGRX010000950.1, forward strand.
ACTCCCCCTGAGCCTGAGTTCTACCACCTTCGGGCTCATTCCTCTCAACTTCCGGCTCAACCACAGCCGAATTCTCAAGTACAGGACAAGGAATACTACCCACACTCACCATCCTCCTCTCACCCTCACTACTACTCTCCCCCTCTCGCCTCATACCTCCTGTATCGAGCGAGTCCCCAAAGGGTGATGTCACATCTGAGGAATAGTATGGTTCGAGTTCTCTGAATGTAACATCCATACTCACAAATAGTTTCTTCTCTTCTGGGCTCCAGCACACATAACCCTTTTGAGTACCCGAGTACCCAACAAAGATACATCTCACAGCCCTAGGATCCAGTTTTCCTACATTTGGTCTTTTGTCATGCACGAAGCACACACATCCAAAGGTTTTAAGGGGAAGAATATTTCCATTCTTACCTTTCAGCATCTCAATCGGAGACTTCCAATCCAACACCCGCGAGGGCATCCTGTTGATCAAATAGGCTGCTGTCAGAACTGCTTGCCCCCACAAGTACTTTGGGACTTTCATCGATATCATCATACTCCGAGTTACCTCAAGGAGATGCCTATTCTTCCGTTCTGCTACCCCATTCTGCTCTGGTGTGTACGGACATGTAGTTTGATGTTGTATCCCCTGAGATGACATGTACTCCCCAAATGCCCTATTGGTGTACTCTGTTCCATTGTCAGACCTCAATACCTTTACAACAGCACCATATTGAGTTTGAACCATTTTATGGAGATCTTTGAAGCAAGCAAGCACATCACTCTTGTTTTTCATCAAGTAAAGCCAAGTCACACGAGAAAAACAATCAATAAAAGAAACAAAATATCTAAATCCATTCAAAGTAGTTGTGGGACAAGGTCCCCATACATCAGAGTGAATCAAATCAAACATATAAGAACTCCTACTACCAGAGCTAGCATAAGAGCTCCTAGTATGCTTGCCTAACTCACACGCATCACACACCAGTTTTTCCTTATTAGCCTTTTCAAATAAAGGCGGATACAACCTACTCAAAACAGGAAATGAGGAATGACCTAAGCGCCTATGATGAAGCAGCAGTAAGTCCTCCACACTCCTCTCAACTCCTCCAGCTCTCTCTACGATGGATGAGAGGGCTGAGTCCATACCCCCCCCATCCATGTACCACAGCCCGCTATGCCAAGTGCCAGTCCCAAGCAACCTGCCTGTCCCCTTCTCTTGGAAGATCACCTTAGGAATATCAAACAAAACAACACATTTTAGTTGTGATATAATGGTACTTATGGATAAGAGATTCACAGGAAAAGAAGGAGCATGCAAAACATTAGACAAAGTCAAAGTGTTGGTACATTTCACAGTACCCTTACCAACTACGGGCTGAGCCGTACCATCGGCAGTCTGAATGCTCTCTGGGACTGCTAGGCGAGTATAGGAAGAAAACTCCCCAGCAGCACCAGTCACATGGCGAGATGCACCAGAGTCGACTATCCAATCTGATGATCTGGTGGGTATAGAGGCTAAAGCAAATGTATCATGAGTACCTGTGGCTGTGTGGGCAAGAGAAGCAAAGTTACCCCTGGATGAAGATGAGAAGGATGCATCATCTCTCACACTCTTCCCATCACCTGTCAGCTTCTGCCTGTTCCTGAGTGCCTGAGATTAGGCCTCCACAAGTGCCTGATCCTCCTCTGTAAGATCCCCACCAGCTTCTTCTTCCTCCTCTGCAACCATCAAATGTGCCTGATTGCCTCCTCTTCCACCTCTCCGACCTCCACGGCCGCGACCACGACTCCCAAACTGCCCCCTCCCACCGGTATCTCTCTCCTTTGGTGGCTTCGGGCAAGCCTGCTTCAGGTGACCCACCTCACCACAGTTGTAGCACTGTCTAGTCTCGCCCCTGTACCCTGTGTTACCTGAGTTAGAGATCGCTAGTGCTGACTTCACTCCTGGAAGTCCTCCTGTCCCAGCCTGTAATCCTATACGACTCTCCTCCTGTATCATCGCAGAGATCGACTCATCCAGAGAGGGAATCTTCGAGTGGGCTAGCAACACTGCGCTCCTCTGCTCGAATGCTGAGTCCAGATGCCTTAGAAAGTGAATAGTCCTTCTCTGGACATCTCTCAAACCCTTCTTGCAATTTGGATCCAAACAACACTCAGCAGGAGAGAAGTGGTCGTAATCTGCCCACAGTCGCTCCAAATCTGCGGCATACTCCTGAATCGACCTACCTCTCTGTGCTACCTCCTCTATCTCTCTCTCGATCTGGAACACTCTCATATTGTTGTCAATCCATGCATAGATCCTCATCAACTTCCCCCAGACATCGCTCACGGCCTCTATGCCATCAACCGTCTTGGCAATAGATGCAACCATAGAGTTTAGAAGCCAAGTGTGTAGCAAACTGTTTGTAGACCTCCACTCACCGTACCCAGCTGAGCCCTCAGCTGGCAGTCCATCTCACCTGTGATATACCCATCTAGGTTCTTCCCTACTAGAGCCCTCTTAACCCGACGCGACCAGCTCAAATACGTGGCTGGCCCATCCAGTTTTATGTCCACCAACTGAAGGTCCAACTTTTGTAACTTTGGCTTGCTTTCAACAGAAGTTTGGCTCCCGGCCAATGCTCGCACCATAACAGCGAGCTCATCAGGAGACAGCTTCGCACAAGCTTTCGCAAACGCATTCCCGGTCTCCTCCTCTGACATTGATCGGACTTAGATCTACGCCTCACATATCGATCTTGGTCCAAATCACTCCTAATAACCTCTTAGACCCGATCTTGCACCCTCAAGACGGATCTAGGTCATCTCCTCCTTTCTTCTTCTTCTCTCTCGACCCGATCTTGATCTATCTCATCAAGATTCGAGCCAAATCTGATCGAAAACCCGATCCAAAACCCGCTTCTCGGGTATCGTGGGGTATAGGCCCCCCACGCCGGCCAAGTCAACTCAAAAACTTACCCTAGGTGGCTGGCCGGCCTTAAAGGAGGTGGCTCAGCCTAGCTAGGTCAAACCAAGAGAGAGAAGAAGGAGGAGAAGTGGCAGCAGTGGCTGGGCGGACCTAGGAGGGGTTGTGCTCGGCCAAGAGAGAGGAGGCGGAGCAGGGAGAGGCCAGCAGGGAGGGGCGAAGCTGCAGACCAGCAGGGAGGGGCGGAGCTGCAGCTCTAGGCGGGGCAGGGACCAGCAGCTGCAGCGGCGGAGCTCAGGCGGGCCAGGTGGGGTGGCTGCGGGGCCAGGCGACGGCCGGCAGAGCTCAGGCGGCCCTGGCTGAGTGGTGGGGCGGAGAGCTGCTACAGTGCTGCGTTTTTCTAGGGTTACGTGTTTTTCAGAAAAACCAGCTCTGATACCATTTTGACTAATAGAAAATCTGATTATTTCATTGTCTGGTTCTCTTACGCCTCTATAGGCATTACATCTTACCTAAAAGTCCCTACTATTAGACTATATTCCTTTCTTACCAAAAGGTCCCTATAGTTTGATATAAAGACATAAACATACAATTCAATCTCAACAACTCTACATTGAACATGTTATCTGATGCACTTGCATACAAAGATGTTTTTTATGCATATAAAGATATTTATGATAGGGGTTTCCCTTTATGTGAAAATTGGAATGAAGTGGAAAGTGCTGTCAAAATTCTGAAACCAATTTATGAAGCAGTTACCATTCTCTCTTCCTCTCAATATCCCACGTCAAACTTGTTTTTGAAAATTGTTTTTGAAATCTATGATGCGCTATCGCATGTAGTTTTCAATACAAATAATCAATACAATAAAGGAAAATTCTTAGATTTCCTGATGAGAATTTCAAACAGTTATTTGAAAGATTGCAATAATGTATTGCTAGTTGCCTCTCTATTGGATCCCCGATTCAAGTGGACCTACTTGGAACGTTGCTATATGGAACACATCTCTGACAGAGATGAAATTGAAAAATTTATTGGGAACCTTTTCATTAAGTTCAAAAAAAAACATGATCGGGGAATGTTAGAACTTAAGACATACTTGCAAGAAGGCTGTGTGGATGTTAGAGGTGATGATTTTGATGTTTTGAGATGGTGGAAGGATAACAAATCAAATTATCCAATTCTTTCAATGATAGCACGTCATATTCTTGCTATCCCTGTTTCTGCACTACCCACCGAGTTGGCTTCTTCCCCAGGATTTTCTGGGGAAGAAATTACATTTATTAGGTTCGAAAAACGTGCGAATAAATTGGGTCCAAGGACATTGGAAGCTTTGGTGTGCTCTTATAATTGGCTGTCAGATGCAAGCAGTAATGGTAAGCAACCTGTTAATTTTGTGTGATCTTATAATTGTGCTTGTATACTGTTATTTTGTACTGTTTTATTGAAAAATGTACCAGCACAGCTTCTTTTAAAATAAAGAACATTTTCCAGCTTTAGCAAAATTTAAAGTCATTCATTTAGCCTAAATTGTATCTTCCATTTTCTAATAGATGGTTATTGTAGATAACTATTTTCATCTCTATTCAATTAAATATTTGTTCCAACCCATATGTGAAAAAGCTCTGCTTACCTTTTAGATTTAAAAACTTTATTTGTTTTGTCTAGGCCAGCTGCTACATACCAATAATGGACATTTGAAAAAAATTGGTCTATAATTGGATTCCTATAATGGAAATATGAATCGTGGTGTGTCCTTGCTTGATCCCGATTATTTGATTATGTAACAGCACAATATTTTTGTTGATGCCATAACTATTCATCCATTTTAGTTGATTATTGTCCATTTTCTTCTGATGAATTAAAATAAGGGAAATTTACGCAAAAGGGGTCAGCAATTGACTTGGTAGAGAAGCACATTCCACCATCATACAAATGCCCACTACGAGCCTGTGACTTCTGGTCCATAAGTTTTCTTAAGTATGACTGTAGTGGAAGAATGTCAGAAGAAATAGTAGCGATAGGTGGTGCCAGATTGACTGTTGAGAAGATGCAGTGTCTCATCAACCATATTGACAAGGATGGACCTGACAGCTGGATTCCTGATGATGTATGTTTGGGTTATGCACAATGTGTATCCACCCTGCTCCATGTTTTTTCTTTTCCTTGATTTATGTTATGTTCTCGCATTTGAACCAAATTGTGCCCTTAATATATAGGCATAAATTCAATCATGGATAGTTGTTTAGTTAAATGCCTAATTGGCATTCATTGCAAATGGTGGCAATAGGCCCTCCTAAGCACAATATTTGCAATATTAGATTGTCCACTCTCTCAAGTTTCAATCATCAGATTTGACTTTAACTACGATTGGATGCATTTCGCAGGTTATCAACTGCTATATTAGTATCATGAACAGTAAAAGAAGTACATCAGCTAAAATCCAGAAACTTACCACCTTCGATAGTCAGAAATTGCAGTCATTGGATGAAAGAGATAAACTTCGTCAACGCAATTTGTGTAACATCATTGAGAAGGGCAACAGTTTCCTTCAAAATGAACTGGTAATTAATTTTCATTACTATATGGCCTGAACAGTACAACATATAATTCTTACTTTGTAGGTGTTTTTGCCAATCCACGAACAAAACCATTGGTTTGTTGGGGCTTTAAATGCTTCAAAGAAGGAATTCCAGATATTGAATTCCTTGAACTCATTAGGCGGACCTTATGAAGAAACTACTAAAAAGCTGGTATATCTTTTCTAAAATAAGTATTGCTTGCATATTCTATTATACCATGTAATCTTTATCATATTTGAATTTTTCCATTCAGAGATTAGGAATTCAAAGGTGTATTGATGCTGCACTTGACTCCCATGGTACTCCCCTAGCATGGCGACCAGATATCAACGTAGTTAATTGGCCTATAATTGTTATATCGAATTTACCACAACAAGAAGACGGGTATGATGACATCATTTTTCATTTGATTTCTGCAGAAATTATTTAATTTGATTGAGTAACCCAATTGGTGTTTCAGATATTCTTGTGGTCTATTTGCACTCAAGTACATGGAATTCTGGGATGGATCAAAGCTTGCTACTGACTTCACACAGGTGTGCTATTATTCTTTACAATGGTTTATCTTGTAATTTGCATCGAAGAAATCAATTTATTGTTCAATGTACTTGTACATGATATATTCCACTTGGCAGGATGACATTGACTTGTTTAGGAAACAACTAGTTAGTGAGCTGATTTTTTCAGGGCTCAATGAGATGAAGAATATTCAAGATGAAATTAAGAAAAGAAAATTAATTACAGAAGAAACAAAATATTTAGAATAATCAGACGAATTAGAAGAATCAGAAGAATCAGAAGTAGCTGGATCGGAAGAATTAGAAGAATCAGAAGAATTAGCGAATCAGCATAATAAGAAGAATAAATTATCAACAAGAATTAGCGCCCCAAACCCTCCTTCAAATCATCTGGTTTCGTTGTAATTTTTGCAATTTAAGAAATAAATTATAATTAGAAGAACTTCTAAATGTCGTTATGCGTGCAAATGGCCCACACAAAAAGTTTTGGGGCACAATTGTGTGGAACTGTGAAACTTATTATTGTAAGCTTATGCATGAAATTGTTCTCTTGGCACAAGTTAATTACTACATTGTAATTGCTTAAAATTTATTTGCTCACATTTTTTTTCTACAATTTATTTCCTAACATTTTTCGGCAAAATGTTTGAGAAAACATTGCAATATATTGCTTACATCGGGAATAGTGTTGTCCAGCTATTTTTCGACGACAAAAAATCTATCGGAAAAATCCTTTCCTGAAAATTTCATTTCTTAATTTCTATAGATTTTTATATAAAAAGAGAAAAATTATATGCGCCTAATGTAACTTCCGAAGATATAATTTGATCCACAAGAGGATCCGCCAAAAGAGAAAAATCATATGCGCCTAAAACCTTTGCAATTTTCTTTTATTTTTAAGTTATTTTTTTGCCACCTTTCATAATTCATAAAAAATAGTAAAAAAAATTCCAAAAATAGTAAAAATTAGTATTGTACAAGTTTATTATATAACCAATTTACTGAGCTACTTAGATCAAAGTTTGAAGTTTATACGATAGGTTTTTGAAGCCGTAGCATGGAAGGTCTTATGCTATCCATAATACCTAAGCCTTACTCTTATGATTTTATTGACATAATTTGATAGAGCGTAGTAATTGATTGTCAAAAAATTCATCTTTTCTAGTTATCTTAGAAGGGCTGTTATAACATATTTTGCGTTTGAATCTTATTATGTGCGTCTCTTTTCATTTTTTTAATTAGGGAGAGTTTCATATATACCACCACGCAAAAATTGTGAAATTACGTATTTACCATCCAAGTTTCTGTAATTATGTATTTACTATCTAAAATTCTAATAACTCATATATTTACTCCATGTCATAACTCACATATTACCACGCTCACATAATATGTCAAAAAATGCAAGTAATTTGAGTAAATATGTGAGTTATTAGATTTTTAGATGTTAAATATGTAATTACAAAAATTTGGATGTCAAATACGTAATTTCACAGTTTTTCAGTGGTATCTATGAAATTGTTCCTTTTAATTTATGAAGGCTTTATTTGAAGTCCATTATTCATCAAACTAATAAATATACTCTAAATCTATTTTGTACTTGCTCTAAATGAAATAACTATTTTTACTTATAAAATGAATATATTTTGAACTATAGTAGTCACTTATTTAATTTTTAATTTACAGAGATGGAAGCATTATTAATAAACTAATTCTGCCTCTTACTGCAGTGAAGGCATTATGAAAAAAGCTAGCCAGAATATTATAAAATATTATAAAAAATTTAACAGCATACATTAATTATTTAAGAAATTTAAAACATGAAGGTATTATTTCCATTCATTACAATTTACAATGAAGAAAACAAAAAGAGTTTGCGCAAAAAGGTCCATACAATTCTAATTCCTTTCACAAAAATCAATAAATAGAGCAACGCAGCAAAGCCCAATACTGTATTTGCAATTATAATTCCATTATTTTAAGCACACCGATTCAAGTCTATACGGCCCTGATTGTGTTAATAGAGGTGCATTTTTTTGTTATATATTTCCGGATTGTGTTAATAGACTAATTATATATATACCTGAGCCTAAATTTCTCCCTGAATCTCATCAAATAAAATCAATTTCAGTCTCAGTTTGAGTTTGAGTTCTGGTTATAGGATTTAAGAAAACGTCAATTCTATTTCCAAAATTAGGAATTTGTAAGACTTTTTCACCTACTAACGCACGCCTAAGGGCATTTTCTCAAAAAAAAAAAAAAAAAAGTATAAGCCAAAAGTCAGAGAAAAATATGCATTGAGTTGACATCTCAATGTCAAAATTCAAATGTTTTTTTTCTTGCTTTCTTTCTCTGCCCCTGGTTAAAAAAGTGACAATAAGGAAGTCGCTATATTCATGACTGTTCATTAGCTCGGTTCGATTAATCATAAAGTAAAAAAAATTGTTATTTTTTTGAATTTTTTGAATTTTTTTAAGATTGATTTAAAATTTTTGTTTGATTCGGTCTAACTAGTTTTAAACTGAACGAAGCAATATGGTTCGGTCTAACCAGACTAACCGGTTCGGATGGGGGATGGGTTTAAAAATTTCGATCGGTTCAGTCTAACCGGATTTAAAAATTTATAAATTGAACCGAACCAAATAATTAATCTGATTTTAAAAATGAAATGAACCAATCCATTTAATCAGAAAAACTGAACCGTTCAATATGAACTCTCTCGATTATGTTTAAAACTGATTAAACTGAACCCGATGAACACCCTTAGCTATGTTCACCTTTTTTAGTACCTTGGCTTTCTTCTCAAAATAATGTAGTTATTTAAAATGTCCCATATTGAAAAAAAAAAAAAACAAAGTCATTGTTTTTTGGCAAATTTTATATATCATTAAAAAATAAACCAATAATATTAAATCTGTAAATTGTGGGACCCAGGACGCAGTCCAAAAATAAGGGAAATGGAAGTAGCCATTATGCACTAAGAGAAAGAATTATTTTTATTTGTTGATTATTATAAACCAAAAATAAACATTATTTTTTATTTTCCTAAAAAAAAGTAAGAGACAAAAGAAACAAAGAAATATTGGAACCTTTATATGTCTAGGGATGAAATTTTATAATTTTTGAAATTTTTTTACTGTTTTTTAGATAGATACAAAATCACTGTTTTTGAATCGTTAAAAAAATAGTGATTTTCTACCCATCTTAAAAAATAGTAAAAAATTTCCAAAAATTATAAAATTTCATCCCCAAACATATTATAGTATGGATATCATGTTGAACGGTTCGGATTGACAATTTAGATTTTGAAAACGAAGATATAAAATATGAGGTATGATGAGGTATGAAAGACATGAGGCATTGGAACCCTCCTCATATATATAGAGAGAGAATGGCTAATATACAAACGTTTGTTTCTAGACTCAGGAACAAACGATTCGGTTCTCCGATTTTCAAAGTTCAAACAGTCGATCCAAACCGTTAGATATTTAATCTATATCAAAATGTGCTTGGAGACCAAATTTTACATTTTTTTAGAATTTTTTTACTATTTATTAAGCTGGTTTGAAAGTCGTTGTTTTTCAATAATGCAGAATTTTAATAAAATCAGTGATTTTCAAACCATCTTAATAAATAGTAAAAAAATTCTAAAAATGTAAAATTTGGTCTCCAAGCAAATTTAAATATATTTAAATATCTAATGGTTTGGATCAACTGTTTGAACTTTGAAAATCGGAGAACCGAATCGTTTGTTCCTGAGTCCAAAAACAAACGTTTGTATATTAGCCATTCTCTCTCTCTCTATATATATATAATAAGAATAAAGGGAAATTGATCAAAGATAAAAGCATTATTTTTATTTATTACAATGTACAATGAAGAAACAAAAAGTGTGTGCGCGCAAAGTGCAAAAATGACCGTTAAGTGGGCATAATGGGCCAGAATTAGTGACCAATTACCAAAGCCCCATACAATTCTAATTTCGTTCCCCCAAAATTAATAAATAGAGAAATGCAGAAAAGCCCAATATTTGCAATTCGAATTCTGTTACTTTAAGCCCACCAATCAAATCTACGGCCCTGATTGTGTTTAATAGACTATTTTTTTTTTTTAAATCAGTGGTTTTAAATGTTAACTAACAATTTCATTGGTAAAAAACATATTTACAACGAGTCAAATGACTCTAATTCGTAGATCTAAACTCATTTATTCTCATTAATTTATCCAAACTACTCTCATCATCTAATCATACTTATTTACACTCTTAAATACCATAATACCTCGATCATTCTCCATCCCTCTCCACAACCAGATCCTTTTTCGTCCGATAGCCGCCGCGCTCCAATGGCCGGATCTACTCACCGCCACGCTTCGACACTCAACATCGAGCTCTGACGGCCGAATCTACTCACTGTCATGCTCCGACACTCACCTCCTCGCTCCAATGACCGAATCTACACACCACCGCGCTCCGATGGCCAGATCTACTCACCTCCTCGCACTGATCCAAAATAGTAGAGGCTTTACACTCTAAGACCGCATTCTCGACTCCCTCCCCTCTCTCTCATTCTCTTCTCCACACAAAAATGTAGAGAAGAGAGAGAAAGGAGTGTGTCGGGTTGAGATCTAGAAAAAGTGAAAGCAATGAAATAAAAAAAGTGGGAGAGAGAGGAACAAGTTCTCAACCTTCAATCTCCTCAAGCAAATCTTTAATAGACATTACTCTAGCTGAGCCTAAATTTCTCCCTAAATCTCCTCAAACAAATTCGATTCCAGTAATCTCATCACTGGTCAATGTGTCAGTCTTGTCTCAATAAATGCAAAATAAAACAGACTGTATTTTAGTCCTTCCTATAAGGTTTAACAAACCATGCATTTTGCACAAATTATATTTCCATGTCCGAAAGATTAAATTTTTTATTTCAATTTTTGTGACTAAACGGCTTCAAAATTGTAATCATAAATAAGTGTTCCATTACAAATTAGTACTGTGATATGTGCTTTTCCCAATGGACCTGAGATTTTTATTAATATCCAAAGTTAATTACAAATTAATAATATACCCAACATTAGTGAGAATTTATAAAAATATCCATACCGGTCAAAATATGGGCGGTTTTAATTTTTTCGGTACCGGTTATTTTCTGACCGGTACTAAATTTTTTATTTTTTTAGAGACACTATGAATAACAAGATGCTGAAATCTAACACTAAAAATTTGATTTTTTTTTAAATATTTGTTAGATTATGTTTTTTTATATATAATTAGCATATTTATACTAAAATATGCTAAATTACTTGAAATTATGTTAAATTACGCTGAATTACACTAAATTGTGCTGAATTATGTTAAATTATGCTAAAATACGATAAATTACGCTAAATTACATATGAATAGAGATGATATCTTCATTGAGAAGGCGAAAACTGACAACGAAACTTCAAACGGCCATAAAACGGCGCTCGAGTGTTCGATTTCAGCAAATGGCCACTTTTCAGAAAGCTTGCGAAAATACGCATGCGTCAATGCTGGCTTAGCCAAGCTTTGTCAGATTTCAAAATTAAAAACAAAGGGAAGTGTCTCAAAACTTGAGTTGAAGTTTCCGATTAAGATTTTCATTTCTCTTATTCAATCTAAGTAGCTCAGTAAATTAGTTATACAATGAAGTTGTAAAATACCAATTTTTATTATTTTTGGAATTTTGTATTATTTTTTATGATTTATGAAAGATGACACAAAATCGGCCTAATTTAGCGTAATTTAGCGTAGTTTAGTGTAATTCAACGTAATTTAATATAATTTCAAGTAATTTAGCGTATTTTAGTATAAATATGCTAATTATATATCAAAAAAAGTAATCTAGCAAATATTTAAAAAAAAATTTGAATTTTTAGTATTAGATTTCAGCATCTTGCTATTCATAGTGTCTCAAAAAAACAAAAACAAAATTTAGTACCGGTCAGAAAATAACCGGTACTGAAAAAATTTAAAACTGGCCATTTTCTGACCAGTATGAATATTTTTATAAATTTCCACTGAGTATTTTATTAATTTGTAATTAACTTTGGATGTTAATAAAAATGTCGGCCAATGGACTAGATTTTGGGGTCTGTGGAAAGAAAGCCAGACCAAAGCACATGGCGGGGCAGACCTAATATGCATGAATTGACATCTCAATTTCAAAAGGCGACAAGGAAGTCACTATGTTCACTTTATTAAGACCATATTAGTCCTTCCGTAGCCTCTGCAAATATTAAAAAAAAAATGTAAGTATTATAAATTAATTAAAATCAATGTACTAAAAAGCATAAATAAATTTTATTCGAATTACTTCTTTTTTTTTTTTTAACAAACAGTCAAATGTAGAATGTACCAAGTCAAATGTTGTATCTGGAGCGAGGGAATTTACTCCGCAGTAAATAAATCCACCCATACAACTTCATATCATTTACTCACTCCGCCTGTTGTTTCTCTCTCTTGCTTTATCTTTTTGTCGTTTTTCCTTCTCCATCCATCATGTGACAATAACACAACACAGCTCTCTTCACAGTTCACACTAGTGTATTGATTAAACCCGTCCGGTTCACGACCGGCCCGGCCAGGGGCGGAACCAAGGCAGGGGCCAGCCTAGGCCCTGGCCCTCTCTTGGCCCCAGAAAACATATAAAGGCCCTTTAACAAAAAAAAAAAATTGGTTGGAGATTACGATTGATTTCTGGTTTCTGGCCCCTCCTTACCGATTATTCCTGGTTCCTGAGCTCTTGGGCCCCCCCTACCGATCATTTCTGGTTCCGCCACTAGGCCCGGCCAACCCGTGGACCGGAACGTGTTCCAAATCCGTTCCGGACCGGGGTTAGACAAGGGACGGTCCGGAGACGGATTGGTTTTTTTTTTCTCCAGACCCGTCTAAACCAGAACCGTGTAGGCCCGTTGACCCGTTCCGGACCGAACTGGACCAAATCAAGACCGGACCCGCGTAACCCATGCCTAACCCTCTGCGCCCGTTGACCGCTGCACCGTGCCTGTGAACCGAGTCCGTGGACTGTGCTAATTTTTTTTTTCTCTTTGCTCACAGCGTGAATCGAACTTGGCTTCCCACATTGGCATCCAAAAGCTTTAACCACTACACTAGAGTATCACATGTGATATATTCTAGTAAATATAATATTTAACTTATACTTAACTTAAGTCTTTATTTTTTTGTACAAATTTAATTTAAGTTATGATTATCTAAATATAATATATAAAATAATAAAAAATAATACATATAATAGGCGTATTGTACAAATTTAATTTAAGTTCATGTATTTTATTGTCAAGTTTAATGTGAATTACTAATTCCTTTAACGGTTTGACATATCAAATTTTTGAAAAAAAAAATAATAAACACGTTTTTGAAACATAAGAATTTCAAATTTTGGATGAAATATCAAATCCAAGTTTTTTGAATAATGCAAAATATTAGTTGTACCTCCTTTCAGTTTGTGCAAATACCAAATATGGTAGAACCACAAAACATGTGAATCTAAAATTTTTAATGATGCAATGTTAAGTTTTTGTTTTGTGAAAATATTAGTTTTCATAATTTTAATTTTTGAAATTTAAAAAATTCCATTAAATTCATGAAAAGAAGCTAAGTTTTAAAAAAGAATCCTTAAATACAATAACTAAATTTTAAAGGCTGACTTATAAGCACTTACATTTTTTCACTATCATTTACTTCTAGTTTTTATATTAAGTATTTTTAAAACATAGTTTCCTTCTGATAATTTGATGAAAATTTTCAATTTCCAAAATAAATAAAAAAATCTGAAAATTAGTATTTTCACAAAATGAAAACTAATATTCTGTATCATTCAAAAACTCAAAGTTAATATTTTCGAAAAAATTGGAACTATAAAATATGCGAATCCAAAGTTGGATGACCTTATAAAATTGAATTTCACTTTAATATTGTGACAAAAATCAGTTCGAACACATGAAGTCATTACTCCAAGTTCAGATGGAACTAGGGCTGCACAAAAAATTCGTAGTTCGTAATTCGATTCGAGTTTGATTCGAAAAAGTTCGGAAAAAATTCAATTCGAAATTGAGTTCGTTCGAAATTATTTCAAACCAAACTTAGTTCGAAATTAATTCAAACCAAACTCAAACTGGACCTAGTTCGTTCGAAATAGGTTCGCAAACCAAATTTAGTTCGAAAGTAACTCAAACGTGAACCGTTAATTTCTGCTGATAACTTATGTTCACTGATGAAAATACAAGCCGTCCAGTCCATAATGCTTTGAATTCTGACTTCTGAAACAGAAAGCCCGGTCCAATTACAAGCTCAAATAAAAAAATTCAACAACAAAACTCAAATAAAAAAATTCACATGTTTATACCAGAAATTTTGCTTTTTATGGTATGATTCTGAGTTTTTTGGGTAATCGAGTCTCAACTCTCTCGTTTTTTTTCTGTTTTGATAAAGTTATTATTAATTTGATAAATTTGTTCAATTAATTTCAGCTTTAAGAAACTATTAAATAAAAAAATATATATATATTGTACCTTGATCATTTTTTTGATAGCAATACATTTTTTGGCATTTTTTGCATTTATTTTCGGACCGTTCGTTTTATCGCGGGAATTCAACAGTCGATCTGCAACAAAATAATTCCAAATCTGATCTAGAATGATCAAGGTGCAATATTGAACGTAACCAACATAAAAGTTCAGAAGTTTTATTATGTATGAGCTTTGATCTAACACGAAATGTTTATGGCCATACGATGCTTCAATTTTCGATCAACTAGATGGATGGGTAAATCAAAACAAAATTTTATCAAACTTTCATGGAAGATGATAAATGCAGTGCTCTTTTATTTCAACGGTCCCGATCGAACCACAGACGATATATTTCCGTGCGCCTTCATTAACTCACCAGGCAAGAGTTTATGTCTCATGAAACATATACTTTTATTTTCTAAGTTAATGAAGGTGCACGTAAACATGTCGTCCGTTGACCAATCGGGGCCGTTGAAATAAAAAAGGCATTGCATTTATCATCTTCCATGAAAGTTTGATAAAATTTTGTTTTGATTTACCCATCCATCTAGTTGATCGAAAATTAAAACATCGTATGGCCATAAACATTTCGTGTTGGATCAAAGCTCATACATAATAAAACTTTCGAACTTTTATGTTGGTTACGTTCAATATTGCACCTTGATCATTCTAGATCAGATTTGAAATGATTTTGTTGCAGATTGACCGTTGAATTCCCGCGGTAAAACGAACGGTCCGAAAATAAATGCAAAAAATGCCAAAAAAATGCCAAAAAATGCAAAAAAAATGTATTGTTGTCAAAAAAAATGAAAAAAATGCTGTCAAAAAAATGATCAAGGTACAATATTTCTTTTATATGTCTAAAAAATGCAAAAAATGCTGTTATTGATCAGCTATTCATTTAGAAAAAAAATTATATGTATTGTTGTAAAAAAAATTCAAAAAATGCAAAAAATACTTATTTATTTGATAAAAAAATAACAATAATAAAAATAAACATGCAAAAAGTAAAAAAAATGTAAAAAGTTTGAAAATATTTTTTTATTTTTTTCCAAATTATTTGCTGCCTAATTTTATTTTGTATCACTGCAATGCACTTTTAGACTCACTCAATAAAATATTAAATAAAATATTAACTAAGAGAGTGACCTCACAAATCCTGCCATCCGATCACCTCAATAATTTCACACCCTTAGATCTATCCTCTTACCAACGTCTAGATCTCTTCCATGTCATCAATCCGCTCTCTTTCCATTCAACCAATTAACCCGCTATTTTTTCCGCCACTGCCTCCAATTTTTTTCCCTCTTCCCACTAATTTACGCCAAAACCGCTCGCCCAAATTCCTCTCCCGCTAAGTACCAAAATAATCTCCCTCACGTCTTCTCTCTCTCTCTGGTGGCCTCTCACAACAAAGACTCCTCTCTCGCCCAAATCCCCTGTTGCGTACATTCAAACTGAGTGTGGTATTTGGTTGTAATTAATTTTGGAGTGCTTGAGTTTTTATTTAAATTGTACTTCTATTGATATTTGAGTTTTATTTAAATTGTATTTTGAATACTTTGGAGTGCTTGAGTTTTTATTTAAATTGTACTTCTATTGATATTTGGGTTTTATTTAAATTATACTTTGAATACTCGAGTTTTTATTGAAGTGCTGTAATTTCGCACTATGACCCAGTCAGAAGTCATAAATCGTAAGTCGTAACAAAGTTCATAAAGATTCGAAATTGAGTTCGTAAAAAATTCGGTTTGAAATTGGGTTCGTTCGAAATTGAGTTCGTTCGAAATTAATTCAAACCAAACTCAAACTGGAGGTAAGTTCGATTCGGTTCGGTTCGTTTGCAGCCTATATGGAACACACCCATATCTTTTTTTAAAATTACACACAATTAATCTATACAAGATATTTTTTCTCAAAAAATTAGAAGGGTCTAGTATGTATGTGTATATATATATATATATATATATATATATATATAGTGTTGGGCTTAGCTAAGCCATGGTGTAAAACGACTTGGTGCTCCACGTCTTATTATTTCCATTTTGAAAATCCAAACGACCGATCCGAACCGCTCAAGTTGTTCTCCATATTGATATGTGCTTGGAGACCAAATTTTACATTTTTTGGAATTTTTTTACTATTTATTAAGCCACTTTGAAAATCACTGATCCGGCGGTCCAGAAATTTTTACTGTTTTTTTACTGTTCATAAGGATTTTCAGATTTTCAAAGTGGCTTAATAAATAGTAAAAAAATTCCAAAAAATGTAAAATTTGGTCTCCAAGCACATTTCAATATGGAGAACATGTTGGAAGGTTCGAATCGACTATTTGAACTTTGAAAATGAAGATATGGCGTGGAGTACCAAGTCGTTTTACTCCATGGAGTAGCCTAGTCGGACTCTATATATATATATACATATATATATATATATATATATAGAGTATGGCTAACGCGCTTCCTCTAGCATTTCGGCCGAGGTGCTTCCGGGGGCATATCTTGCAATTTGATGTTCAAACAACAAATTCAAACCGTTAGATGTTCAATCTATATTAAAATCTACTTGGAGACCAAATTTTACATTTTTTGGAATTTTTTTACTATTTATTAAGCCGGTTTGAAAACCGCTGTTTTCTAATGATGCATAATTTTAATAAAAACAGCGGTTTTCAAACCGGCTTAATAAATAGTAAAAAAATTCCAAAAAATGTAAAATTTGGTCTCCAAGTAGATTTTAATATAGATTGAACATCTAACGGTTTGAATTTGTTGTTTGAACATCAAATTGCAAGATATGCCCCCGGAAGCACCTCGGCCGAAATGCTAGAGGAAGCGCGTTAGCCATACTCTATATATATATATACATATACATATATATACATATACATATATATACATAGAGATGGGCTATGGTGCATTGCAATGCATATGTACCCTTGTGCATTGGACCATAAATCACCCATTCAAAGTCCAAATGACCGATCCAAACCGTTCATCTTGTTCTCCATATTAATATGTGCTTGGAGACCAAATTTTACATTTTTTGGATTTTTTTTACTATTTATTAAGCCACTTTGAAAATCGCTGATCCATTGGTCCAGAATTTTTCACTGTTTCGGAGCTGTGACCATTGGATCAGCGATTTTCAAAGTGGCTTAATAAATAGTAAAAAAATTCCAAAAAATGTAAAATTTGGTCTCCAAGTACATATTAATATGGAGAACAAGATGAACGGTTTGGATCGGTCATTTGGACTTTGAATGGGTGATTTATGGTCCAATGCACAAGGGTGCCTATGCATTGCAATGCACCATAGCCCATCTCTATATACATATATATACATATATATACATATATATATATATATATATATATATATATATAGAGATGGACTAGGCTAAGCCATGTTGTAAAACGACTTGGTACTC
Source organism: Carex kokanica (assembly GCA_025461125.1). Classification (NCBI taxonomy): domain Eukaryota; kingdom Viridiplantae; phylum Streptophyta; class Magnoliopsida; order Poales; family Cyperaceae; genus Carex; species Carex kokanica. The sequence continues at coordinate 328,720 of JAJGRX010000950.1, forward strand.
CACGCCATATCTTCATTTTCAAAGTTCAAATAGTCGATTCGAACCTTCCAACATGTTCTTCATATTGAAATGTACTTGGAGACCAAATTTTACATTTTTTGGAATTTTTTTACTATTTATTAAGCCACTTTGAAAATCGCTGATCCGGGTGAACAGTAGCAAAACAGTAAAAATTTCTGGACCGCCGGATCAGTGATTTTCAAAGTGGCTTAATAAATAGTAAAAAAATTCCAAAAAATGTAAAATTTGGTCTCCAAGCACATTTCAATATGGAGAACAACTTGAGCGGTTTGGATCGGTAGTTTGGATTTTCAAAATGGAAATAATGAGGCGTGGAGCACCAAGTCGTTTTACACCATGGCTTAGCTAAGCCCAGCACTATATATATATATATAGGGATCGGCTATGGTGAGCTATGGATTAAAACGAGTTTGTACTTCAGGCCATATTTTCATCTTGAAAATCCAAACAACCGATCCGAACCGTTCAAGTTGTTCTTCATATTGAAATGTGCTTGGAGACCAAATTTTACATTATTTAGAATTTTTTTACTATTTATTAAGCCACTTTGAAAATCGCTGATCCGGGTGAACAGTAGAAAAACAGTAAAAAATTCTGGACCAATGGATCAGCGATTTTCAAAGTGGCTTAACAAATAGTAAAAAAATTCCAAAAAATGTAAAATTTGGTCTCCAAGCACATTTCAATATGGAGAACAACTTGAACGGTTTGGATCGGTTCTTTGGATTTTCAAAATGGAAATAATGAGGCGTGGAGTAAAAACTTGTTTTACTCCATAGCTCACCATAGCCCATCCCTATATATATATATAGAGGAGGGATCGGATTACACCCTTTTTTTTACACACTTTAACACCTACCATTTTCAAAATCCAAATAGTCAATCCAAACCGTTCAACATGATGGATATATTAAAATGTACTTGGAGATCAAAATTTTACATTTTTTTTGAAGTTTTTACAATTTATTAAGATGGTTACAAAATAATTGTTTTCAGACCATTGAAAAAAACGATTTTGTAACCATCTTAATAAATAGTAAACAAATTCAAAAAAAATGTAAAATTTGATCTCCAAGCACATTTTAATATTTGAAAGGTTCGGGTCGACTGTTTGGATTTTGAAATTGCAAAATTGGCCTATAAAAAAACAATGTCAAGATGTGTCAAAAAAAATGGTGTAATTGGATCCCTCCTCATATATATATATATAGAGGAGGGATCCGAATACACATTTTTTGGTGACACATCATGACATCGTTTTTTATATAGGTTAATTTCGCGATTTCAAAATTCAAACAGTCAATCCGAACTGTTCAACATGATCACCATATTAAAATGTACTTGGAGATCAAATTTTACATTTTTTTGAATTTTTTTACTATTTATTAAGATGGTTACAAAATCGCTGTTTTTCAATGGTCTGAAAACAACGATTTTTGTAACCATCTTAATAAATAGTAAAAAAATTCAAAAAAATGTAAAATTTGATCTCCAAGCACATTTTAATATATCCATCATGTTGAACGGTTTGAATCGACTATTTGGACTTTGAAAATGGTAGGTGTCAAAGTGTGTCACCAAAAAAGGTGTAATCGGATCCCTCCTCATATATATAGTGCTGGGCTTAGCTACTTCATGGAGTAAAACGACTTGGTGCTCCACGCCTCATTATTTTCATTTTGAAAATCCAAACGACCGATCCGAACCGCTCAAGTTGTTCTCCATATTGATATGTGCTTGGAGACCAAATTTTACATTTTTTGGAATTTTTTTACTATTTATTAAGCCACTTTGAAAATCACTGATCTGGTGGTCCAGAAATTTTTACTGTTTTTTACTGTTCATAAGGATTTTCAGATTTTCAAAGTGGCTTAATAAATAGTAAAAAAATTCCAAAAAATGTAAAATTTGGTCTCCAAGTACATTTCAATATGAAGAACATGTTGGAATGTTTGAATCGACTATTTGAACTTTGAAAATGAAGATGTGGCGTGAAGTACAAAGTCGTTTTACTCCATGAAGTAGCTAAGTCCATCTTCATATATATATATATATACATCCAAAATTAAAGAGGAATGATAACACTGGGAAAGAAAAATTCATAGACCAATTTGCTCTGCAACTTTAATGTAATTTTTCAAAATTTCAAAATTAAAATTATGATTAATTGTTTGATAGTTTTTAAAAGAAAGATATTTTATAAAAAAGTTCGTTAATTTTCAAAATTTAGGCTCAATTTTTTTTTCTTTTCAAAGAATAGGCTCAAATTAAAGTAAGCCAATTATTCAGAGACCTCAATCCAGTCAACATTCAATATGAGACTATGAGTGTTAGTATATAAAATTGAGGCTAAATTTTTCAGAAAACAAAAATACAATTTGGCTTTAATTTTTGTTATCATATTGAATAGGACAAAAATACAAATCATTAGGACCACAAAAACAATAATGTTAGTATATAAAATCAATTGTTTTAATCAGTGTTAGATTTATATCAATCAGTGTTAGATTTATATAAAATCAACAGTATTATTTTAATCAATTGTTTTAAACATAGATTAGATTTTAAAAATCAATTGTTTTAAAATAAATCAGTTTTAATAAAAGTGTTGGACTGTTGTGAATTTTGATTTATATTTTATTATAACAAAAATTGTTCAGTTCAAAACTTCAAATAACAAATTTATTGAATTGAAAAAAACAACAACAAAAAAACAGCACAAAAAAAAAAAAAAATTCCCGGACCGGACCATGAACCGTGGGAACCACGGGTTGAGCACGGGCCAGTTTTGGCCTCCCAATTTTGGACCCGTAGGACCTATCCAACCTGCCGGACCCGTGAACCTTCGTCCTACCCGTAAACTGGACGGGTTTGAACCGGACCGGCCCGTTATCAACACACTACTTCAGACCAACCCCTCCTCTCTCTCTCTCTAATCTCATCACTGGTCAATGTGTCAGTCTTGTCTCAATAAATGCAAAATAAAGCAGACTGTATTTTAGTCCTTCCTATAAGGTTTAACAAACAATGCATTCTGCACAAATTATATTTCCATGTCCGAAAGATTAAATTTGTGATTTCAATTTTTGTGACTAAACGGCTTCAAAATTGTAATCATAAATAAGTGTTCCATTACATATTAGTACTGTGATATGTGCTTTCCCCAATGCCGACATTTTTATTAATATCCAAAATTAATTATAAAATATTAAATATACATAAGCTGGGTATTTTTAAAAATGTCCAAATCAGTAAAAAAATGGCCAGTTGAGATTTAAATTAGGACCGGCCATTTTTTGGCCGGTCAAGAGGTTTTTATTTTTAAAATAACCATTTTTCGGAAAGCTTGTGAAAATTTGCATGCGTCGGTGACCGCTTTGTCATTTTTGAAATTCAAAATTGCCGAAAAAACAAAGGGAAGAGGCTCAAAACTTGAGTTGAAGTTTCCGATTAAGATTTTCATTTCTATTTTTCGATCTAAGTGGCTCAGTAGATTGGTTATATAATGAACTTGTAGAATACCAATTTTTACTATTTTTTGAAATTTTTTGTACTATTTTTTATGATTTATGAAAGATGGCACTAGGCCTAATTTAGCGTAATTTAGCGTATTTAGTATAATTAGCGTAATTTAGCGTATTTCAGTATAACTAGCGTAATTTAGCGTAATTTAGTGCAATTTAGCGTACTTTAGCGTAATTTAGCATAATTTAGCGTAATTTAGCGTAACTTAGCCTAATTTAGCTAATTTAGCGTAATTTAGCGTATTTCAGTATAATTAGCGTAATTTAGCGTAATTTAGCGTAATTTAGTGTAATTTAGCGTAATTTAGCATAACTTAGCGTAATTTAACGTAATTTAGCTTAATTTAGCGTAATTTAGTGTAATTTAAAATAATTTCAAGTAATGTAGCGTATTTTAGTATAAGTATGCTAATTATACATCAAAAGAAATATTTTTAAGAAAAAAGAAAACCCCTCTGATTGGCGAAAAAATGACCGATCGGAATTTTTAATCCAACCGGCAAAAAAATAACAGTTTTAGTATTTTTAAGAATACCCAGCTAAGCTGAGTACATTTGTTAATTTATATTTAATGTTGAATATTGATAAAAATGTCGGTCCCCAATGGGGTAGTTTTGGTTTGTGGAAAAAAAGCCAGAACAAAGCACATGGCGGGGCAGACCTAAATATGCAAGACTTGGCATCCAATATCAAAAGCCAAATGTTTGGTTCTTTCTTTCTCAGTCCAGGGAAAAAAGGCGACAAGGAAGTCACCATGTTCACATTTTTAAGACCCTATTAGCCCTTCTCCAAAATTTTATTGGTTAGGGATAATTTCTTCCGAGATTTTTATTAATACTCTCAAAAACAAAAGAAAATATCAAATCTGTCCTTGATTTTTTTGTTTTTTGTTTTAAATACCCTGACCGTCTCTCTATGGGGTGGTCCATTGTTCAAACCAAATCGCCCCACAGGAGGGCGGTCACCTATGCATACTAAACCGTCCCACTGTGGGGCGGTTTGGTTTTTTTTTTTTTTTTTTTTTGAGATTTTACATCCAGTTCGACCTTTCCCTCCTCTTCCCTTTCTTCTTTGATTTGGAATGGCGATGGAGTTGGAATCGCTGTACCTAGGGTTTTGATCGTCCCAATAAAGGCAAATCCTTGCACTGTATGGAGTTAAATTACAAATTACAGTCTCTGGTATTTCTTGTAGTCAATCCTGTATTAGTCTGTGCTTAATGGTGATATAACTGGACATTTTTTTCACCATCTACAATGGTAAGAAAAATGTTTCAAATTCCACCTTCGTTTTGAAAAGTATAATAGTAGGGTCAACAAATCAGACCCCTTGGTTGGATTTTCCACTTTACGTATAAACCTAGTCGGTTATGAAATAAAAAGAATGAGCTCGACTTACACATTGATACATTGGTTTAAGTATATATGTCACATTACTGTCTACTGAGCAGTGAAACTCAATTCAAGTATAAATCCAAATAGTTAAAAATCACTCTGGATTAGGGCTGATTAATGAGTGAGCATGAGCGAGTTAGGGTATGCTCATGCTCAGCTCATTAGCTTAATGAGCGAGTTGTTAATGAGCGAGTTAGAGCGAGTTGTTAATGAGCATGCTGTTAATGAGCGAGTTATGAGATTTTACAGCCGCGCCGAAAACTTTCTAAAATTTTCAGCTAAAAGTTCAAAACCAAATAATATTCATTATTATCCACTTCCGTTCAAGGCTTCAAGTTATAGTAGCTGGGTCTGGGCTTGTAGTTAATCTGTTAATGGATATTACGGATGGTTCTGGGGCCTTCTTTCTTTAGCCCAACGATCATATGGCATGCATGCTTCAAACTTACTTCTTGGGCCATTACAAAAAAAAAAGAATCAAGGGATTATATGTAGCAGGATTTATGTAACTCGGTTCTTAATGAGCTAATGAACAAGTTATGAGCGAGTTAGGGTATGCTCATGCTCGGCTCATTAAGTAAATGAGCGAGTTGTTAATGAACGAGTTATAGTGAGTTGTTAATGAGCGAGTTACGAGTTATGAGCAATTTACTCACCCCTACTCTGGATACCAACTTTTGAAACTGTTGGTGGGAATTTGAAAATTCGAAAAAATGATGGTGCTGTTGTCACAGGAATTCATCCAGTGGGGCCCGCTTGTCGGATTGACCTCAGGCCAGTTGTGGTAGTCTGGTAGTATTTGTTCCCTTTTCAAAGAAACTTTTTGACCATGACATGAGAGCCTGTTGTTCCTTTGGTTTTTTTTTTTTTGTTATACATAATTCTGTAGAAACTTCCTTATTTTTGGATAGGAAACTTTGAAAATATTTTTTTGTTGGGAGGGCAAAGCTGATCGTGCATGAGTTGGTTAAGAGTTTAAAATGCTGAAGGAATTTGTTAAATATTGCCAAAAATAACTCTTCACCTTTTCTTTCATCAGTGCAACTAACACAGCTAGTTAGGGCCTGTTCGGCTGCATAGTGGGTTGGAAAATGGACATAGGAAAGCAAAATTTTTGAACTGATTTTTACTGTTCACGTGGGAAAAAAAAATTCACTCTGGGGGCTTGTTCGGCTGCCAGGCGGGAACGGGAATGGGTTTGGGTTCAGGTCCAATTTGAATAGCCGAAACACTGTGCGCGTGGGAAAAAAAAAATTCACTCTGAGTGAATTTTTTTTTTCCCGCGGGAACAGTGGCAGCCGAACAGGCCCTGAGTGAATTTTTTTTCCCACGTGAACAGTAAACGCCAAACAGGCTCTTAGTGTTTGAAATGCTGAAAAAGTGCACAATGCTAGCAAACCAATTCGAATAATTCTCTAGTTTTTTTTTATACATGGGATACTTTTTTTACGGTAAATTATGCAAATTTCACTAATTATAATGAAATACGCAAAATTACGCTAAACTACGCAAAATTACGCAAAATTAGGCCGATTTTGTACCATCCTTCATAAATAAAAAAAATAGTAAAAAAATTCGTAAAATAGTAAAAATTGGTATTCTACAAGTTCGTTATGTAACTAATTTACTGAGCTACTTAGATCGAACAATAGAAATGAAAATCTTAATTGGAAATTTCAACTGATGTTTTGAGGCTCCTCCTTTTATTTTTTGACAATTCTGAATTTCAAAATCCGGCATCGCAAGCACTGACGTATACATATTTTCGCAAGCTTTCCGGAAAGTAGTCATTTGCTGAAATCGAACAGTAGAGCGCCGTTTTATGACCGTTTGAAGTTTCGTCGTCGTTTCGCCTTCTCAGTGAAGATATCGTCCTTATTCATATGTAATTTAGCGTAAAATAGCATAACTTAGTGTATTTCAGTATAAATATACTAATTATACATCAAAAGAAGTAATCTAACAAAAAACTCAGCTAACGTGGGTATATTTATTAATAAAAATGTCGGAAACTAGAGTTTAGAAATTAGGGTTTAGGGTTTAGAGTTTCTTTAAAATATCACTAATTTTTATAAATATGTAATGTGAAAATTGTAAATCATTTAATTTACAGTAATTTTTAGGGTTTTAGAAATTGTCCAAAATAAGAGTTTAGAGTTTAGCATAGTTTACCGTAATTTAACATAATTTCAAGTAATCTAACAAATAAGTAATTTAACATAATTTCAAGTAATTTAACATAGTTTACCGTAATTTAACGTAATTTACTTATTTTGATGTATAATTAGCATATTTATACTAAATATGCTAATTATACATCAAAATAAGTAATCTAACAAATATTAAAAACAAAATTCGAATTTTTATTTTTAAATTTCAACATCTTGCTCTTCATATTGTCTCTCAAAATCTCAAAAAAAAAAAAAACAAACAAACCACTCCACAGTGGGGCGGTTTAGTATGCATAGGTGACCGCCCCACTGGGAGGCAGTCAGGGTATTTTTTTTTTAAAAATCGGGGCAGATTTGATTTTTTTTTTTAGGGTATTAATAAAAATCTTGGTAATTTCTTATGGTTTCTTATGTATCTTTGAAAACTTTAACTTATCTTATTTACCTCTTAACTCTTACAGGTTTTTCTTATTTACCCTAATATAATTAGTCTCATAATAATTCTAATTAAATTATTAAAAAAATTGATTTAGGAATTATAATTAATAAAATTACGAAATAATCAACTTAGGAATTCTAATTATAATTCTCAACTTAGGAATTATAATTCTAAGACTAGCCTTTTAAATAAGAATACAACAAAATTTACATAACTAGAATTAATGAAATTACGAAAGGAAAAGTTTGAAAGGGGAGGTAGCACAGTTGGCTATGAAATATTCTTAAGACTGTTGGTTGTTTAAAGATCGAGAGTTCGATTCCCTCTCACGACTTCGCAGCCTCTGCAAAGATTAAAAAAAAGGAAAATTCTTCTACGGACATAAGGACCTATTTGTAAAATGAACATATTTTCATTTTCAAAGTTCAAACAGTCGATCCGGCCGTTCAACATTATCTCCATATTAAAATGTACTTGGAGGTCAAATTTACATTTTTTTTGAATTTTTTTACTATTTATTAAGTATTTTATAAAATTCAATGGTCTGAATTTGACTAGTTTTTGTAAAATACTTAATAAATAGTAAAAAAATTCAGAAAAATGTAAAATTTGACCTCCAAGTACATTTTAATATGGAGATAATGTTGAACGGCCGGATCGACTGTTTGAACTTTGAAAATGAAAATATGTTCATTTTACAAATAGGTCCTTATGTCCATAGAAGCATCACTCTAAAAAAATATATATATTATAAATTAATTAAAATCAATGTACTAAAAAGCACAAATAAATTTTATTCGAATTACTTTTTTTTTAACAAACAGTCAAATAGGGCTGCAAACGAACCGAACCAAATCGAATCTGCCCTAGTTCGAATTCGAATTCAAAATGATTTCGAATCAAACCCAGTTCGAAATTGAAATAGATTTCGAACCTGAAAGGCCAGTTCGAATTTGGTTCGGTATAATTCGAACTAGTTCGATTTGATTCGAAATTAGTTCGAAATTCGCGAACTATATCGAATCTTCAAAATTCGCGATAGACCGGCCTCGATCCAGACAAGGGAAGGATTTACACTGGCAGCCCATGATTGGACGGCCCTGATCTGCTCCTCGAGATTCGCTATCAGAGGATGTGATCCGCCAGGGAGACTCGCCGACCGTACATGGTACGCCGTGCGCCCCTTTGGCCGCTGGCTCATAGGAAATGTGATCGAACGGTTGAACCCAGGTATCATCTTCTCTGTTTGTTTCTTCTTGCTTTACTTTTTCTCTATATCTCAACTTTCAGTTCACTTTGTATAATTGTGGGATGTGAGCTGGGATGCGTGGTGAGGTTGGGATTTAAAGAGGCGGGGAATTGATAAATAAAAGGCCTGAAGGTTGGCTGATTTCGAACCTTCAAAATTCGCGAACTATATCGAATCGAACCTGGGCAGGTTTGAATTCGAAATTGAATTAATTTTGAATCGAACTGGTTTCGAATCAAATTTTTTTCGAACTTTTTCGAATCGAATTCGAATCGAATCACGAATCTCGAATTTTTTGTGCACCCCTGCAGTCAAATGTAGAATGTACCAAGTCAAATGTTGTATCTGGAGCGAGGGAATTTACTCCGCAGTAAATAAATCCACCCATACAACTTCATATCATTTACTCACTCCGCCTGTTGTTTCTCTCTCTTGCTTTATCTTTTTGTCGTTTTTCCTTCTCCATCCATCGCTGTGACAATAACACAACACAGCTCTCTTCACACCAACTCTCTCTCTCTCTCTCTATCTTTGCTTGCCAAGTCCAGTCAAGTCTACTCTCTCCGACCACCATTACATTTAGAGGTACATTACAAGATCCAGTCTTCTTCTTTGCTTCACAACTTTTTCTCTAATTCTTCAAATCGATGTTTAATTTGGTTAATTTACTGGCTTTCTCATTTTAACAGAGGGTTTAGAGAAGACCTCGACTGTGTCTGTGTGGAGCATCTAATTCTTTCAGGACCTCCATCTCAATAGCATCTACTTACTTACAAAGTGGTTTAATAAAAGGTACATCAGTAGCATCTAAAAATATTCAGGATTTTAATATATTACAAGAGGTGCTTAATAGTTAGTAGAGCAAGGATTTGTTCGTGACAATCGAGGGCAATGAACTAATTACTGAGTAGATCCGAGCCTGATTTATGAACTAACGAAACAAGCAATTAGCCCACCAAGGATCCATGCCTAATTTCACTCATTAACTGTAAACTTAGTTCCCATTAACTTATGAACACATTTGTATGTGTTTTAGAGTTATTTTTCTGTTATTATAGTACCAGCCAGTCTCAATTTAGATCTCTTACAGTTTTACCATAATTCTGGTACATTTTTACTTCATTCATGGTACAGCTTTAACTGAATTATGGTACAGATTATTCTTCACTCACAGGGACAATTAGCAGTTAGTCCTTTATATTTTATAATTTTTATAAGTATTTATATTTGTTAGCCCCCCTTATAAAATGGAATTAGACTTTGATAACTTATTTGGCCATCCAATCTCAAATTTTAGTTCCGTCCCTAGCGAAATAGTCCACCTACCCAAGGCAAAAGTGCTTGTTCAGGTTTCACTTGGGAAAAAACAATAACTAAGAGGCCTCTCTTTTTTCTTTTCTTTCTTTTTTTTTGAGGATAAGCCGTAGGCGTGGTCTATCAAAGAAAAGGGTATTACAGAGTTACAGGAAAAAATTGTAATTGATGTGTATTTCAATGTGATATGAACTGTAGTAAAGAAACTTAGATCTAGTGATCAAGAAATATATGGTGCTTTCCAATGTTCTCTACATACAAATGACAAATTACTGTCCAGATGACAATAAAACTTTAACAGTGTAATTTTCCATATTAAGTATTAAATCAAATATGATCCGGTCACTCTAAGTAGCTAGTATTTTGATTCTGTGATATGAATTGTACTAAAGAAACTTAGATGTAGTGATCAAGAAAAAAAATGGTGCTTTCAAATGTTCTCTACATACAAATTACTGTCTAGATGATAATAACAGTGTATTTCACCATATTAATTAGTAAATCAAATATGATTTTGTCACTCTAAGTAGCTAGTATTTTGATTCACATCATTTATGAAACAGGTTGCAATTCCATTATTATTTCAAACATCGTGCAAAATAAGATTTCTTTTAGTATGTTGAAGAAAGGAAAAGAAAAGGTTCAAGAGAGACCGTTAAAGAAAAGGTCTAAAGTCTGGAATAGTTTTACTGAAGAACAACAGCCTGATGGTAGTAAAAAGGCAAAATGTAACAATTGTGGAGAACTCCTAGGTGGCGATAGCAAGAATGGAACATCTCATCTTTGGCGACATCTCAAAAGTGTTGATTGTACTGAGCCCCCAAACAAGGATGCAAGAACTACTCTACTATCTTACTCTTCTGGAAACAGAGAGAACCAATTGGGATATCTCCAGCAAACAAACACAGAACCTTCTGGATCCCAAGATAATAATTTGGGAGAGAGCCATTTGGGATATGTCCAACCAATAAACACAGAACCTTCTGGAAACAGAGAGAACCAATTGGGATATGTCCAACAAACAAACACAGAACCTTTTGAATGCCAAGATAATAATTTAGGAGAGAACCATTTGGGATATGTCCAACCAATAAACACAGAACCTTCTGAAAACAGAGAGAACCAATTGGGATATGTCCAACAAACAAACACAGAACCTTTTGAATGCCAAGATAATAATTTGGGAGAGAACCATTTGGGATATGTCCAACCAATAAACACAGAACCTTCTGGAAACAGAGAGAACCAATTGGGATATGTCCAACAAACAAACACAGAACCTTTTGAATGCCAAGATAATAATTTGGGAGAGAACCATTTGGGATATGTCCAACAAATAAACATAGAACCTTCTGAAAACAGAGATAACCAATTGGGATATCTCCAACAAACAGACACAGAACCTTTTGGATCCCAAGAGAATAATTTGGGAGAGAACAATTTGAGATATGTCGAACAAATAAACACAGAACCTTCTGGAAACAGAGAAAACCAATTGGAATACGATTCCCAAAAAAATCGAGAGCTTTTTGTGAGAATGGTAATCGATAACAAAAGCATGTTGGAACATGTGGAGAATCCTTTTCTGGAAGAGTTTGCAAGATTCCTTCAACCATTGTATAGCCATGGAACTCGAAAGGATGTTGAGGAAGACTGCCTCACCTTTTATAGAAATGAGAAAGCCCAGTTGATAGAGAAAATCACCAAGCTAACTTCTAAAGTTAGCATTAGTGTGGCTTGCTGCGATAATCCAAAAGACCGGAGTCATCTTTTATGTGTTGCAGCACATTTTATCGATAATGATTTCAAATTGGTCAAAAGAATAATTGGGTTTGTGGAGGACGATGCTTCATGGTCAATGAAAGAAATTGATTATGACAGAGTCCTAAACGATTGGGGACTTTGTAATAAAGTTTTTGCATGGTCAAAAACAGAAAGTTACATTAGGGGTGCAAACAAGACCAGTCCAACATTCGATGTGAAGTGCATTCTGGAGTGTTTTCGTTCAATAGCTTATGATATCTACTATGAAATTAAATCAGACACAGATTATATTAGAGGAATGATGAATGACCTGAATGAATCACCAGAAAAAATGTGCTATTTCAACGAAATTGCAGAGCAACATAATCTTGCTCGTAAATTTGAATTTGTGCTTACTAACAAAGGAGTACTGGGTTTTGATCTCAATATTTTAAATGAAGCTTGTACCTATAAAAATGTTCTTTGCACATTTGTTGATATGAATGTAGGATGGAGCAAAGTGGAGGAAGTTGTTCCCCTTCTAAATAAAATAAATGATGTGGCTGTGATGCTCTCTTCCCTTGAATTTCCCACATCAAATTTACTTCAAAAATTTGTTTTTGAAATCAGTGATGTCCTATCAGAGGTCTCTCCTGTTTTATCTGGTGGTACCAAAGATGCTATTGATAGGTCGCTAGCAAAATTGGATGACTATTTGGCTAGTTGTAATTATATACTGCTGATTGCTTCACTGTTGGATCCTCGGTTCAAATTAAGATTCCGTAAACGCTGCATTGGGAAGTTCATTGTCAAAGAAGAATTTGATGAATTCTTCTGGAGTTTGTACAATACATATCAAAGTGAGAGCACAGAGATATACAGATTTGACCGTTTATCTCAAATACCAGAGCTGAAAAAGTATTTGAACGGTTGGGTGGAAGAGGGAGATGTGAATTTTGATGTGTTGGGTTGGTGGAAGGATAATGAATTAGTATACCCAATTCTTTCTAGGATGGCACGTGATATTCTTGCTATTCCCACTTCTGTCTCATTTGCTTCAGAAACAGAACGTATGGAAGATATTATTGAAGAGATCTTTCATTCTACAGTGGACACAGAGATGTCCAAGGTCTTGGTTTGCTGCAACAATTGGTTGAGAGCTGGTTGTAGTGCTGGTATGGCATCCATATATATACCTTTTTTTATAGATTTTGATATGATGTTTACTCGATATACTTGTGATTGTATATCTACGAAACTTTCAGACCCAAATTGTTGCTTAAGTTTTTGATAGTAGTTAGTACTTTTTTATTTGACACCTACTACAGCCTATAACAGTTCCTGTAGATTATTTGGCTCATGCATTTTCTTCTTCTCTTCTTCTTTTAGATATATAGTTCCTTTTAGAGAGTTGATAAATAGCACTCTGTTTTTTCCGGATCTTAAAATTTTGAGCTTGTTTACCCATGAACTTTCCTGAGTTTTGTTGTTGAATTGTTCGAACTATTAGTAGTCAGGGTGAAGTCAATTTCCATATTCCCCTTTTAAAAAAATTAAATTCATTTATTAGGGCTTCATATACTGAGTAATGTGCTTTTCTATTCTGTTATTCCAAAATTATTGTTTTTCTATTGCACTTTTACTTTACCAGTACAAAGTGTTTCTAATTAGAATTAATTGGTGGCACAGATAGCAAGCATAGAAAACTATATATGATTCAAATGCATCAATGTGTCGAGGTCTTATATAAAACATAATCATAAACAACTAATGTATACTTGTTGCTTTAAAGAATTTCATATAGTTTATATAAGAGCCACATTTCATTATCAACATTCTTGTGCACTTTGTATACATTGCTTTTTCCTGGCACATAACATGAAATAAACTGAGTTCTTGTTAGATAACTTGAAATAAACATAATTTAACACTAATATATGTATATATTTATATATTATTTGTGATTTGAAACAGGTAATTTTGTGGCTGGCATAGAAAACATTATTGAGAGGAGACACCTTGATCAAGCTTTCTCTAAACACTTGAATAAAAGTAACAGTTGCGTATATGATGAGATAAAATGCCAAGAGTTGCTTGCTAAGTTGGTAATCTCATGTGAACTTCCGTTCCATTTTGTGAAGAGTACTTGGTTCATAGAATGGGCAAAAAACCTTCAGCCATTGTACACTCCTGTTGATCTGGCTTCTATTAAGACAAAGTGCCTAGGTTTCTATCAAATAGAGAGACAAAGGTTTAAAAATCTCCATAAGAAAACCTTTGATAATTCAGCCCATCTAGCAAGAGTTTGCTTTAGTGCCCACCTAGCAAAAGTATTCCGCACCAATTATATTTGTGTTACAGCACTCTTCATTGATAATGATTTTAATTTGGTCAGAAGAACAATTGGTATAAAGATCATAAACGATGATCTTTATTGGGAGCCTTCGGCGATAACTGCACAAGTACAGAGATGCATAGACAATTTGGAGCTTCCTAAAAAGGTACTTGCGTTTACAAGTGAAATAATTAAAGGTGAGTCTCCCAAGGAAATTTTAGATGGGTTGACTTGGGGTGCTGGGGCAATGAAGTTGCATTGCATTATCGATGGGTTGTTCAATGAACTATTGAAACTTATACGGTGTGAATTGAAAAAAGTATTTGAATCTATCAGGGAGATGATAAAATTCTTTGCAGAAGATCCTAATACGATGCATACTATTAATCAACTTGCTATTGAACTTAAAATTCTTCAACTTGATGATCAGAGAAGGTGGGACACTACATTGAACATGTTATCTGATGCACTTGCATACAAAGATGTTTTTGATGCACATAAAGGTAATAATGAGAGGTTCCCTTTATGTGAAAATTGGAATGAAGTGGAAAGTGCTGTCGATCTTCTGAAACCAATTTATGAAGCAGTTACCATTCTCTCTTCCTCTCAATATCCCACGTCAAACTTGTTTTTGAAAATTGTTTTTGAAATCTATGATGCGCTATCGCATGTAGTTTTCAATACAAATAATCAATACGATAAAGGAAAATTCTTAGATTTCCTGATGAGAATTTCAGACAGCTATTTGAAAGATTGCAATAATGTATTGCTAGTTGCCTCTCTATTGGATCCACGATTCAAGTTGACCTACTTGGAACGTTGCTATATGGAACACATCTCTGACAGAGATGAAATTGAAAAATATGTTGGGAACCTTTGCATTAAGTTAAAAAAAAAACATGATCGGGGAATGTTAGAACTTAAGAAATACTTGCAAAAAGGCTGTGTGGATGTCAGAGGTGATGATTTTGATGTTTTGAGATGGTGGAAGGATAACAAATCAAAATTTCCAATTCTTTCAAGGATAGCACGTCATATTCTTGCTATCCCTGTTTCTTCACTACCCTCCGAGTTGGCTTTTTCCCCAGGATTTTCTGGGGAAGAAAGTAAATTTATTAGGTTCGGAAAACTTGCGAATATATTGGGTCCAAGGACATTGGAAGCTTTGGTGTGCTCTTCTACTTGGCTGTCAGATGCAAGCAGTAATGGTAAGCAACCTGTTAATTTTGTGTGCTATTATAATTGTGCTTGTATACTGTTAATTTTGTAGTGTTTTACTGAAAATTGTACCAGCACAGCTTCTTTTAACAGAAAGAAAATTTTCCAGCATTTAGCAAGATTTAAAGTCATTCATTTACTTTGAACGTGTATAGCCTAAATTTGTATTTTCCATTTTCTAATAGATGGTTATTGTAGATAACTATTTTCATCTCTATTCAATTAAATATTTGTTCCAACCCATATGCGAAAAAGCTCTGCTTACCTTTTAGATTTAAAAACTTTATTTGTTTTGTCTAGGCCAGCTGCTACATACCAATAATGGACGTTTAAAAAACAATTGGTCTATAATTGGATTCCTATAATGGAAATATGTGTTTTGTAGTGTCCTTGCTTGATCCCGATTATTTGATTATGTAACAACAAAATATTTCTGTTGATGCATAACTATTCATCCAGTTTAGTTGATTATTGTCCATTTTCTTCTGATGAATTAAAATAAGGGAAATTTACGCAAAAGGAGGCAGCAATTGACTTGGTAGAGAAGCACATTCCACCATCATACAAATGCCCACTACGAGCCTGTGACTTCTGGTCCATAGGTTTTCTTAAGCATGGTTTGAGGGGAAGGATGTCAGAAGAAATAATAGCTATAGGTGGTGCCAGATTGACTGCTGAGAAGATGCAGTGTCTCATCAAACCAATTGACAAGGATGGATCTGACAGCTGGATTCCTGATGATGTACGTTTGGGTTATATGTACAATGTGTATCCACCTTGCTCCCTGTTTTCACTTTTCCTTGACATATGTTATGTTCTCGCATTTGAACCAAATTGTGCCCTTAATATTTTGGCATAAATTCAATCATGGATAGTTGTTTAGTTAAATGCCTAATTGGCCTTCATTGCAAATGGGGGCAATAGGCGCTACTAAGCACAATATTTGTAATACTAGATTGTCCACTCTCTCAAGTTTCAATCATCAGATTTGACATTAACTACGATTGGATGCATTTCGCAGGTTATCAACTGCTATATTAGTATCATGAACAGTAAAGGAAGTACATCAGGTAAAATCCTGAAACTTACCACCTTCGATAGTCGGAAATTGCAGTCATGGGGATTGTCAATGGAAAAAAGAGAGGAACTTTGTGAACGCACTTCCTCTAATATCATTGAGAAGGGCAACGATTTCCTTCAAAATGAACTGGTAATTTTCATTACTATATGACCTGTACAGTACAACTTATAATTCTTACTAGTTGGAAGAACTAACAATCATAATTTGTAGGTGTTCTTGCCAATCCATGAACAAAACCATTGGTTTGTTGGGGCTTTAAATTTTTTAAAGAAGGAATTTCAGATATTGAATTCCTTGAACTCATTTGGTGATGAACCTTATAAAGAAAATACTCAAAAGCTGGTATATCTTTTCTCAAATAATATTGGTCGCATATTCTATTATACCATGTAATCTTTATCATATTTGAATTTTTCCATTCAGAGATTAGGAATTCAAAGGTGTATTGATGCTGCACTTGACTCCCATGGTACACTACAAGCATGGCGACCAGATATCAACGTAGTTAATTGGCCAATAATTGTTATTCCGAATTTACCACAACAAGAAGACGGGTATGATAACACCATTTTTCATTTTTCATTTCTTTAGAAATTACTTAACTCGATTGAGTAACTCAACTGGTGTTTCAGCTGTTCTTGTGGTCTATTTGCACTCAAGTACATGCAATTATGGGATGGATCAAAGCTTGCTAATGAATTCACACAGGTGTGCTATTATTCTTTACAATGGTTTATCTTGCAATTTGCATAGAAAATAAATTTATTGTTCAATGTACTTATATATGATGTATTTAACTTGGCAGGATGACATAGACATGTTTAGGAAACAGCTAGTTGGTGAGCTAATATTTTCAGAGCTCAATGAGATGAAGGATATTCAAAATGAAGTTAGGACAAAAAAATTATATATATAACAGAGAATCAGAAGACGAATTAGAATCAGAATAAAATATCAACAATAGGTCATATCATTAGCGCCCCAAACCCTCCTTCGTATGATTTGGTTTTGTTGTACTTATTTCAATTTAAGAAATAAATTATAATTTGGAAAACTTCTATATGTCCTTCTGTGTACAAATGACCCACACAAAAAGTTTGGGGCACAATTGTGTGGAACTGTGAAACTTATTATTGTAAGCTTATGCATGGAATTGTTCTCTTGGCACAAGTTACTACATTGTAATTGCTTACATTTTTCTACAATTTTTTTCCTTACATTTTTCGGCAAAAAGTTTGAGAAAACAATGCAATTGCTTACATCGAGAATGGTGCGGTCTAATTAATCCTTTTCCGAAGATTTCATTTCTTAATTTCTAAAAAGAAAAAAAATCATATGCGCCTAATCATACTTCCTAAGATATAATCTGATCCACAAGTGGATCCGCTAATTGGTCCATTTCTTTTTTATTTCTTAACATTTTATTGACATAATTTGACAAGCCTAGTAATTGATTGTCACAAAATTTATCTTTTCTAATTATCATAAAAATTTCATTATAAAGAAAAAACTTAAAAAGGCATTGGCTGTTATAACATATTTTGCGTAAAAAAATCCCTTGGACCGAATTTGAATCACATTGTGTGTCTCTTTTCATTTTTTTTAAATTAATGAAGGCTTTATTTGAAGTCGTTTATTCATCAAACTAATAAATATACTCTAAATACTATTCTGTACTTTATCTAATTGAAATATTTTTTTTACTTATAAAATGAATTTTTTTAATTATAGTAGTCACTTTTTTAATTTTTAATTTATAGAGGTGGAAGCATTATTAATAAACCAACTCCGCCTCTTACTGCAGTGAAGACATTATTAAAAAAAATTAGCCACAAAATTAGAAAATATTATAAGAAATTTAAAAGATGAAGGTATTATTTCCCTTCATTACAATTTAAATGAAGAAAACAAAAAGAGTTTGCGCAAAAAGGCCCACACAGTTTCCAATTCCTTTCACCAAAATTAATAAATAGAGCAATGCATAAAAGCCCAATACTTTATTTGCAATTAATTATAATTCCATTACTTTAAACCCACCGATTCAAGTCTATACGGCCCGAATTGTGTTAATAGAGATGCATTGTTTGTTATATATTATTCACGAAATTTTTTTAGTTACCACCTCAAAATTTTAAAATTCACACCATAAATATTTCTTTTAAAAAAAAAAATTTAGGTGCGCAGACTGGGTTCGCACACGTGGCAAATTATCAATTTTACATTAAACAGTGATAATGTGCGAATTATGAAACTTTGAGGTGGTAACTAAAAAAATTTCAGTATATTCTGGATTTTGTTAAAATGTGATTGGAGACCAAATTTTTCATTTTTTTTTCATTTTTTTACTATTTATTAAGATGGTTTGAAAATCGCTGTTTTCAATGGTGCTGAAAAAAACTTCAAAACAACGATTTTCAAACCATCTTAATAAATAGTAAAAAAATTCCATAAAATGTAAAATTTGGTCTCCAAGCACATTTTAATATATATTGAATATCTAACAGTTTGGATCGACTGTTTGAACTTTGAAAATCAAAAAATCACTTGGTAGCACTGGAGTGCTAGGAACAAACGTTTTGATATTAGCCACTCTCTCTCTCTCTCTCTCTCTATATCTCCATTCCATTATTAAGCACGTTGGGTGTCCGATCCGCCAACAGCTACGATTGAAAGATTAATTTTTGGATTTAATCTCAGCTCTCCAATCACATAATCTATCTTCTTTTGATTAAATGCATATGTTTTATGTGTAGAAGTTTAAATTTAGCTACAAATATACTCGCCACACATACCGCCACACGATGCGTTACAATTAAAATTAAACAGACTCTAAAATTTAGCGATATAATTTTCATTTCCTTATTTTTATTTGTTTCCTCATTTCTCCTTCTCCAATTGAAATTTTCTATACGGCGGATCACAATGCAAATCAATTTTTGTTCACTTCCTTATTTATCTACTTCCTTATTTCTATACATATTACTGTGATAAATCTAGAATATATTTCTTATGTCATTTTGTATGAGAATTTATTTTTGTTATCTTATCGTATATTCCGTTGCAACGCACAGGCACGATACTAGTATATATATATAGAGAGAGAGAGAGAGGGAGAGAGAGATGGGCTAACTTGCTTTGGGAATTAAAGATGGTGTTTTACTTCCCGCTCAAATCTTTATTTTTGAAGTTCAAATAGTCGATTTGAACCTTCCAGCATGTTCTTCATATTAAAATGTGCTTGGAGACCAAATTTTATATTTTCTGGAAATTTTTTACTATTTTTTCAGAATTTTTGAAAATCATTGCTTTGCTGAATTTTTTATTATTTTTATTTAATGAAAAGTTGTAGTTTTCAAAAATTCTGAAAAAATAGTAAAAAATTTCCAAAATGTTAGTAGCCATTATACACTGAATGGTGAGTGAGAAAAAAAGAAAATTAAGGATTGGGGATTGAAGATGTCCAATGCGTTTGAAATGAAGAAAAAGTGGAGGAAGGGAGATATAAGGAAGTGGGACCCTGGACGCAGTTCCTACATCACTTGGCCGTGCTCCAAGCGCACCCAAGTGAAGGAAAACGGCGCTCTATCTCTCTCATTTAACCTGACTCGTGCACCTTCACCACTCTCTCTCTCTGACTCAAGGACCCCGATAGCCAATGAGTTACAGTCTTCTCCGTCAGTTTCCTCTCTGCCTTCGATATGGTGACTTTCTCTGAAACAAGTTCTCAACCTTCAATCTCCTCAAACAAATATTTAATAAACTATTACTGTAGCTGAGCCTAAATTTCTCCCTAAATCTCCTCAAACAAATTCAATTCCAGTAATCTCATCACTGGTCAATGTGTCAGTCTTGTCCCAATAAATGCAAAATAAAACAGACTGTATTATAAGGTTTAACAAACCATGCATTCTCCACAAATTATATTTCCATGTCCGAAAGATTAAATTTGTTATTTCAATTTTTGTGACTAAACGGCTTCAAAATTGTAATCATGATTCATAAATAAGTGTTCCATTACAAACTAGTACTGTGATATGTGCTTTCTCCAATGGACTAGTTTTTTGGTGTTTGTGGAGAGAAAGCCAGACCAAAGCACATGGACTAGTTTTTGGGGTTAATTTGTGGAAAGAGAGCCAGACCAAAGCACATGGCGGGGCAGACCTAAATATGCATGAATTGACATCTCAACATCAAAAGCCTAATATTTGGTTATTTCTTTCTCAGTCCAGGGGAAAAAGGCGACAAGGAAGTCACTATGTTCACATTTATAAGACCATATTAGCCCTTCTCCCAAATTTTATTGGTTAGGGATAATTTCTTATGTACACCTCTGTGGTTTTTTATTTATCTTATTTACCTCTCAACTCTTACAAGTTTTTCTTATTTACCCTCATGTAATTAGTCTCATACTAATTATAATTAAATTATTAAATATTTTGATTTAGGAATTATAATTATAATTAATAAATTTACGAAATTATCAACTTAGGAATTCTAATTCTAATTCTCAACTTAGGAATTATAATTCTAAGACTAGCCTTTTAAATAAGAATACAACAAAATTTACATAACTCGAATTAATGAAATTACGAAAGGAAAAGTTTGAAAGAGGAGGTAGCACAGTTGGCTATGAAACATTCTTAAGACTGTTGGTTGTCCAAAGATCGAGAGTTCAATTTCCTCTCACGACTTCGCAGTCTCTGCAAAGATTAAAAAAAAAATGTAAGTATTATAAATTAATTAAAATCAATGTACTAAAAAGCATAAATAAATTTTATTCGAATTACTTTTTTTTTTTAACAAACAGTCAAATGTAGAATGTACCAAGTCAAATGTTGTATATGGAGTGAGGGAATTTACTCCGGAGTAAATAAATCCACCCATACAACTATTACTTTTTGTCGTTTTTCCTTCTCCATCCATTGCTGTGACAATAACACAACACAGCTCTCTCCCCCCCGCTCTCTCTCTATCTTTGCTTGCCAAGTCCAGTCAAGTCTACTCTCTCCGACCACCATTACATTTAGAGGTACATTACAAGATCCAGTCTTCTTCTTTGCTTCACAACTTTTTCTCTAATTCTTCAAATCGATGTTTAATTTGGTTAATTTACTGGCTTTCTCATTTTAACAGAGGGTTTAGAGAAGACCTCGACTGTGTCTGTGTGGAGCATCTAATTCTTTCAGGACCTCCATCTCAATAGCATCTACTTACTTACAAAGCGGTTTAATTAAAAGGTACATCAATAGCTTCTAAAAATATTCAAGATTTTAATATATTACCAAAAGGTGCTTAACAGTTAGTAGAGCAAGGATTTGTTCTTGACAATTGAGGGCAATGAACTAATTACTGAGTAGATCCGAGCCTGATTTATGAACTAACGAAACAAGCAATTAGCCCACCAAGGATCCATGCCTAATTTCACTCATTAACTGTAAACTTAGTTCCCATTAACTTATGAACACATTTGTATATGTTTTAGAGTTATTTTTTAGTTATTATAGTACCGGCCAGTCTCAATTTAGATCTGTTACAGTTTTACCATAATTCTGGTACATTTTTACTTCATTCATGGTACAGCTTTAACTGAATTATGGTACAGATTACTCTTCACTCACAGGGACAATTAGCAGTTTAGTCCTTTATATTTTATAATTTTTATAAGTATTTATATTTGTTAGCCCCCCTTATAAAATGGAATTACACTTTGATAACTTATTTTAGTTCCGACCCTAGAGAAATAGTCCACCTACCCAAGGCAAAAGTGCTTGTTCAGGTATCACTTGGGAAAAAACAATAACTAAGAGGCCTCTCTTTTTTCTTTTCTTTTTTTTGAGGATAAGCCGTAGGCGTGGTCTATCAAAGAAAAGGGTATTACAGAGTTACAGGAAAAAATTGTAATTGATGTGTATTTCAATGTGATATGAACTGTAGTAAAGAAACTTAGATCTAGTGATCAAGAAATATATGGTGCTTTCCAATGTTCTCTACATACAAAATGACAAATTATTGTCCAGATGACAATAAACTTTAACAGTGTAATTTTCCATATTAAGTAATAAATCAAATATGATTCGGTCACTCTAAGTAGCTAGTATTTTGATTCTGTGATATGAATTGTACTAAAGAAACTTAGATGCAGTGATCAAGAAAAAAATGGTGTTTTCAAATGTTCTCTACATACAAATTACTGTCTAGATGATAATAACAGTGTATTTCACCATATTAATTAGTAAATCAAATATGATTTTGTCACTCTAAGTAGCTAGTATTTTGATTCACATCATTTATGAAACAGGTTGCAATTCCATTATCATTTCAAACATCGTGCAAAATAAGATTTCTGATAGTATGTTGAATAAAGGGAAAGAAAAGGCCCAACAGAGACCATCAAAGAAAAGGTCTAAAATCTGGAATAGTTTTACTGAGGAACAACAGCTTGATGTTCCTATCGTTACTCACGATAGCCAAACCCGCTTAGTAAAAAGGCAAAATGTAACAATTGTGGAGAACTCCTAGGTGGCGATAGCAAGAATGGAACATCTCATCTTTGGCGACATCTCAATAGTGTTGATTGTACTGAGCCCCCAAACAAGGATGCAAGAACTACTCCACCACCTTGCTCTTCTGAAAACAGAGAGAACCAATTGGGATATCTCCAGCAAACAAACACAGAACCTTCTGGATCCCAAAAGAATAATTTAGGAGAAAACCATTTGAGATATGTCCAACAAATAAATAGAGAACCTTCCGGAAACAGAGAGAACCAATTGAGATGTCTCCAGCAAACAAACACAACACCTTTTGGATGGAAAGATGTTACCATTTGTCACTAGATTAAAGTTTGGTTCAGCTACTTGTTTAATTTCTTAACTATCTAATAATTCAAAATATATAACTATAAAATGATTGAATGGATGAACCAAGCAACACGGAGCTTCGGATCTAATATACAATTAATTAATTCTTATGCATTGTCAATAAACACAAAATTCTAAGTTTTAAAATATTCTGATTCCATAGTATATAACTATATATGCTTCTCTTTCTTTTCGAATTCAAATCATCAAATAAAAAAAAATGTGCAGCATTTATATTTTATTATTTCTCAATAAACATATGCGAAGACATGTAAACACATCCATCAATTGTGAAATGGATTGGTTTCAACATTTTGGAAGTCATACTGTTATGTTTTGAAATTAACATCATAAAACAATTGGTAAGCTTAAAAATAGTACCCTAGTTCTACTTTTCATGAATAACCGGTTGAAGTGTCTCAATTTACAATTTTATTTGTGTATACAGCGAAAGTGAATTTTTTTTTTTTTTTAAATATTGATAAAAGAAAACAACTTTCGTTAGGGGTGGAGATAAACTTCTCGTAACTCATGTGAGATCGATTCAAAATTAAAATTTCATTTGGATTGTTGGAGGCCTTTAACTTTGTTATTATGCGTCAGTCATTTCTGTATCCTGTAATTTTGTTATTAGAAAGAAAGTGAGAGCCTCAGCCTCCGACTATTCTCACCAGCAAACATCCTTTATTCTCGCCAGGTTTGTTTTAACAAAGTATGTGAAATCTTCGCTCACAGGGACAGAGATGCTTCTCGTTTTTTCTTGTTGAAGTTTCACTTGGGAAGAAACAACAACTAATTAAAAGCAAAGCGAAAGCCTCAGCCTCCTATTCGGTTTTCAAAAGAAAAGAGAGAGAGGAAGGGGGAAGCCGTTGCCAAGCTTTTAGAGAGATAGAGCGATGCGCAAGATCCATGCGGTGCTTTTACAGTTATAAGGTCAGCTCACTCTAATTTTGGTTGTCAAAATTAAGTATCTATCTCATATCTGACCAGGTTTGTTTTAACAAAGTATGTGAAATCTTGGCTTACAGGTTTGTTAAGAACAACCAAGAAGATCTCTCTCCGCAATCAACTAGATCCATGCCCTTTTGCATCTCTTAGATCTGAGGATCAGATAACATTCACAGTACAAATCCAAAGTGGTATGTCTAGTAATCTTTTTTCTTTTTGCTTGTTTATTCTGATAATTTGATTCTGAGATATGAATTGTAGTAAAGAAACTTAGATCTAGTGATCAAGAAAGTGTATTTTGCCATTTAATTAGTAAATCAAATATGATTCGGTCACTCTAAGTAGCTAGTATTTTGATTCACATCACTTATGAAACAGGTTGCAATTCCATTATCATTTCAAACATCGTGCAAAATAAGATTTCTGATAGTATGTTGAACAAAGGAAAAGAAAAGGTTCAAGAGAGACCGTCAAAGAAAAGGTCTAAAGTCTGGAATAGTTTTACTGAGGAACAACAGCCTGATGGTAGTAAAAAGGCAAAATGTAACAATTGTGGAGAACTCCTAGGTGGCGATAGCAAGAATGGAACATCTCATCTTTGGCGACATCTCAAAAGTGTTGATTGTACTGAGCCCCCAAACAAGGATGCAAGAACTACTCTACTATCTTACTCTTCTGGAAACAGAGAGAACCATTTGGGATATGAACAACAAAGAAACACAGAACCATCTGGATGCCAAGATAATAATTTTGGAGAGAACCATTTGGAATATGTCCAACAAATAAACATAGAACCTTCTCGAAACAGAGAGAACCAATTGGGATATCTCCAGCAAACAAACACAAAACTTTCTGAATGCCAAGAGAATAATTTTGGAGAGAACCATTTGGGATATGTTCAACAAATAAACATAGAACCTTCAGGAAACAGAGAGAAGCAATTGGGATATGTCCAACAAACAAACACAGAAACTTCTAGATGCCAAGATAATAATTTGGGAGAGAACCAATTGGGATATGTCCAACAAATAAACATAGAACCTTATGAAAACAGAGAAAACCAATTGGGATATGTCCAACAAACAAACACAGAAACTTCTGGATGCCAAGATAATAATTTGGGGGAGAACTATTTGGGATTTCTCCATCAAATAAACATAGAACCTTCTGGAAACAGAGATAACCAATTGGGATGCCAAGAGAATAATTTTGGAGAGAACCATTTAGGATATGTCAAACAAATAAACACAGAACCTTCTGGAAACAGAGAGAACCAATTAGAATGCCAAGAGAATAATTTTGGAGAGAACCATTTAGGATATGTCAAACAAATAAACATAGAACCTTCTGGAAACAGAGAGAACCAATTGGGATGCAAAGAGAATAATTTGGGAGAGAACCATTTGAGATATGTCGAACAAATAAACACAGAACCTTCTAGAAACAGAGAAAACCAATTGGAATACGATTCCCAAAAAAACCGAGAGCTTTTTGTGAGAATGGTAATCGATAACAAAAGCATGTTGGAACATGTGGAGAATCCTTTTCTGGAAGAGTTTGCAAGATTCCTTCAGCCATCGTATAGCCATGTAACTCGGAGGGATGTTGAGGAAGACTGCCTCACCTTTTATAAAAATGAGAAAGCCCAGTTGAAAGAGAAAATCACCAAGCTAACTTCTAAAGTCAGCCTTAGTGTGGCGTCGTCGTGCTATGATCCAAAAGCCCAACGTCTTTTGTCATGTTTTGCAGCACATTTTATTGATAATGATTTCAAATTGTGCATAAGAATAATTGCGTTTGTGGAGGACCATGTTTCATGGTTAATGGAAGAAATTGATTCTGAGAGAATCCTAAATGATTGGGGACTTTGTAATAAAGTTTTTGCATTGTCAAAAACACAATATTACTGTAGAGGTACAGAGAAGTTCAGTCCAACATTGTATGTGAAGTGCATTCTGGACAGTTTTCGTTCAATAGCTAATGGTATCTACAATGAAATTAAAGCAGACACAGATTATATTAGAGGAATGATGAATGACCTGAATGAATCTCTAGAAAAAATGTGCTATTTCAACGAAATTGCAGCGCAACATAATCTTGCTCGTAAATTTGAATTTGTGCTTACTAACGAAGGAGTACTGGGTTTTGATCTCAATATTTTAAATGAAGCTTGTACCTATAAAAATGTTCTTTGCTCATTTGTTGACATGAATATTGGATGGAGCAAAGTGGAGGAAGTTGTTCCCCTTCTAAATAAAATAAATGATGTGGTTGTGATGCTCTCTTCCCTTGAATTTCCCACATCAAATTTACTTCTAAAATATGTTTTTGAAATCAGTGATGTTCTATCAGAGGCTTCTCCTGTTTTATCTGGTGATACCAAAGATGCTATTGATAGGTCGCTAGCAGAATTGGATGAGTATTTGGCTAGTTGTAATTATATACTGCTGATTGCTTCATTGTTGGATCCTCGGTTCAAATTAAGATTCCATAAACGCTGCATTGGGAAGTTCATTGCCAAAGAAGAAGATTTTGATAAATTATTCTGCAGTTTGTACAATAAATATCAAAGTGAGAGCACAGAGATATACATATTTGACCGTTTATCTCAAATACCAGAGCTGAAAAAGTATTTGAAAGGTCGGGTGGAAGAGGGCGATGTGAATTTTGATGTGTTGGGTTGGTGGAAGGATAATGAATTAGTATACCCGTTTCTTTCTAGGATGGCACGTGATATTCTTGCTATTCCCACTTCTTCCTCGTTTACTTCAGAAACAGAATATGTGGAAGATATTATTGATGAAATCTTTCATTCTACAGTGGACAAAGAGATGTCCAAGGTCTTGGTTTGCTGCAACAATTGGTTGAGAGCTGGTCGTAGTGCTGGTATGGCATCCATATATATACCTTTTTTTATAGATGTTGATATGATGTTTACTCAATTTACTTGTAATTATATATCTGTGAAACTTTCAGACCCAAATTGTAGCTTAAGTTTTTTATAGTAGTGAGTACTTGTTTATTTGACCCCGGCTATAGCCTATAATAGTTCCTGTAGATTATTTGGCTCATGCATTTTCTTCTTCTCTTCTTCTTTTAGATATATAGTTCCTTTTAGAGAGTTGATAAATAGCACTCTGTTTTTCCCGGATCTTAAAATGTGGAGCTTGTTTACCCATGACACTTTCTTGAGTTTTGTTGTTGAATTGTTGGAAGTATTAGTAGTGAGGTCGAAGTCAATTTCCATATTCTGCTGTTAAAAAAGTTAAATTCATTTATTAGGGCTTCATATACTGAGTAATCTGCTTTTCAGTTCTGCTATACCAAAATTATTGTTTTCTATTGCAGTTTTACTTTGCCAGTACAAAGAGTTTCTAATTAGAATTAATTGGTGGCACAGATAGCAAGCAAAGAAAACTATATATGATTAAAATGCATCAATGTGTCGAGGTATTATAAAAAATATAATCATAAACAACTAATATATACTGGTTGCCTTAAAGAATTTCATATAGTTTAAATACGAGCCACATTTCATTATACATATTCTTGTGCACTTTGTATACATAGTTTTTACCTGGCACATAACATGAAATAAACCGAGTTCTTTTTAGATAACTTGAAATAAACAAAATTTAACACTAATATATATATTTATATATAGTTTGTGATTTGAAGCAGGTAATTATGTGGCTGGCAAAGAAAACATTATTGAGAGGAGACACCTTGATCAAGCTTTCTCTGAACACTCAAATAGAAGTAACAGTTGTGTATATAATCAGATAGAATGCCAAGAGAGGCTTGCTAAGCTGGTAATCTCATGTGAACTTCCATTCCATTTTGTGAAGAGTACTTGGTTCATAGAATGGGCAAAAAACCTTCAGCCATTGTACACTCCTGTTGATCTGGCTTCCATTAGGACAAAGTGCCTAGGTTTCTATCAAATAGAGAGACAAAGGTTTAAAAATCTCCATAAGAAAACCTTTGATAATTCAGCCCATCTAGCAAGAGTTTGCTTTAGTGCCCACCAAGCAGAAGTATTCCACACCGATTATATTTGTGTTACAGCACACTTCATTGATAATGATTTTATTTTGGTCAGAAGAACAATAGGTATAAAAATCATTGATAATGATTGGAAGCCTTCCGCGATAACTGCACAAGTACAGAGATGCATAGACAATTGGGAGCTTCCTAAAAAGGTACTTGCATTTACAACTCAATTGAGAGGCAATGCTCCCAAGGAAATTTTAGATGGGTTGACTTGGGGTGCTGGGGCAATCAAGTTGCATTGCATTATCGATGGGTTGTTCAGTGAACTATTGAACATTATATGGGATGAATTGCACAAAGTATTTATATCTATCAGGATGATGATAAAATTCTTTGCAAAAGATCCTAAGGCCATGCATACTATTAATCAACTTGCCATTGATCTTAAAATTCTTCAACTTGATGATAAGAGAAGGTGGGACTCTACATTGAACATGTTATCTGATGCACTTGCATACAAAGATGTTTTTTATGCATATAAAGGTTATGATGAGAGTTTCCCTTTATGTGAAAATTGGAATGAAGTGGAAAGTGCTGTCAAAATTCTGAAACCAATTTATGAAGCAGTTACCATTCTCTCTTCCTCTCAATATCCCACGTCAAACTTGTTTTTGAAAATTGTTTTTGAAATCTATGATGCAATATCGCATATAGTTTTCAATACAAATAATCAATACGATAGAGGAGAATTCTTAGATTTCTTGATGAGAATTTCAAACAGTTATTTGAAAGATTGCAATAATGTATTGCTAGTTGCCTCTCTATTGGATCCACGATTCAAGTTGACCTACTTGGAACGTTGCTATATGGAACACATCTCTGACAGAGATGAAATTGAAAAATTTATTGGGAACCTTTTCATTAAGTTAAAAAAAAAACATGATCGGGGAATGTTAGAACTTAAGAGATACTTGCAAGAAGGTCGTGTGGATGTCAGAGGTGATGATTTTGATGTTTTGAGATGGTGGAAGGATAACAAATCAAATTTTCCAATTCTTTCAAGGATAGCACGTCATATTCTTGCTATCCCTGTTTCTTCACTACCCTCCGAGTTGGCTTTTTCGCAAGGATTTTTTTGGGAAAAATGTAATTTTGTTAGTTTCGGAAAACTTGCCAAAAAATTGGATCCAAGGACATTGGAAGCTTTGGTGTGCTCTTCTACTTGGCTGCCAGATTCAAGCAGTAACGGTAAGCAACCTGTTAATTTTGTGTGCTCTTATAACTGTGCTTGTATACTGTTAATTTTGTAGTGTTTTACTGAAAATTGTACCAGCACAGCTTCTTTCAACAGAAGGAAAATTTTCCAGCATTTAGCAAGATTTAAAATAATTCATTTACTTTGAACATGTATAGCCTGAATTTGTATTTTCCGTTTTCTAATAGATGGTATTGACGATAACTATTTTCATCTCTTTTCAATTAAATATTTGTTCCAACCCATATGCGAAAAAGCTCTGCTTACCTTTTAGATTTAAAAACTTTATTTGTTTTGTCTAGGCCAGCTGCTACATACCAATAATGGACGTTTGAAAAAAAAAATTGGTCTATAATTGGATTCCTATAATGGAAATATGAGTCGTGTAGTGTCCTTGCTTGATCCCGATTATTTGATTATGTAACAACACAATCTTTTTGTTGATGCATAACTATTCATCCAGTTTAGTTGATTATTGTCCATTTTCTTCTGATGAATTAAAATAAGGGAAATTTACGCAAAAGGAGGCAGCAATTGACTTGGTAGAGAAGCACATTCCACCATCATACAAATGCCCATTACGAGTCTGTGACTTCTGGTCCATAAGTTTTCTTAAGCATGGTTTGAGTGGAAGGATGTCAGAAGAAATAGTAGCTATAGGTGGTGCCAGATTGACTGTTGAGAAGATGCAGTGTCTCATCAAACATATTGACGTGGATGGACCTGACAGCTGGATTCCTGATGATGTATGTTTGGGTTATGTACAATGTGTATCCACCCTGCTCCATGTTTTCTATTTTCCTTGATTTATGTTATGTTCTCGCATTTGAACCAAATTGTGCCCTTAATATATGGGCATAAATTCAATCATGGATAGTTGTTTAGTTAAATGCCTAATTGGCCTTCATTGCAAATGGAAGCAATAGGAGCTACTAAGCACAATATTTGCAATATTAGATTGTCCACTCTCTCAAGTTTCAATCATCAGATTTGACTTTAACTACGATTGGATGCATTTCGCAGGTTATCAACTGCTATATTAGTATCATGAACAGTAAAGGAAGTACATCAGGTAAAATCCTGAAACTTACCACCTTCGATAGTCGGAAATTGCAGTCATGGGGATTGTCAATGGAAAAAAGAGAGGAACTTTGTGAACGCACTTCCTCTAACATCATTGAGAAGGGCTACGATTTCCTTCAAAATGAACTGGTAATTTTCATTACTGTATGAGCTACACATTACAATTAATTAACTTTCAATTCTTACTTGTCAGAACTCGCATTCATAATTTGTAGGTGTTCTTGCCAATCTATGAACAAAACCATTGGTTTATTGGGGTTTTCAATGCTTCAAAGAAAGAATTCCAGATATTGAATTCCTTGAACTCAGAGGGCGCTACTTATAAAGAAACAACTCATCAGCTGGTATATCTTTTCTCAAATAAGTATTGCTCGCATATTCTATCATACCATGTAATGGTTATCATATTTGCATTTTTTTTCAAGCAGAGATTAGGAATTCAAGTGTGTATTAATGCTGCACTTGAATACCAAGGCGATCCACTAGATGAATGGCTCCAAGAGAACGTAGTTACTTGGCCTATATCTGTTATTTCAAAATTGCCACAACAAAAAGACCGGTATGATGACACCATTTTTCATTTTAGATTTCTTTAGAAATTACTTAACTCGATTGAGTAACTCAATTGGTGTTTCAGTTGTTCTTGTGGTCTATTTGCACTCAAGTACATGCAATTATGGGATGGATCAAAGCTTGCTAATGAATTCAGACAGGTGTGCTATTATTCTTTATAATGGTTTATCTTGCAATTTGCATAGAAAAATTAATTATATTGTTCAATGTACTTATATATGATGTATTCAACTGGGCAGGATGACATTGACTTGTTTAGGAAACAGCTTGTTGGTGAGCTAATCTTTTCAGAGCTCAATGAGATGAAGAATATTCAAAATGAAATTAAGAAAAAAAAAAAATTTACAGAAGAATCAGAAGAAGAATAAAATATCAACAAGAGGTCATATCATTAGCGCCCCAAACCCTCCTTCAAATGATTTGGTTTTGTTGTACTTATTTCAATTTAAGAAATAAATTATAATTTGGAAAACTTCTATATGTCCTTCTGTGTACAAATGGCCCACACAAAAAGTTTGGGGCACAATTGTGTGGAACTGTGAAACTTATTATTGTAAGCTTATGCATGGAATTCTTCTCTTGGCACAAGTTACTACATTGTAATTGCTTACATTTTTCTACAATTTTTTTCCTTACATTTTTCGGCAAAAAGTTTGAGAAAACAATGCAATTGCTTACATCGAGAATGGTGCGGTCTAATTAATCCTTTTCCGAAGATTTCATTTCTTAATTTCTAAAAACAAAAAAATCATATGCGCCTAATCATACTTCCTAAGATATAATCTGATCCACAAGTGGGTCCGCTAATTGGTCCATTTCTTTTTTATTTCTTAACATTTTATTGACATAATTTGACAAAGCGTAGTAATTGATTGTCAAAAATTCCATCTTTTCTAATTATCTTAGAGGGGCTTTATAAAGTGAAAGCTTAAAAAGGCATTGACTGGTATAACATATTTTGCATACAAAAATCCCTTGGACCGAATTTTTTTATTTGAAGTCCATTATTCATCAAACAAATAAATAAATTACTATTTTTTTATAACTTGCTCTGAATTTCTTTTGCGCTAAATGAAATAACATGTTTTACTTGTAAAATGAAAATATTTTGAATTATGTTGGTAACTTTTTTTTAATTTTTAATTTATAGAGGTGAAACATTATTAATAAACTAATTCCGCCTCTTACTGCGGTGAAGGCATTATTAATAAAAAATTAGCCGCATTATTAGAAAATTTTATAAGAAATTTAACAGCACACATTAAAATTATATAAGAAATTTAAAAGATGCTGTTATTCCCAATCATTACAATTTACAATGAAGAAAACAAAAATAGTTTGTGCAAAAAAGGCCCATACAATTACCAAAAAGGCCTATACAATTCTATCAGTTCACCAAAATTAATGAATAGAGCAACCCAGAAAAGCCCAAATTTCTCCCTAAATTTTTATTTTTATTTCCGCTGCTATTGAGTAATAGCTAAGCCTAAATTTCTCCCTAAATCTCCTCAAATAAAATCAATTCCAGTCTCAGTTTGAATTCCGATCAGATAATTTAAGAAAACAACAAATTCTATTTCTAGTTTTAAAGAAAAAGCTAGATTTCGATCACACCCATAAATGCAAAATAGAACGAACTGTATTTTGATACTTCAGGAATAAGAGAGAAAATAAGGTTTAACACCACCATTTTGCAGAAGTTATTTTTTTTGCTGAAATCTTTTCCACTTGCTCTTAAATCTTTTCTACTAGCTACTAGATCTTAAATCCTTCTCTCTCCCTAGCTACTTCATTGCATATACTCTCTACCAACCATATTAAATCTTTTGAACTGTACCATTTACGATTCTCTAATAATTTCTCTGAAACATTTCTTTAAAACTCAATGAAGTTTTCGTGTACTTCTGACGTTTACACGCGCGGTGCCATTTAGATATATGATTGTGTAAGCGTCAGAAGTAGAGAAATAACCCATTTGTTCTCCAAAACTGATTAATTAGGAAACTGACATTTTTCCTAAACATGCTACTAGTTTTTATTTTTCTAATGAAGGGTAAAATGGGTACTTCATAAATTTAAAATGAATTTTAATAGAAAAAACATAAAACTGGTAAATTTGTGAGTTTTTGAAGTTCAGAAGGTTTTAAATATAATATTATGAATTTTAGAGGGGAAAATACGTAATTTCTATGTTTTGGGGGGTATACATGAAATTCTAAGACAAATATAAAATTGTTGTTTCTTCCACGTCATCCTGTATCAGAAGCCAGAGATTCATTTGTTGATTATTATAAACTAAAAATAAACATTATTTTTATTTTCCTCAAAAAAAATAATAAACAAAAGAAAAAGAAAGGCAATAAGTGAAAACTAAAAAAATATAATAAGAATAAAGGAAAATGGAAGTAGACATTATCCACTGAATGGTGAGTGAGAAAAAAAAAAGAAATTAAGAAGGGGAATTGGAGATCTCCAATGCGTTTGAAATGAAGAAAAAGGGAAGAAGGGAGATATAAGGAAGTGTACTATACAAAGGAAATGAATATGCTTAATTGTGGGACCCAGGACCCAGGATGCAGTCCCTCACTTTTATTGTTTATTTCGAATATATACGGTTGGTTCACCAAAAGCCTTTACGAGGAAATATCGCGGCTCATTAGCACCGGATTCAGACAAGAAAAACACGGCAGAGGAATTCAGCAAAAAATTCATCTCTTCGCCGTGCACGCAGTTCACACAAACCAAAGATTTGGTTCGCGTACTCCGAGCGCAACCTTTAATTTAGTTTGAAATATGGTGAATTGATCAGCATAGGAAATTGGGTTTAAGAAAACATATAAATTGGTTTGAACACCACAAATTAAGGCCCTTGCGAAACCCTAGT
The DNA here is from genome assembly GCA_025461125.1 of Carex kokanica. Lineage (NCBI taxonomy): Eukaryota > Viridiplantae > Streptophyta > Magnoliopsida > Poales > Cyperaceae > Carex > Carex kokanica. Next base: position 362,805 of record JAJGRX010000950.1, read on the forward strand.
TCTCTAGGCTATATAAAACTTGTTTTAGAATGGTTAGCCTCCATTGTTTTCGTGTCTCATTCATCTTTATCTTTATTTTCAAAATTCAAACATATAATTTGAACCGCTCAACCTGATCTCTATATTAAAATATGTGCTTAAAAAACAAGTTTTTATATTTTTTTAAATTTATTTACTATTTGTTTAATATCTACAAAATCACTAATTTTGTTATGGTCCAATATCTAAAAAGTATAGTAATTTTTTTTTTCAAAAACTATAAAATTTGGTCTCCAAATACATTTAAATATGGAAATCATGTTGAGCATTTTCGATCGCCTGGTTAAACTGAAAATAAATATGTTGTTATTCTAAAGGAATAACAGGAATCTGTTATTCTGGTCTCAACCGTTCGAATTTTTTCATATCTGAATCTCAAGAAAGAATGTTTTTTCATGCGCGAATCTCAATGGATCAATGGTTGACGAATAAATATAATCTTATCCTTATCCGTATATGATAACTAACGAAAAATTATAATCTTATCCTTATCTTTTCGAATACTAAAATTTTTATTTTACTTTTTTACAATAGCATTTTACACGTGTTGAAGCAATACGAGATACTTAACTAAGAAATAATGGTATCAAAATTTTATTTATAAATGCATAATTTTATTACTATTACTTTAAGTACATAACTACATATTTCTTTCGTCTACATGTGCAGATAATTGTTGTCTTATCGCGAATTTAGTAAAAAAAAAATTTGTCACACATATAAAATGTACAATCACATTTTCTTTCCTCCTACCTGCACTTTTTATTTCATTTCACACTTTTTATTTCATTTCAAATGAGAAAATTCAATCGTTTGTGAGTTTAAACAAACATTGTACGTAGTTTAAAATATCTCATATGATATATAAATATTAGATATTAGAGTAAATCAATTATCCATAAGAAATATTATAAAATAACACATCACAGTCAAATAAGAGCTTCTGATACATATTTTTTATCAGTTTGTTCCATATACTACTCAATTAAAGTTAATTTGAATATATACCCTGTTCAACTATTTGTCTGTTCTGGCAATATTTCTAATTGTTGTCGTGGCGATAAAGGTAATTCTAATTAATCTATTGTTTTACTTTAGTTTAGGTTTAGTTTATTTATTATATGACAAATAAAGTTATATCTTAATTTTCATCACTGACCTATTCTTTTTGTCTTTATAAAATCTTTTTTTGAATTTATACAATTTCGACAAGACAAATTCTCGCCCCACAACAACAAGTTCAATAACAACTATCAATTTGAGCCAATTTTATCTACTTCCAACACGTTGTTAATTTTTTATTTTTCTCTTCTCAATAAAATATTCCATATTTTTTTGGTAGAGAAAATGATAAAAAAAGAAATATTTTAGCTTTAATGAAAATATGAAATTTCAGATTGAATATCAGATCTTCAATCAAATAGTCTTGTCTTCTTTTGATTTTGTGCATCTTATTGATATTTTTTTACGTGTAGAAGTCTAAATTTATTTAAGTACATACCCGCCACACATACTCGCCACACGTACTTGACATTTTTTTTGAAAATTTTCCTAAATAAAAACCACAAAATGACATATTATAAAATTTGTATCAAATTATTAACTCATTTCCACACGTGCATTCTGCTAAAAACATTAGAATTGAAAGAGTAGAGCTAAATGATCCCAATAAAAGAATTGATAATAAGGTATAGTATATGGTGATTTCTTTATATCGATTCAGATTTGAAATCAATTGTCAATATTAATTACATGTATGTGCTTGATCTAATTACAAAAATATTGGTTTATTCCTTATCAAAGAATATATAGTATTTGATCTAACATTTAATTTGAATGGGGTTTGCATTTGAATTTAGAATCAATCTATTTTAATGGATATTGTTGAATATTTTTTTTTCACTGAGCTATTTTTTTTATGAAAATATGTTATTTTGTATGAGTTTTTTTTTTCTTTTATAATATGTTTCCGTTGCAACGCATGAACATTATACTAGTTTGTAAATATAGGGATAATGATGTTATAGATTTAATATTTTTTAATGTTATAAAAAAATCGAGATAATAATGAAACCTAATATTTCAACTTATCAAGGTTTTAAAATAAGAGGTCTTGTATTTGTATTCTTTATAATTATCGATTTCTTATTTGATTTGTTGAAAACAATTTATCTGATTGATTTTGTTTGTTGATAAAGTGGAAATTGAGCATTTAATGTTACAACCAATGCATGATTCACAACCAGGAAAAAAAAAACCAAATATGTTACAAAAATGAAGTAAACCACAACAAACCAATCCAATTCAAATCCATGGAAAATTTAAGAGTACAATTACAATTATTATTTTTTAAAATACAGACAATAAAGAAAAATTGAAATTACAACCATCGCAAGAATGAAAAGTAGAACAATACACCAACAACAAACTCCAAATGGGAACTTGTAATGAATGAGAGTGGAGATCAAACCGTTCGTCTCTACGCAGAGAGGGGATTTGTAAGATTATGTGATATCCTCTTACTTCCATTCTTTATAGTAGTCTCATTTCACTCATCTTCAGAGTCCCACGTAATTCTGCTTAACATAATCCACGTAATTATAATTAATAGTAGATCAATTACAACCAAAAGAAATAGGAAATTGCCCAACAGCCATGCCAAGTATATGAATAGCAAATCAAGACGAGGAAACTGTAAAGAAATTTTACAACCAAAGAAGCATGAGATCTCACCTTATTGTACGCTGGATATGCTGAATTTTGTATAGATCTTTTCCTTGCATAGATTCGTCTAGCTCCCTTGATGGGTATTTTACCAGTAACTCTTGAAGAGTCCGCACCTTTTGTAGCTCGGGAAGTGTGTGTAGGTTTTCACAATGGAAAATTTCGAGGTGAGCAAGAATGGGCATGGCTCCCACTTTTATGTCCCAATGACATAGATTCGGTAGACATTTGAGCTTCAGATTTTTGAGGTTAGGAAACCCTCCGGTTGAACAGATCAACTCAGTTCCCACATATGAGTAATCATCTAAATGAAGTATCCTGAGGCTCTGCAATCTCTCTAATATGAACATTGGATCTTTCTTAAGCCCAGTATATTTGAGCTTCAATTTTGTGAGATTTGTTGGGAACATCTCAACACTTGGAACAAATATATTTCTTCCCCACTCTCCGTCGAGAGTTAATTTTTGTATCTTCTCATGACAAGGTAAGTCTGTTGTACCACCAAATGGTAGGATCCCATCTGATTGAATACAGAGAAAGACCAACTGTTCTGTCCTTCTCAGCACGCCTTTGAGGTTTTGCCACTCTTTTATAGCCCTTACGTTATGAAGATCCTCCATAATGGCAATCCCTAACGTACGCAAGTTGATACAACATTCTAATTGAACAAGTAATTCTATCTGTATCACCGCATAAAATGTTTGTAGATTTGTATGCTGATCCCATTTTAAGGGTAAATAACCATTTCCACCATATACATGTCTTAGAGTTGGGATTATGACATCACACAAATCTTCTTCCCCAGTTAGTGCATACGATCCTTTTAAATCAATGGTTTCTAGATTACAAAAGGAAAAGTTCTTAAATATATCCAGTGGAAAATGGCAGTATCTTAAACCCAAATACCTCAAATCTATCAAGTGCTTCGGCCACTGTCTGAGTTTGGTCAAATCGACTTTCTCAAAGTTTAACACTCTAAGTAGTCTAAAGCCACTATAATTTAGTTTGATAAAGCTATCATCCAGTGGATATTCGTTCAAACCAAAACAGAGTAAAGAACGAGTATTTTCTGAGAAAATACCATCCTTTATGTGAGTGAAAGATTGCAATGCCACACGGTGCGGTTCGCTAGCAGCTAGGTTGTTAACATCTTTTTCTGTTTTGGAGAATACAGTGAAGAAGTTTTTCTCCTTGGCTTTCTGAATAGCCAGGTCCCGTAGGAGATCATGCATACGACAGTATTTGCAGTAGCCGTTCCACGATTTTTGAGTAACTTGAATCAAGCACCTACAACAATATTTTTCATACAAATTGACATCAAAGAAGTTGGGAAATATTTGTTTATGAATAAGTAGGCATTTCTTAAGTCAAATTAAAATGAAAAGTAATGAATGCTCAGTTATATCTTTCGTCCAAAGTTTATAAAAATGATGAATGCTTTGCTATATAGGTAGGTAGGTATTTCTTAAGGTCCCACTTGGATAGTCCATGGTGCGGTGATAAAAACATAAAATATATTTAGGCAACTCGAAATGCTAATTTTTTTTTGTAAAAAGTTCTTACTCAGCTGTTGCATATACCCGATTTTTTTTAATTGTAACATAAAAATAAAAATAAAAAAACCAAACATAATATTAGATTATTAATATCTCAAAAAATATCACTACCATTGAAAAAGCCGGCGGTAGGTTTTGAACTTCCAGGATATGTTTGGTTGAATTGAGAATAGACTATTCGGAATAGTCTATTCGGTATTTGGTTGGATTAGAATAGCTAGAATAGTGAATCCAAACTTTTTGTCCTATTATAATAAGCTATTTCTAAAAAATTTGAAATTTAATTATTCTAATAAGATAAACAATAAATATTTTTCATTTGATTATTCTAGTTATTCTAACTAGACAAACAATACCGAATTGTGGACGGTAAACAAAAGTTAGAAAAAAAGGTAAATAAGAACACGTTCCCAAAGCATTCATTACTTGTTGTTTGGTTGAACTACCCAAGCTTTCAAGACAAGTTGCATAAGAACGTGCAAAGTGGGGTCCAATTTAATTTGTTTAACCGACACACTGCTTCTCACACTGTTTGTTGATAAATATAGCGGGTCTGTGTTCCAGCTTTCTTTTATTTATGACTCGTTTCAATTTGTTTATATACAAATTAATTTCCTTCATTCTTTTCGAAATTTTTTTATTGCTAGAAATTAATAAAAAAGAAGAGAGAGAAATAGAAAGAGTACCATCAGTTATAATATTGGTAGAAAGATCGGTAAAATTCTTACCGATTCAAAAAATCAAAAAGTTTGGATCGGTAGGAATTCTACCGATCCAAACTTAGTTTTTTTTTTTTTAATCTGATGTATAGATGGAGGAAATTCTTATATTAGATTTATAGTAAAATATAAAAAGTTTTTCAAAAAATAGATAGAATGTTTCTATTATATCTACTTTTAAAAAACTCTATCTATTTTTATAAAAGTATATTTTACTAGAAAAAAAAACAAACTGGTTTTTGGATCGGTAAGAATTTTACCGATCTTTCTACCAATATTACAACTGATGTACTCTTAATTTCTATCTCTCTCTCTTCTTTTCTATGAATTTCTACCAATAAAAAATTTCTTTCTTTTCATAAGATTCCACTTTTAATCTTCGTGCTCTCTCCATTTCTCACCAGCAACAGAGAACCATAAAAACTAATTAGAAATCAAACAAAAAACATAAAGATAAATTTAAAATTTAAAATTTTCAAACAACACAGAGGTTATTACAAGTTTCCAAGTTCCAACTCAATAAAGATAAATTTAAAATTTCTAATCAGTTTTATTATTCAAATATGTTTCTCTTTGCTTCAAAATTTCTCTCTAATAAAATATGTACGGAAGTTTTATTTTAATGAAGTTTTGTAGACACGTATATTTGAATTTTTATGTTTGACAGTCGGACAATATTGTACAATCCAAGCAAAAATAACATTTTTGAATATGTTTCGTAGGATAAAGAAATACAATGAGATCAAAAGTATAATTTGCAATAATACAAAAATTACAATATTAGCTTTTATTTCAAATAAAAAAATTAATTGTTCTTTTCAATTATATTGACTGACCAAATGAAGTTAATTTTTGTATACAATATTTTTATGTTGTTAATATTAGTAGATAACTCAAAAAATTTGAACTAAAGTTTTCTCTTCTTCTAATTATTTAGATATTAACAAAAATCATTTAGCTATTTTATGATGAAATTTAGCCACTCAAGTCAATAAAGCAGTGAATGAAAATAAAGACTTAAATATGACCATTGAGAATAATATTAATTTAGCCACTATACTTAATTTAAATATATTTTCTAATTTTAATGTTTTCAGTTCTATTATTAAAAGAGCAATAAAGTGTCCACTAGAAACTTAGCCGGACCTAAACCGTTCGATCTGCATCAAAATTTGTACAAACATTTAGATTCAAGAAGCCATTTAAATTTATTAAGTTTTAAATATGTTTGCACGAATCTCAATGTAAATCGGACGTTTAAGTTTGATTTTGGATGAGGCTTTGTCCAAAGCCCTTTGGACAAAACCCAATCCCTTCAAAGAATATCCACAAAAATTTAGTACCGAAAAAGTACTTGCAAGAGAAAAAAAATGAAAATGGTTTAGTATCGAATTCTTTTCCTTTTCAACACGTTCTATCTTCTCCACACTAAAGGTTCTATAATATCTAGCTAAATGTTAATAATATCTATCTATCTATTAAGAGATGCCAACTAATAACATATTTGTTTGAATTAATTTAGTCTATTTAAGATAATATATTTTTATTGGAAATTAAGCTTTCCGTAAAATAACTTCTGCACTGTCTAACTCCATTTTTATTTCTCTTCTTTCAGTTGGCAAGGTATGTTAAGAAATTTGGCTTCAATCGAAATGTTTTATAGTTTGGCTTCGATCGAAATGTTACAGAAATTGTCTAAAATTTGTAGATGGGTAAGAATTTCTAACAGAATATTTCTCTGAGGTACAATCCTTGACCTTTATGCATTAATTAGAATATACTAAATTTCATGCAAATATTCTTATATAAAATAAAATCTATTTAGTATTATCATTGGAAATTACTTTTTTTCTTCTTGGGAGAATGGTGAAATTAAGGAGGTAAAAAGAAGATCACAAGTATATCAATTTAGGGGGACTTATAAATTTAGTTTGCATGTGATGAGACTGGGCTGGAATTTGTATCCTCTGCATTAACTCAAAAAATAATCTTTTGAGTTAATGCATCTGAACCATCCGATGAACTTTAAAATCTGTACGAACTAGATCTACACGAATATTAAAGAACCTCTGTGTTATAGGTGGAGACTGAATTAACTCTGTTTAAAATCAGATGGCTGGAATGCATTAACACAAAAGATGCTCTTTTGAGTTAATGCAGACGATGCGGATTCACTGGGCTGAGCCAAAGACACATCAAGGCTTCTTTTATACGCGATAAGTTACCATAAAAAATAGGACTAAAAAGGAGGGATATCGATGTACCTTTGCACTAGCTCTGCAAGACATTTCTCAGCTCTGTCCTCCATTGTTCCACCTCCATCTTTCGGTATGAATTCTTCAGCCATCCACATTTGTGTAAGTTGCCTTCCCAGAATGTTATAATCTTCTGGAAATGCAGCAAAATAAAGAAAACATGATTTGAGATGGTCTGGCAAGTCTTCGTAACTCTTGGCTAGGATCTTCATGCACTTCTCCCCATCTTCATTACTCCAATTCATGGTCTCCTCCACTTTACTCCAATCACTATAGGTCCGATCTCTCCTTCTGAGGATACCGCCTAGCACAACCAATGCCAAGGGTAGCCCACCACATTTTTTCGTTAATTTTTTGGCCACCTCCAAGAGATCAGGACGGTAATTGGCAGGTTGTATATGTTGTTGGAAAGCCTTTCTGAAGAGGAGAGCTAGACCATCATCATCATTTAAGTAATCGAGTTTATACATATCTGTATTGCAATCTGCCGCTTTAGCAACATCACTCAATCTGGTGGTAATTAGCACGCGGCTCGCATTGTCTGGATTGGGTAATGCTATTTCCAATTGCTCCCAAAGATCAATGTCCCACACATCATCTAGGATAATTAAGTATCTTTTAGAACTCAAAGAGCTCTTTAGCTTCAATGGTAAATCCCTATCTGTTATGGGTGGATTTTTTTTTTTCATTTGAGGATCAACAGAGTAAAGAATTTCTCTCAGGAGATCGTTTAAATTGTACGTTTGAGAGATGGACAGCCATGCGCGACAATTGAATTGCCCCTCCAGTTTTGCACTGTTATTAGAGAAATGAATGAGTTACAAATATATAACAAACTTGTACATCGTTAGGAAGATATAATTGGACTAAATTTTGTAACAAATTTATATATCGTTAAGAAATAAATTAATCTTATCTGTATACTGTATTACATGATCTTTGTAAAAGGTTTTGTAACATAATTTGTAACAATTTTACATAAAATATTTCAATGAGTACATGATTGATTTTTTTGTTACAAATATATATGTACATGATCTTTTCCAATTCCGCACTGTGGTTAAAAGAATGAATTTACAATAACAAACGCAGTACAAAAACAAAATTTTATTGGAGACTTTTTTGTGTCCATGTTAATATTACATGATTGAATATATGTATTCTTAAGATGATGTGGACCACATTTAGTAACAAATTTATTTATTGTTAAGGGAAGACCCTTTGAACCTACGTGCATAAATTTCCATGAAGCAAAGAACATTTGGAGCCATTGGTACCATTTTGTAAATTCTATTCAAAAGAGACACTAATTTTAATTAAGCGTAAATATTACGATGATGAGGCGGTGCTTATTTTGGACTAAATTATCTGAAGTATATCTATTGGGTTGTTGAGTAAATTGTCAGTAAATTTACATGCATATTTGCAAATCATTACAACATAATTTTCTCGATCCACTTGAATCACTAAACAATCCCTTTACCCATTCTGCCATTCATGTCATGAAAATATAATATAATATTTTGTTCAACGAAAATTCTCGACTTTGTTCACCATTAAAAAAAATGTGTCAGGTTGCCCTAGGTAAGGTTACATGCAAGGTAATTGATAACTAATAGTAATAAAGAATTCAAAGGATTGATTTTCGACAGTTGAGTTCTCAGCAACTAGTTGGTTTGGAATTTAGCAATTTTCCTTTTATAGATTAATGGTTCCACAAAAATTTACCCTCTTTATATAAAAAGAACGGTTTAAAAGAGAGAACATCCACCTTTTGTAAACTTTTTTGGCCAGGGTGGTCTTGCCAAGACCGCCAGGACCCACAATCGAGAGCACCGTGCGCCTCGAAATCTTTCTATCAAGCAGCTGCACGATAATCTTTTCCTTGTCATCCTCAAAGCCAACAACTTCTGGATCATCAACCATATCAGAAGGTTCTGAATCATCAACATCATCTAGAGCGCCAAGCTTATCCTGAATTCCCAACTGGATTCCGCGCTTGTAAATCCAATTGAGATTCTTTGTGATATCTATTGGAAATTTAATCGGATTGTGGTTTAGTAGAAGACAAGAGTTATACTTTAATTTTTCTTTTATTTAAGAGAGTACCAAATTATGAAGTACAATATATAGCTTGATGTATATTCTCTCTCTCACACCTTCCTCATTCACACATCTCATATGGACCTTACCTAGTAATTTATAGTAGGTTTATATTTCGAATATTGTACAAGATACAAAAATTAAAATAACATATATAAGAAATTTCCAGCTCATTCCTCTTAATCGACAATATGAGTCGGTAGAAGTTTCTAGATTTGTTGGTTTAGTAGTAACTTGAATAATCTTGATTTAAACAATACCTTCGAGCTTGGCAGGCAGGTCGAGCATGTAGATTTTATAGTTTCTTCTAACATCCGTCGTAATTTTCGTCTTTAATTTTCTGAACAAGCTGTTGGTTGCTGCACGATTTTCTTCAATCTTATCCCGGAAGGTATCAATCACAGCAGCTATTGTGTTGGCAATTTCTGTGACCTCGTTCAGCCACAGTGTTACCAATTCGTTTTTGTCACGTTTGGAATCGGCATCTCTTAGCAAAGCTTGGATAAAGAGAAGCTCCTTCTCCATTTTTTCGATCTGCTCACGCACAGCCTGCAGTTCTTCATATTTCTTGAGCAAGAGAGCAGCAAGTTTCGCCAAAGCAGAGCTCACAGATGAGGTCACAACTTCTGCCATGTAGTGTCTTTCGTTTTCTTTTTCTTTTTTTCAATTGGAGAGGGTGGGGAGAGGGGTTGAGAGTGAATTTTACTTTTTTGGCAGAGATTATTGATAGACAAAGCAGCAGGAGTGGTTATATTATATATAGCTATAGAGACCTTGGCCGCAGTTTTAAATTTGAGAAACAATTGGTAGATTTTTCATTTTCTTTGGGCGGTGCTAATGTCACAGCTTCTCAAAATAAAATAAAATAAAATAAAATTAATTAATTAAAATTTTGTCATCCAAATCTTAATACACTCGGTTTTAACATATTTCGTTTCACATGTACAAATAATATGAAGTTGTCACTTATTTCGAACAATCATGAATAAAAATAACTAACAGTATATATCTCCTTACAATATCCAACGAGATATATTAATTAAAATATAATTTAAATACGAAATTTGTGCTTGATTGATCCACCAATTAAATGGAAATCAGCTTTTAGTCAATCTTAGCATAAACTTATGGCTCGATCATACAAATTGAGATCTGCTTAATTGGCCGAAATAACTATTTTTTTTAATTGGCAAAAACCATAAATTTAATTAACAGCGTATATATATCTACCTCTTGGCTTCTTTCAAACAAAAGACTTCACTTTATATTAGTGATCAACTGAATTAATTACACAAAATAAATAAAATAAATGCATCTCAATTCTACCTCGAGCAATGCTGCATGGCTTGCTATGTAGTTGAATTATTCACACCACGTGAATGCTTTGTTTCTTTCAAGATCTACCTCATTTTCTGCCGCGCATCCCGTTTGCTGCATGATGCATGGATGGGTGGATTTTTCAGAGAACTTTTTTCTTTTAATTTATGCAGCACGCTGTATAAATTTTTTAAAATTTATGCAACACTTTTTTTGAAGATATTAGTGTTATCTTTTTCAGAAAAATACAGGATGAACAAACAAAATTTACTTTTTTGGGCACTTAATATATATATTTAGTATGCATCCTAATTTTATATTATTTGAATTATGCAGGTTCATCTATGTACTTTTCACGCCTTGTTATAGCATGATCTTAATCATAGCACATGCCAGAACCTTGAATTCAGATCCGGTGCACTAACTGACCAAGTAAAATGAGATTTGTATCTTCAGTTCTAGTCTGACACAAATTCCAAAACGGATCTGGATTCAATTTATATTATTTCTTTGTGTTAATTACTATTTTGTCATTTTATCAAATTATCTGTTTGATTTCTAATGTAAATAATTAATTAATTACTATTCTGGTATTCTGGTGGAGAACACCATAATAAAATATAAAACACAAGTAAAATAAGAATACTCTAAAAATAAAGTCAGACAAAAGTGAAGTCTTGTGATTTAGCGAACCCTAGAGACACTCCGCCAATCAAATTTAAGGTTTATTTTCGATTAAAACCAATATAGTTCTATCAACAGAACAGACATCAATGTTTATGAGCCATAAGTTTATTTGAAAATTAAATATCTATAATACATGCACGACAAATTAAAATTAAAGTCAAGAGATGGAAGTCAATATATGTGTTATCCAATTCTATAATTTAGAGATTTACGCCAAATATAATTACTCTTCAGTAGTATTATTTTTTGTGTGGAAGATCCGGTTTTAAAATCAAAATTTACACAAGTATAAGCTAAAAATAAAAACATGACTTAAGTCCTTTCTTTCACTCAAAGAAAAAGTTTATACAATTTAATGCGAAATGGAAAAGTAAAAATACGTGACAACATTATATTTGAGATATTTCATAAAAACTACAATGCGTTAGAAATTAAACAAGATTAACATACTTCTGTTGTCATTTTGATCTTTACAATTGAGATAATGTATATTATCAAATGCTAGGTCAATTACTGAAAAAAAAAAGATTAAATTATGTTTGGTTGGATCCACGCATTTAGTATCACCTAAGGTCAAAAGGAAACACAACATAAAAAAAAAAAAAACCAAGTACAACTGCCAACTAATTTAGAATGAATGGGAAACAAATGATTCTTTAAAATGATATCATCAGATCAGTTCTAAAAATTATATTTGGTTACAGCACGAGTTTTTTTTCTAAGAAAAACTTGTGAAATGAGTCATTTACGTACTTTCTCAGATCTGTTTAACAAAAACTTTCTAAATCTAGAGCCCATTAAATTAATTGCGGCCTCGATTACAAACAAATTAGGAAACTATACATTATTTATATTCTTTTCTAATTATTATCATACTTGCAAAAAGTGAAGCAATCTAATTTGAATTAAAATCAAACACAAAAAAAAAAACATTCCTACATATCACAGTGGATTTGATGTGATTAATTTAACAAATAAAATTACATGTTATAAAATTATATAGGACTAGGTAATCTCTTGAAGGTGGCTTTTTAAAGAAATAATTATTATAAAATAATAATAATAAATCCAAACAAAATGGAGAACTTGCCTCTTAGAGAATTCAAAAGAAATATATATCCCAGCCAAGTTGTATAAATAGTATACAAGTATTGTATCATGTAAAATAATTAAGTACAGCACTATCAACATCTTATAGAAGAAATAATTGTAATTTAAAATAAGAATTAGATTAATTTGGCCGACGAAATAGTAGTTTCCCTAGTTGACAATATATGTTTGATGCTGATGTGCTGCAAGTAAAAATCATTTTAATGCGATATAAGTTAATTAAAAAGTTTAAAACAATATATAATCCGAAAAAATAAACGAAATATGTTATTGTAAAAAATGCTAGCTATTATCTATAATTGAGATGATGTATAATATAAAATGTCATGTCAATGGCCGAAAAAAAAATAGAATAAAAAAATTAAATATGGTTGGATCCAATCAATTAGGATGACCTTAGGACAAAAGAAAACAAAATGAGGTTACAATTTTGGATCCAACATTTATACACGAATTTTAATAGAGAACTATGTATAATTGGATACAATTGTACACGGTTTAGTACGAAAAAACCGTGTATAGTGTGTATAATGTGCATAAATTTTCACATTTATACACGGTTGTAAATATTATAACTATTTATAATGTGCATAAATTTTCAGAGAAAATTTTCAGAAGCATGTTTTATTGCTTTGGACACAGATTTAATGAGAATTTTAAACAGACGTGTATAATATACCGTATATACTTTGCGTTTTTGTAGTAGTTATTGCTAAAAGGAACGTTAAATTTGTCTTCATTGATTGTGGGTTATTAATAAAGGACCTGTAGAGAGAAGTGGCCTAATTTGTGTATTGAATTGCTAAAAAGGAGCGTTCAATTTGTAGAGAGAAGTGTCCTAATTTTTTTTAAATTTATGCAACATTTTTTTGAAGATATAATTAGTGTTATCTTTTTTTCAGAAAAACGCAGGATGAACAAACAAAATATACCTTTTTGGGCACTTAATAACATTTAGTATGCATCCTAATTTTATATTATTTGCATTATGCAGGTTCATCTATGCACTTTTCACGCCTTGTTATAGCATGATCTTAATCATATAGCACATGCCAGAACCTTGAATTCAGATCCAGTGCACTACCTGACCCAGTAAAAGATGAAGGTATTTTTTCCATTCATTACAATTTACAATGAAGAAAACAAAAAGAGTTTGTGCAAAAAGGCCCATACAATTTTAATTCCTTTCACCAAAATTAATAAATAGAGCAACGCATAAAAGCCCAATACTTTATTTGCAATTATAATTCCATTACTTTAAACCCACCAATTCAAGTCTATACGGCCCGAATTGTGTTAATAGAGGTGCATTGCTTTTGTTATATATTATTCACGAAATTTTTTTATTTATCCCCTCCAAATTTCAAAATTCACACCAAAAATTATATGTTTAAAAAAAAAAATTATGTGCGCAGACTGGGTTTGCTCACGTGACAAATTCTCAATTTTACATCAAACGGTAGTAATGTGCGAATTATGAAAATTTCAGGTGGTAACTAAAAAAATTTCAGTATATTCCGCATTGTGTTAATAGACTAATACTGTAACTGACCCTAAATTTCTTCCTGAATCTCATCAAATAAAATCAATTCTAGTCTGTTCGAGTTCCAATTAGAGGATTTAAGAAACGTCAATTCTATTTTCTAAGTTAGAAATTTGTAAGACTTTTTCACCTACCAACGCAAGCCTAAGGATGTTTTCTCGAAAAAAAAGTACAAACCAAAAGTTAGAGCAAAATATGCATGAATTAACATCTCAATACCAAAAGACTAGGGTTCTAAATAGCTATAGCTGCAGGTACTATAGTTTTTTCAGACCTTAAAAGTTATATTGCTATCAGCCGCTTTTCTTTTAATAGAGTTTTAAATAGTTAGCTATAGCTGCGCAATAAGTTGCTATAATTGTTTTTGCAGCCGTTCCGCGATAGCACGATAATCGCTATTTTGAATCTTGCAAAAGACAATTGTTTCTTTTCTTTCTTTGTTTCTTGCTTTCTTTCTCTGTCATGGGTAAAAGGGTGACAATAAGGAAGTCGCTATGTTCAGGAGTGTTCATTAGTTCGGTTAAGTTAAAGCTAAAATAAGATGGGAAGCTAAAGTTTTATTTGGTTTTCAGATTCACAAATAGAACTTAACTGAATTAAAACCGTAGTTCGGTTTGTTTGGTTGAATCGAAATAAGAAGATTAATCATTAAAAGAAACATTTTTTATTAATTTTTTGCAACTTTTTTAAGATGGATTTAAAATTTTTGTTTTATTCGGCCTAACTGATTTTGAACAAAACCAAACAATATACATTATGTTGTAACTTTGAATTTTTTTAAATGTGTTGTTCAGTCGGGGGACAAATTTAAAAATTTCAGTAGGTTCGGTCTAACCGATCTGAAAATTTTCTAAACCGAACTGAACCAAATAATTAAGCCCATTTTAAAATGAAACGAACTGATCCATTTAACAGGAAAAACTGAACTGTTTAATCTAAACTATCATGATTATGTTTAAAACCGATTAAACCGGACCCGAGGAATGCCCCTCACTATAGATGTTCATCTTTTTTTTAATACCTTGGCTTTCTTCCCAAATTAATAGAATACCCAATAAATAAATCCAATAAAGAAAGTTAACAAGAATAATTAAATTATTTTAGCATGAGAGGAATTTCATTAAAATCTTATCCATCAGATGAGAATCCAATAAGAACAAACCCGATAGGACAATACGACGTGTAACGATCGAAACAATCTAACACGAATCTTGACAACATTTGAAGCTCTGAAAGAAGGGTTTAATAAGAGTTTTATTCAACAGATGAGTTGAATAAAAATGAATAAAACATGGTTTATTTAACTGTTGATGTCATTCTCCTTTTCTTCCGTCTTTCTTAAATCCTATCTCATATAATCTTCCATGTTCAACTTAGTAGTGTGGTAATGTTTTGGTAATAAAACATGGTTAAGGGGCTTTATTGTTAAATAAAATGTTTTCTGTTTTGATAATGCTGTTAATTTCTTATTGTAACGCCACGTAAATTAAAACACTAAATTAAGGTATGACATAAAATAGTTTATATAATTTTAATTTATTTTCGTTCATTCCTTCATTAGATGGATTAAATTTTATTTACAGACCACAATATGTTCGATTAGGTTACCCAAAATAAAGGGCCCAATTTAATATATTAGTTCGGCAGCCCACAGTATATATATTATTGTTAATTACTTAAATTAAGAATAATAACTTCTAAAAATAACTACCAAAATCACTGTTCAAATGCTCTGCCGGCACCCTTGATCAAATAACTGCTAAAAGTAATAACCTACGCACCTTATCAAATCCTGTCTCTTATATATATCATCATGATTCATTTATGTTAATTAAAAACCATACATCTTTTCAACCCTCTGCCGGCTGCCGCAGTATCTCTCTCATTTATTCTTCATAGTCACCAAAAAGGTACTCTATATTATGATATTTTCTTTAATTAAACTCTGAAAATTTAGACTGTTGATAAGAATTTCTTTAATTCTATAAAAATCTGAGAAGTTCTGCATAGTTTAATAATTTGAAACTCTTTTTCTCAGTTTATTTGAATGTAATAGAATTCGGCCAATTACTTTGTTCTTTTAATAGATGTTAAATTTCTTTTGTTTCTATCATCATTTTTAATAATAAAAGTTAAATTTCGGTTATTAAACTTTATTTACCCTATTATTTCAACAACAGATTTATAATCAAGTTACAGTTTTAATTATGTAGATTCGACTTTTTGTTGTTTGTTTCGACAATTTAGAAAATACCTTCTACCATAAATGAAAAGATATATTTCTTTAATGATAGTTACTCGTTTTACACTCTTTTCCAAAGTCAGAGCGTAACAAATGAGTATTCACTTCAAAAAAATTTCTAACCCTTCTTGTAGAATTGAAAACTATTTTTAAATAAAATAGTATATGCTAATTTATTCTATGATAAAACATATTATTATATTAGAAGTTCAAACCTACTCAAATTTAATTGGATATCCTTTTATTTGATCTAGTCAAAACTGTCGGTTATAAAGAGATCAAAGTGATAGAAGCAAAATCATTTATCATAATTCTATCTTATTTTATTTTAATCTTTTCATCCTCGTTGTCCTAAAAACTGAGGCTAGATATTAAATTATTTTAACCAAATTTAAGTTGTCAGAGTTTTAAAGAAAGAGGATATATAACATCTTATATATGAAATGTAAACAACGTTAGTTAAAAATATATGTTTATGTTTTAGATTCGAAGTTTAAAGATTTAAACGACGTACGAGACAATCAAAGATTCACTTCGACATCAGGTACGGGTTTCCTGGACATTGTCAAATTGTTACTTATCGTTTTGTTTGCATTTATTTATTTATGAAATTATGCATGTTGAATCGAACGATCCCTTTGGCTTTGTTTAGAGAATAAAAGAATAGGATTATTCATTTGATCAACGAACTTATAGGATGTGTTGTGTTGCGTATGATCTTTGGTGTGATTGAATGAACGAACGTGAAAAAGTAATGGATAAGTTAAAGGAAAGGAGTCAATGTGCGTTGAACGCATGTTGGAATGTATACATTGGGTCTAGTATCCGACTGGACCCCTCGTTAACGTGGCGTTGGTTGGATTTCCCGTCACGGGTCAATATCTTGCGGTGGTTCGAGTCCCCGTTGAGTGAGACAGTTGA
This sequence comes from Carex kokanica, assembly GCA_025461125.1. Classification (NCBI taxonomy): domain Eukaryota; kingdom Viridiplantae; phylum Streptophyta; class Magnoliopsida; order Poales; family Cyperaceae; genus Carex; species Carex kokanica. The sequence goes on from JAJGRX010000950.1 coordinate 380,021, forward strand.
ACTAGTGGTGGTTCGAGTCCCCCTAGTGAGACGCCAATAGCTGGGGTGGTTCGAGTCCCCCTGGTGAGGCAAAGAAGATCTAGCGGTGGTTCGAGTCCCCGTCTAGTGGCACGACCAAGATCTGGTGGGGTTTGAGTCCCCCTGGTGAGGCAGTTAAAAACTTGAAAGATAATTAAAGAAGTGTGTGTATTTTAAATAGGCACTAGTAAGATTGCATATGATGATATAATTTTGATATATTGTTTGTGTTAAAAAGTTAATTTGACAAACTCCGGGGCTGGACCTAAATCCCGTACTGACAGACCGTTCGATCTCTCACCCGTTCCACTCTTATGTGAGTTCTAGGAAATGATGAGGCCGATCGGGAACAAAATAGGAGGGATGCAGATCTGGTGGACAACGAGTAGATGGCTCATGTGTCTTTTATTTTGTTTTTAGTTAAACTTTAAATTCTCTCTTTGAAAGTGAATACATTGACTGACATGGCAGTTATCGGTTTGTTGCCATGTTTGTCTTGATCTCATGTTGAATGCATGTTATGTAATTGAACTATTTGTGGTTTTAAAAGACTTGGTTTGACTTTAAAATTTTGCATGAGTATTTATTATTGATAATGTATGTGATGTGCACACGCCTTACGTGTAAATACGTGGCGGGTTGTCTCGGGGTGTGACAACTAAGTTGGTATCAGAGCCAGCACATACAATATCAATAACTAACCACTAAGAGAGAACATACTAAGGTCTAGTCTTTAGAAAACTAATCCATAGTAATACGCTACATTGTAGAAAACGCATCAGGAATTACAGATAGTCAAACCAAAGGCGCACCGGAAGAACTACGCGAAGGTAACAAAAAGAAAATAATAAATACATAATATAAATAAATAAATTAACAACTTCATGGAGCTGGTAATTCAGAAAAAATTAATACAATAGTATTGGATTAATAAATAATTAATAGCATATTTCATTTGTGGTATTATATATATGATGGATCTCTGATCAGGTAATAAGGAATGTTACAATTGACGTCATTTATTCTATTATTTTGTTATCTATAAATGTGTACACATACTTGTCAAGTAATTATGAATAATAAAAATCCATTCACACAATAATAAGCAACTTAGCTTGTTAATCCATAGAAATGGTGAGAGGACGCCCCCGAAGAGGAACGAATGCTCGCAACACTGAAGAAACCGTTCCACCTGTGACCAATGCCCAGGAGGCTGACGACCACCTACAGACCCTCTTACAAGGTCTCGAGAGGGTAGCTCGAGTGGCAATGGAGACAGAACAGAGAAGACCTCGCGAAGTAGATCCTTTCTTTGAGCTTTATCGCTCATTCAACTCTCTGCGTCCCCCGACATTCGATGGAACCGGTGATTTCTCCACAGCCGAGAACTGGATCGCTAACATCAAGGACAAGTTCCAGATCATCCGGTCTCCAGAAGAGAACAAGGTGGAATTGGCTACACAGCTGTTCGAGGGACACGCACGATTCTGGTGGCAGGAGGTTAAGCGCCAGAACACAGACCCAATGAATTGGATGGAGTTTGAGAGGATATTTGAAGGGAGGTACATGGATTTAAGGTCTCGGGAACTACTCCGTCAAGAGTTCACGAGCCTAAAACAAGGAAGCAGTCTGGTGACAGAGTACAACTCCAAATTTGAAAACCTGATGAGATACGCACCTGACATTGTCCAGGACGAATTTCGTTTGAAGCAACAATATCTGGGAGGCCTAAACCCTCGTCTCGCTCAGCTTATTGACCTACCAAATATAGAAAGGCTAGCAGACCTGATGTCTAGGGCTTCCACTGTAGAATCCTATGAAGTCCGCATCAGCCAGAGCATGGGAACCAGGAATGTCCGACCTAAGGTGGAGGAAAACCCAAGAACCAACCTGCCAAGCAACAATTATCCGATCGCACACGGCGCAAAGTGTAACCACTGCGGCAAGGACCACGCCACATCGCAGTGTAGCACCATTAACAAGCTGTGCCATCACTGTCTCAAATCGGGACATTTCACCAGAGAATGCCCAGTACGTGGTGCGTCAGGAAGGGCAAATCAGGGCGGAGGTTTCAACAGAGACTACACCAAACCGTTCCCTCCAACCGCCAACATTACAGGCGGCTACAACAACAACAGGGGCTGGAACCAGGGCAGAGGTCGAGTGGGAGTGAATGCACATCAATGCACATGTGACTGGGTGGACCCGGAAGAGCAGGTAGAGGAGACGCCAAGAGAGAAAGAAGTGGCAACAGAACTTATGGCAGGTATGCTAGAACTTTCTGGTTATCGTGTTTACGTACTCATTGACAACCGGTGCAGATACTCTGTACTATTTCAAGAGTGGGTGAACAAATACGGCATCTTTACCTAAACCACCAGTAAAATGTTACAAATTCAGACGCCGGCTATGCAGTACAAGACCCCAGAACGACGTTGTCTGGGACAAACCTTGGAAATCACGAGGAGGGAGTTCTCCCTAAACCCTATTGTCTCGGAGACAGGTCTTTATGACCTTATGTTGGGTATGAAATGGCTGACAAAACACAATACTAGTATTAATTGTCCCAAAAGATAGATGGTGATCAAGAGATCTGAACTCACTGATTGAGTAGTTCAACTTTGAAAACGGGGGACTGATGCCCCACTATATCGGCTACGTGCGCAAGAAGGACTTTCCAAATACAATCTTATTCTTCCTACATACTTGATGACTCGACGGGAACAACCAGACTTGGTTGATATAAGAGCATATATAATTAATGTTGATTAATATAGTTCCATTATTTTTAGTAAAATTATATTCCAAATTTAAGATAACTTATGCTAATACCTGAATATTAAATGAGAGTTATGTTCTTCGCTTGGGTCGTCATATTATGGTACTATCGTCCATCGCTTTCACAATCGTACCCTAAGAAACCATAAATCCAATTGGCAATGCTAAAAGATTAAACATTAGATTAATTTTTTTTTTTACTCATTACTGTAGATTAATTAACAAAGTCTGATCTTGAATCCTATAATCTTTAATGAACGTTACCTATATATAATCTGATCTCGCCAAACTATAGTTAAATCCTCATTTATTATTGATCTCATTAAACTTGTGTTAATATTTCTTGTAATGTATATATTATTATTAGTATCATTATTATTTAAAAAGAAATTTCATAAATTAATAAGAGTGGCGCATGGAAGCGTAGTAACAATATTTATAATTTATGTTGGAATTTTGAGGACAAAATTCCTTTTTGAAGAGGGGGAGAATGTAACACATCATCAATCAGTTATATTTTAGTGTTCGAATTTTGAGGACAAAATTTTTTTTTAAGGGGGGAGGATGTAACGCCACGTAAATTAAAACACTAAATTAAGGTATGACATAAAATAGTTTATATAATTTTAATTTATTTTCGTTCATTCCTTCATTAGATGGATTAAATTTTATTTACAGACCACAATATGTTCGATTAGGTTACCCAAAATAAAGGGCCCAATTTAATATATTAGTTCGGCAGCCCACAGTATATATATTATTGTTAATTACTTAAATTAAGAATAATAACTTCTAAAAATAACTACCAAAATCACTGTTCAAATGCTCTGCCGGCACCCTTGATCAAATAACTGCTAAAAGTAATAACCTACGCACCTTATCAAATCCTGTCTCTTTTATATATCATCATGATTCATTTATGTTAATTAAAAACCATACATCTTTTCAACCCTCTGCCGGCTGCCGCAGTATCTCTCTCATTTATTCTTCATAGTCACCAAAAAGGTACTCTATATTATGATATTTTCTTTAATTAAACTCTGAAAATTTAGACTGTTGATAAGAATTTCTTTAATTCTATAAAAATCTGAGAAGTTCTGCATAGTTTAATAATTTGAAACTCTTTTTCTCAGTTTATTTGAATGTAATAGAATTCGGCCAATTACTTTGTTCTTTTAATAGATGTTAAATTTCTTTTGTTTCTATCATCATTTTTAATAATAAAAGTTAAATTTCGGTTATTAAACTTTATTTACCCTATTATTTCAACAACAGATTTATAATCAAGTTACAGTTTTAATTATGTAGATTCGACTTTTTGTTGTTTGTTTCGACAATTTAGAAAATACCTTCTACCATAAATGAAAAGATATATTTCTTTAATGATAGTTACTCGTTTTACACTCTTTTCCAAAGTCAGAGCGTAACAAATGAGTATTCACTTCAAAAAAATTTCTAACCCTTCTTGTAGAATTGAAAACTATTTTTAAATAAAATAGTATATGCTAATTTATTCTATGATAAAACATATTATTATATTAGAAGTTCAAACCTACTCAAATTTAATTGGATATCCTTTTTATTTGATCTAGTCAAAACTGTCGGTTATAAAGAGATCAAAGTGACAGAAGCAAAATCATTTATCATAATTCTATCTTATTTTATTTTAATCTTTTCATCCTCGTTATCCTAAAAACTGAGGCTAGATATTAAATTATTTTAACCAAATTTAAGTTGTCAGAGTTTTAAAGAAAGAGGATATATAACATCTTATATATGAAATGTAAACAACGTTAGTTAAAAATATATGTTTATGTTTTAGATTCGAAGTTTAAAGATTTAAACGACGTACGAGACAATCAAGGATTCACTTCGACATCAGGTACGGGTTTCCTGGACATTGTCAAATTGTTACTTATCGTTTTGTTTGCATTTATTTATTTATGGAATTATGCATGTTGAATCGAACGATCCCTTTGGCTTTGTTTAGAGAATAATAGAATAGGATTATTCATTTGATCAACGAACTTATAGGATGTGTTGTGTTGCGTATGATCTTTGTGTGATTGAACGAACGAACGTGAAAAAGTAATGGATAAGTTAAAGGAAAGGAGTCAATGTGCGTTGAACGCATGTTGGAATGTATACATTGGGTCTAGTAGCCGACTGGACCCCTCGTTAACGTGGCGTTGGTTGGATTTCCCGTCACGGGTCAATATCTTGCGGTGGTTCAAGTCCCCGTTGAGTGAGACAGTTGAACTAGTGGTGGTTCGAGTCCCCCTAGTGAGACGCCAATAGCTGGGGTGGTTCGAGTCCCCCTGGTGAGGCAAAGAAGATCTAGCGGTGGTTCGAGTCCCCGTCTAGTGGCACGGCCAAGATCTGGTGGGGTTTGAGTCCCCTTGGTGAGGCAGTTAAAAACTTGAAAGATAATTAAAGAAGTGTGTGTATCTTAAATAGGCACTAGTAAGATTGCATGTGATGATATAATTTTGATATCTTGTTTGTGTTAAAAAGTTAATTTGACAAACTCCGGGACTGGAACTAAATCCCGTACAGAGAGACTGTTCGATCTCTCACCCGTTCCACTCTTATGTGGGTTCCAGGAAATGATGAGGCCGACAGGGAGCACAAATAGGAGGGATGCAGATCGGGTGGACAACGAGTAGATGGCTCATGTGTCTTTTATTTTGTTTTTAGTTAAACTTTAAATTCTCTCTTTGAAAGTGAATACATTGACTGACATGGCAATTATCGGTTTGTAGCCATGTTTGTCTTGATCTCATGTTGAATGCATGTTATGTAATTGAACTATTTGTGGTTTTAAAAGACTTGGTTTGACTTTAAAATTTTGCATGAGTATTTATTATTGATAATGTATGTGATGTGCACACGCCTTACGTGTAAATACGTGGCGGGTTGTCTCGGGGTGTGACACTTATTGATCTGATTGCGCAAGTAACAATGTTCACATTGTATCACTTATAAGGATCTTTTGGTAATTTTTTCATTCTTTCCAGGTTAGTCATTTTCTTCTTTTCTTTTAGGCATTTCATGATTTCTCTCTTCATATCTCTTCTCTGTTTTATCATATCTGAATGCATGTCTTCCTTTTAAGAAACCAGTCACCAGTGAATAAGTGGTTAAGATTTAGGTCTGTACCAGTTCACAGTGTCTTGAACTTAATTTTTCCAGTTTTCACAATTTACACTTAATTAGAAAAGAAAATTGCAATGCCATATTGTTTCCTTTATTTCACATTTTAATGTGACAGTAGTGTTAAAAGATCAAGCACTGATAAGAATGAAGATCATTTCCATTGTGCATAATGGGATAATTCATTGAGAGGAAAGAAAACTTTGAAATCAGTGTTGGTACTAAAGAACAAGTACCAGTTTAATTGATATAAAACATTATAATACTGTTTCGTAATACAAGTTCTATAGGATAAAAATATGCATTATATTTGGCCGGGACACAACCGAACGTGAGACCTCAAGGTGCAAGCTGAGAAGAGGGTAGGAAGCATTGCGATCGAGGAGCGCACGCTTTGCCTTGAAAACAAAGTATTTATATTGAGCGCAAGGGAAGGAGAGGTCTCCCAGATTAAATGTGGGGAACATGGGCCAAAAGCCCACTAAGACAAAATGTGAGCGGACTACAGTGCTAAAGTATTACAGGAGAGTAAGTTCGGATCCATATTAAATGTGAATTCAATTTGCGTGCCAATTTGGAGTATCCGACTTCACCATAACTTATTTCTTTTCTCTCTATCTCTGAAATTTTATAGATTTAATTTCAGAGATGTACTTCACTTTCTTATTGACAAATTATTCGACAAAGAGAAACTTTGTAAATACCATGCTGGTCAAACGATTTGCATAAATTATTTAAAATACATGATTTATAATCTTACGTGGCATAATAGAAATTCTAAGATTAATTTCGGAAATGTTAAGGTTTAAAAATTTTAGAGACTTAAATTACTAAATAGTGGTTAATAGTTTTTTTTGAGGGTAAGATGGCAACCGGCCAACTTACGGTTTTTCATTGATTAAAAAAAGAGTATTTACAAGACCAAAGAAAAAGAGTATTTACAAGGATAGTGGTTAACAGTTATTTAGAAATTTATTTCAATTGCTGAGATGGAGATTCTCTAAATGGATTGGATACTATTTTTCTATATTTGAATTTGTAATTTGAAACAATTACGAATAATTATCTTTTAATATCCGGAGATTCGTATTTATATCGGAACTCTAAAAGTGTTTATATCCAGTATACAAAGTGATCACTTTTTCTTTATAAATAATCATAAAAGTTCAAATTAAAAACTTTATTGAATGAGTAAAAAAATTACTTTCAAAGTTTTTCATTGTCGTAACGAGAGATATAAACATTTATATTTTATGAAATATAAATATTTTTTACAAAAGTATAAAGCATCTAAAATTTAAGTAAATACGCGGATAAAATATGCAACAGCGTATCGGAAAGATAAAAATTGTAAAATAGAGCGATAAAGTCAAACGATGTCTACATCCTTTCACAAAGTTGAATTCTTAATTAATTTACATCTCCAGCTCATTAATTCCAATAATTTAAAAGACAACCTGGATCATAGACATCTTCACTCAAGCCGAGATCTGCTAAAGTTAATTATTTTTTTAATTTGTCCATATAAATGGATAAGATAAGGAAAAAGAACTTGATTACAATTTACAGATCAATTAAATAAAAAAAAAATAGTTTCAAAATTCTTTTGTAACCCCTCAGATCTCCTGTTCACTTGAAACTTCAATTTTTATTACTTAAAAGGATCTGAATTTTTATAAGGTATATTTCTTTTTTTATCATTGAAATAAAATATTAAATTTATATTTTGAAAATTTTATAATTTGTTGTCAAGTTTTAAAATGTCTGATGTCAAATTTTATTGCTTTCAATTATGAAAATAACATTAGTCTTTAAAAAATTATTTTCATGGAAATAGATAATTATAAATATTTAAAAAATTATAAATAAAAAGTACAATTATGACTTTAAATTTTGTTAAATAGTTAAATACTCCTGAAAATCCCAAAAATAATGACTTTGATATTTTCCCCCCAAAAAAGGACAATTTAAATAACTATTTTAATTTGGGAAGAGGTCAACATAATGACTTCCTTGTCGCCTTTTTTCCCGGACTGAGAAGGAAAAAAAGAAACATTTGGCTTTAAAATATTGGACATTTTAAATAACTTTTTTTTTTTTGAACAGCAAGAGAGGGAGAGAGATAGTTCCTTGGGTAGCCACTAGGCCAACTACCAAGTTTTTTAAAAGAGAGAGAGAGAGAGCGATAGAGATAGAGCAACTGCTGCCAAGCTCAAAAAACACAATTTGGACCATCTCTGCCTCCCTCCCTTTTCAAAAAGTCAAAAGAGAGAGAACAAGTTAGCTTAAAAAAACAGAGAGAGAAAGTGCTTCCCATGGCAGCCTCATCCTCAGCCTCTGCCAAGCTTTTCGATAGAAAGAGAGTTTGAGAGAGAGAGAGATCCACGCGGTTGCTTTTAAGAGTTGAGGTCAGCTAACTCTATTTGTCCCAACGTCTTAATATTATGATTTTTCTTTTTTCTATTTTGTCAAAATTATCATGTATTTGACTTTCCAGCCTTCCGATGCTGGATCTCATTTATGAGCAGGTTTGTTTTAAGTTTTAACCTATTATTATCTTACTTTTATACCACTCATTATTTCTCTGTCTCATAATTTTATAAGATAACAGTGAACTGTGAATCTTAAGGCCAAAGTGCTTGGTTCAAGTTTCTATTTTTAAGAAGCTAAGCAGTTGCTGCCAAGTTGGCTTTGTTCAAGTTTCACTTGGGGAAAAGCAACAACTAAGATGCTTCTCTCTTTTTCTTTTTAATGGTTACAGAACAAGAACAACCAAGAATTGTTTGCTTCTTCAAATCAACTCAGTTGCTGTCATCTCCATCCATACCCTTTTGCATCAGCATAGATCCAAGGATCAGATAACATTCACAGTACAAATCCAAAGCGGTACAGTAATCTTTTTTTTTTTTTTTTGCTAATTTATGTAAATAATTTGGTTCCGGGATATGAATTGTAGTAAAGAAACTTATATCTAGTGATAAAGAAAGATGTTGTGCTTTCCAATGTTCTCTACATACAAATTACTGTCTAAATGATAATAAAACTATAAAAGTGTATTTTGCCATATTAAGTATTAAATCAAATATGATTCGGTCACTCTATGTAGTTAGTATTTTGATTCACATCACTTAATGAAGCAGGTTTCAATTCCATTTTAATGAAGCAGGTTTCAATTCCATTATCAAGTCAAACATCGTGCAATATAAGATTTCTTTTAGTATGTTGAATAAAGTAAAAGAAAAGGCCCAACAGAGACCGTCAAAGAAAAGGTCCAAAGTCTGGAATATTTTTACTGAGGTAGAACTGCCTGATGGTAATAAAAAGGCAAAATGTAACAATTGCGGAGAACTCCTAAGCTGCGATGCCAAGAAGCACGGAACATCACATCTTAACCGACATCCTTGTTACTGTTCCACTGAGCCCCCAAACAAGTAGGGGTGTTCAAACAGTCGGTTAGGTTGAAACCGAACTAAAATAGTCAAACCAAACTTTTTTCAGTTTTCAAAAATAAAACAGAGCCGAACCGTTTAAACCTATCAGCCGATTAAGAACCGAATTGAACAAACCGAATCAAATTTTGATTTGTTCGGTTGAACCGAAATAAGGCACAAGAGAAAAAAAAACACCAAAATTCCTAGAATTTTTTCACAAAATCAAGCGTAACTGTAACTCTTTGCTTACTGTCTTGATCTCTCTAATCGATCAAACATAGGAAACTCGTCACATTCAAAAAAACAAGAAAGGGAAAAGGAGAATCAACGGTCAAGAAACAAAATTGCACCATAATTCAATAAAAAAAAAAGGATTTGATGATAATTGAAGAGAGGAGAGACATTTGGGAGAGAAGCAAACAAGTCACAGGGAAGATCGATTAAAAAAAAAAGTCACAGGGAAAAGAGAGAGAGAGTCGTGATTGGTGAACGTTGTAAAAAAAAGGTGGGGAGCGAAGCTGGTTAGGTGGGGAAGGAGAAAGAGAGTGGGGAACAGCTCAACAAGGGGTTTGGTTTATAAAAATAATAATTCGACTGAGAATCTAGAGCTATTATAAAACTGGTTGGTTCAGTTTAAGTTGGTTTTGAGAAATTAAAACCGAATCGAACAATTTAAACCAAACTAATTATTCATAAAATCAACCAAATCGAATCATTTAAACTGAAATTTTCTGATTCGGTTCAAAATCAAATAAACCAAACCATTTGAACACCCCTACAAACAAGGATGCAAGAACTACTCCACCATCTAACTCTTTTGGAAACATAGAGAACCATTTAGGATATGTCAAACAAATAAACACAGAACCTTATGAAAACAGAGAAAACCAATTGGGATATCTCCAACAAACAGACACAGAACCTTCTGTATCCCAAGAGAATAATTTGGGAGAGATCCATTTGAGATATGTCAAACAAATAAAAACAGAACCTTATGAAATAGAGAGAACCAATTGGGATATCTCCAACAAACAGACACATAACCTTATGTATCCCAAGAGAATAATTTGGGAGAGATCCATTTGAGATATGTCCAACAAATAAACACAAAATCTTATGAAATAGAGAGAACCAATTGGGATATCTCTAACAAACAGACACAGAACCTTTGGGATCCCAAGAGAATAATTTGGGAGAGAACCATTGGAGATATGTCCAACAAATAAACAAAGAACCATCTCGATGCCAAGAGGATCATTTGGAATATGATCCGAAAAAAAACCAAGCTGTATTTTTCTAAAGAAAAAAATGTCTTTTTAGTTTTTGTTTTTTACTGTGTTATCGTATGTTTTGGGGACCAATCCTTATATAGTATTACCTATCTGGTTATCTACTAACTTGAAAAAGGTATTTTGTGCATCTGTATAAAAAATCGTGCAGTCGCATCAAATTCCATTTGGCCACATCGATATCCGTGTGGCCTACACAAACCTCTGAAAAAAACAATTTTCTGAATTGTAAATCTCAGAATTAGTAAATCAATGATTTGATTTTTGTTTAAATTATTTTACACATTTATGAACCACACCCTATTGAATACATAGATTGTCTAATATTTTAATTACATACTAGATCACTTAATTGTGACAATCATATATGACAGTATACAATAAATAATTATATTACATATATGCTCAACGTTGGATATATGATCTAACAGTAGAAACAATAAATTATATATATTAAAAGAATGTATATTAATAAAATTTCTTAAAAATCAAATTAAATAGAATTATAATTACCACAAATTTACTAATTAATTCTATAAAAAAATCCACAAATTTCTTAAAAAAACGATTTGACCAAGTCAAAATAGCTGATTTCGCCCCCAAAATCCATCCGCTCTCTCTGCGTCTCCTCCATTTCGCTCTTGTCATGGGCGCATCACAGTCTCATATTGTGAGAATCGGTTCAAATCGTGAGAATCGTTCCGATTTGAAGAAAAGTTCGTCCAATTCCATCGATTCTGTCGATTTTCACAGCAAAACTCGTCCATCGCATAACTCGGTCAAAAATTAGGTCGGCCTGGTCTCATTCTGATTCGATTCGGCCAATTCTGGTCTGACTTGGCCGATTTTGCCGTCTATGGTTTGAAGGGCAAACTTGTTCTTTTAATTGTTTAATAATATTAATCTCTATTTTCAAATAATTAAAGTAAGAAATGGGAATATTAATAATTTAGTTGATTTTAAATGGGGAAATAATTAATTCTAAAATTTTGATAGGAAAATATCTATTTGAACAAGTTATAATGGAAATATATATATATATTTCTCTTAAATATGTGTTACACTTTGACAATATATAATTTTTTTTAACCAAACTCCCACTAACTCTCCCTTCCACTTAATTACTCTCCTTTGTTTTATTCTTTTGATAAATCCGCATGGCAACACCTCTCTTTGACGACCTTGATCTGATTTAGCTCTCCCTTCTCTTGCGTTGTTAAAATGGAGGTGATTAAAATGGAGTTGGACCAAATACAGGGGCGGATTCAGGATTTTCGTTAGGAGTAAAAAAATATCAAATCAAGTTTAAATAACTAATTGAATTTAAATTCATTAACTAATTGGGTACTCGATAAAAAATAATAATTTAACTTTTCAATGCTTTGACTTGTAATTTCTGGTGCTCTAACTTATAATTCTAATTACCAATCAAAATTCAACAAATTTATTTCAATTTTAACTCTAAATTTAATCTGAATTACAAATCAAACATTCAGAATGGGGCAAAAAAAATTTCACGGAAGACAAAGTCGGTCAGAACCAATAAATTTCGACTAAACTCAAAATCCAGGAGGCCCTCTTCGGAAGTTGATTAGGCACATATTAATTACATCAATTCTCAACGACCCGTTTCTTAATTATAAAAATAACCATACGCCACAGAAAATCAGAGAGAGCTCCTCTCCCAAGTTAAAAAAAAAAGGTAGAGCGCGCTTTTCGAAAAAGAGAGAGAAAAGAGACAGTCAAAGAGAGCTTTTTCGAAAAACAAAAAGAAAAGAGAGCGCCTTGACAGCCTCAGCCTCCGCCTGAATTTTTCAAAAGAAAAGAGAGAGAGAGAGAGAGGAGCAGCCGTTGCCAAGCTTTCATGTGTGAGGTCAGCTCCCTCTATTTCTCCCGGCGTCTAAAATTTAGGATTTTTTTTTTTTTTTTCTGTTTTTGTTTAGCCTTTTGCTGGATCTCACTTCTCACAAGGTTTGTCAATCTAATTCCTCACCAGGATCTTTTTACTCAAGGCAAAAGTGCTGGTTCAAGTTTGACTTGGTAAGAAACAACAACTAAGATGCTTCTCTTTTTCTTTTTAATGGTTACAGAACAGCCAAGCACCAACACTAAGATACATTTGTCCAAGCAGATCTCTTTTTCTTTTTGCTGTCATCTAGATCCATGCCTATTTGCATCAGCATAGATCCGAGGATCAGATAACATTCACAGTACAAATCCAAAGCGGTATGTCCAGTAATCTATTTTTTTTTTGCTGGTTTATACTGATAATTTGATTCCGAGATATGAATTGTAGCAAAGAAACTTAGATCTAGTGATCAAGAAACTAATGGTGCTTTCCCATGTTATCTACTGTTGGATATTATATTGTTAATATAGGGTTATTTAGGTAAAAGTGTGAATAAAATAGTTATATGGACTAAAGTGTAAGAGTGAGTTGTATCTGTAGACCGTTTATCAATTAATCAAAGTATTCCCCGTTTTCTAAACTTTATGGTATCAGAGCGGAAGATCTCTGCTGCGTGAGCGTCCGCCGCCTCTGTCGTAGTCGCAGCGCCGTGAGTCGCTGACTGTCGGTCCAGCGTGTAGTCTCCTTCGCGCGACAAGCGAGTTCGCAGCTCCAGCGCGTAGCCGCTTTCACCTCTCGCGCGTTGTCGCTCTGTCTCCCAGCGCGAGCTGCCTCTTCGCGCGTTGTCGCTGTCTCCCACCCAGCGCGAGTCGCTTTCACCTCTTCGCGCATTGTCGCTCCTTTCCTAGTGCGTATAGCCGTTTTCTCCTCTTCTCTCATCTGACCTAAAAAAAAAAAAGAGGAGAAAGAAAAGGAAAAAAAAAAGAAAAAAAAAACAGAGAAAGGGCTGCCGCTTTCTCCTTCTATTTCGCCATTTCTTTCCCATTCGCTGATCTGACCCAAAAAAAAAAAAAAAAGGGAAAAAAATGGCAGAAAACAGTAATTTCTCTAAATCATCTCAGGTCATTTCAGTGAGATTGAATGGGGCTGAAAACTATCTGTTGTGGTCAAGGCAGATGCTTATGCATTTGAAAGGTCAGAGACTGACCGGGTATGTTACCGGTACAGTAAAGAAACCAGAAGCTGAGAAGGATGGGGAGAAGATAGAGGAGAAAGCTGAGTTTCAGAAGTGGGAGGCAGACGATGGGCAAGTTATGTCATGGCTAGTCAATTTAATGGAGGGTAGACTGCAAAGTCAATTTATGATGTTGAACACTGCTCGACAAGTGTGGGATCGGGCGGTCGAAATGTACTCTCAAAAGGGTAACAATGGGCAGATCTATCACCTTCAGTCTAAGTCAGACAGTCTGGTACAGGAAGAAATGAGTGTGACTGAGTATTTTTCAGAATTGAACACTATGTGGGAGCAAATGGATTTCTTCGATCCTGTGGCGATGACATGCTCAGCAGATACACTAGCCTTCACAAATTGGTTGGGGAAAATGACTTTTCGCTTCCTTGCTGGCCTTAACTTTGAGTTCGAGCAGATTCGACAGTCTCTGGCAGAGGAATCCACTACCTGCTCTTCGTGATGCCTTTGCAGTAGTAGTTCAAGAGGAAAACAGGAGGAAGGCAATGATATCCTTGCCAGTGTAGGAGGGTTCAGCTATGTTGAGCTAGCCACATACAGTGTCCTCCCAGGGTGACAAAGTTTGTGATCACTGCCATAGGAAGAATCACACTCGGGAGACTTGCTGGGACTTACATGGACGACCAGTTAGAGGTCGAGGTCGTGATGGTGGCCGTGGCAGAGGACAAGGTAGAGGTCGTGGACCAGGACGTAGTGGAGGACACCAAAAGGCACATGTGGCTGACAGCACTAGTGCGCCAGGTTCAGCCACTGATGATATGGTGACTCAACTGATGACTCAGCTTGCAGCTCGGTTCTTGTCCACTACCTCAGCTAGCAGTGCCTCACCTATTGCTGCTCCATCTGGGGCTGACGGTTACACTCTCTCTTCTCTTCTTACTACTGTAGTTAGACCTGTTGGCACCATTATAAAAGCCCTAATAGCCGAGTCTAGCCCTGATCAGTCCTGGATTGTAGACTCTGGGACATTTAAACACATGACCCCTACCCCACAATGTTCATAACCTATAAGCCTATGTCTAGGAGAGAAAAGGTACAAACAGCCGATGGCTCGCTTTGTTCAATAGCAGGAGTTGGGGATGTAACGTGTACTCCAGACCTCCAGCTATCATCAGTGTTTCATGTTTCTAACTTCACCAATAGCCTCCTATCAGTTAGTCAATTGGTAGATGACCTTAACTGTGTTGTTTCTCTGTCTCCTACTCATGTTGTGTTGCAGGAGCTGAAGACAGGAAGGGTGATTGGTATTGGCAAGAGGAGTGAAGGCTTGTACCGACTCAAGCAAGGAGGAGAAGTTTTGAATCCAAGAGCCTGTTTGGCAGAGACTTCAGAGTGGGAGATGTGTTTGTTACATTGCCGTTTAGGCCATATATCTTTTACTGTACTTGGAAGGTTGTATCCCAAGTTGTACTCTAAGTGTAGTAAGACTAAACTAGTATGTGATGCATGTGAGTTTGCTAAGCACACCAGAACAATGTATCCCTCTTTTGGTAATAGAAGTCTTTCTTGCTTTGATATTGTTCATTCTGATGTTTGGGAGCCCTCGAGGGTTACATCTTTATCTGGTTCAAGGTGGTTTGTCACCTTTATTGATTGTTATAGCCGGATGACTTGGCTGTACCTGTTGAAGAGTAAAGAGGGAGTTCTGGAGTGCTTCAAGACCTTTCACAAAATGGTGGAAACCCAATTTGAGAAGAAAGTGAAGGTGTTACGCTCAGATAATGGCACTGAATACACCAACAGGGCAATGCAAGACTTCTTACGAGGTAATGGTATTGTACATCAAACTACATGTGTGAATACACCTGAACAAAATGGTGTTGCAGAAAGGAAGAACAGGCACATCTTGGAAGTGACGAGGTGTCTCCTCTTTGCCATGAATGTTCCGAGGTACCTTTGGGGAGAAGCAGCGCAGACTGCTACATATTTGATCAACAGAATGCCGTTGAGAGCGGTGGACTTCAGTACACCACTTGAAATGCTCACAGGGACCACCTCATTTAAGGTACCTCCCAAAAAGTTTGGTTGTGTGTGTTTTGTTCATAACACAAGTCCAGGTATTAGTAAACTTGATGCGAAGGCCCACAAATGTGTGTTTGTTGGGTACTCCAGTGGGAAAAAGGGGTATAGATGTTATGACCCTATGAAAAAAAAGATGCTGGAAAGCTTGGATGTGACGTTCCGAGAAACAGAACCCTATTTTACTCTCTCTGATACACAGTCCAATGCACCTTCAGTCCCATTTCATGATCTTCTTGAGGTGGTTGTCACCCATCCCTCGGACCGAGCTGGTCGAGAGGGGGAGAGTAAGGGATCTGACAACAGCACGGCCGATACCACGGACCAGAGTCTAACTACAGAGAAAGATCTGGACTCAAGCATGGAGATCAGCCTACCACCTCTCAACAGGCAAATCAACAAGGTTTACACTTGAAAACCTCGCCATAAGGATGTTGAGCAACCTCAGGTCCAAGATCAATACCAATTGCTTACTCCTGTCGACGGCTCGCTCACACCACAGTCTTCAGGTAACTCAGAGTTACCCTCAGGTACTCCTCTTTTCTCTGATCTCGACATTCCTATTGCCTTGCGCAAAGGAGTTCGGTCAACTGTCTTGAAGCAAGGAGAAGGTGTCTCAACATCGCATCCTATCTCTCACTATGTCTCATTTGAGACACTTTCCCCTACTTACAAAGCTTTTGTAACCTCCTTACACTCTAACTCTGTTCCATGTGACTGGAGGAAAGCAATGCAGGACCCAAAGTGGAAGAAGGCAATGTTCGAGGAGATGAGAGCATTAGTCAAGAATGACACCTGGGATATGGTTCCTAGACCGTCCAACAAGAGCACTGTAGGATGCAAGTGGGTATACTCGACAAAATATACTCCTGAGGGACAAGTGGACAGATTCAAGGCCAGATTAGTGGCCAAGGGCTACACACAAACATATGGTGTGGATTATGAGGAGACCTTTGCTCCAGTGGCTAAAATGAACACTGTCAGAACCCTCATCTCGTGTGCGGTAAACTTTGGGTGGGATTTGTGCCAGCAAGATGTTAAAAATGTATTTCTTCATGGTGACCTAAAAGAAGAGGTATATATGGAGATCCCACCTGGGTTTGAAAATGAACAACTGGAGGCAAAGTGTGTCGTCTGAAGTGCTCCCTGTACGGGTTGAAGCAGTCACCACGAGCCTGGTTTGACAGGTTTTCTATGGCAATGAAAAAACTAGACTATCAGCAAAGTAGTGCCGATCACACTATGTTCATCCAAAGGAAAGGAGAGAAGATCTGCATTCTGGTTGTATATGTGGATGATATAGTGTTGACAGGTAATGATCCGGTTGAGATGAAAAGGCTTAAGGTCAGCTTAGCCACAGAGTTTGAAATGAAAGACCTGGATGAATTACGCTACTTTCTAGGCATTGAGGTGGCTCGTTCAAAAAGAGGGGTAGTTCTCTCACAGCAAAAGTATGTTATGGATCTGCTGAGCGACACGGGGATGCTTGGGTGCCGACCTGTCAATACACCCATAGACCCTAATAATAAGTTGAGAGGAGGAATAGGTGATCAAGTAGATAGAGGACAGTATCAGCGCCTAGTAGGCAGACTAATCTACTTGGCACATACTCGACCTGACATTGCATACGCTGTGAGCGTAGTGAGCAGATATATGCACGACCCTAGAGTTCCACACCAAGAGGCCGTGTATAAGATTCTGAGGTATCTCAAGAGCTGTCTCCTCAGTAAAAATGGGCACACTAGGATTGAAGTCTATACAGATGCCGATTAATTAGGGCGGGGTGTCTTGATGATAGAAAGTCAACTTCAGGCTACTGTTCGTTTGTTGGGGGTAACCTAGTTTCCTGGCGAAGCAAGAAGCAGAATGTAGTAGCAAGGTCCACTGCAGAGGCTGAGTATAGGGCCATGGCCCAAGGTGTGAGTGAAGGGTTGTGGTTACGAAGATTGCTATCGGAATTGGGGTTGTTAGAGAACAAACCCATAATGTTGTACTGTGACAACAAGGCGGCTATAAATATAGCAAACAACCCAGTACAACATGATAGAACCAAACATGTGGAGATTGATCGACACTTTATCAAGGATAAACTTGACGAGAGCATTATATGTATGCCTTTCGTTCGAACCAAGGAGCAGATTGCTGATATCTTCACAAAGGGGTTGAGTGTCATAGACTTCTCCAATGTAATAGGCAAGATGAGCATGATCAATATCTATGCATCATCTTGAGGGGGAGTGTTAGATATTATATTGTTAATATAGGATTATTTAGGTAAAAGTGTGAATAAAATAGTTATAGGGACTAAAGTGTAAGAGTGAGTTGTATATGTAAACCGTTTATCAATTAATCAAAGCATTCCCCGTTTTCTAAACTTTATCTACATACAAATGTATTTTGACACATTAATTATGTAAATCAAATTTTATTCGGTCACTCAAAGTAGCTAGTATTTTGATTCACATCACTTATGAAACAGGTTGAATTCCATTCATATCACTTAAGATTTCTTTTAGTATGTTGAAGAAAGGAAAAGAAAAGGTTGAAGAGAGACCATCAAAGAAAAGGTCTAAAATCTGGAATAGTTTAACTGAGGAACAACAGCCTGATGGTAGTAAAAAGGCAAAATGTAACAATTGTGGAGAACTCCTAGGTGGCGATAGCAAGAATGGAACATCTCATCTTTGGCGACATCTCAATAGTGTTGATTGTACTGAGCCCCCAAACAAGGATGCAAGAACTCTCTACTATCTTACTGTTATGGAAACAGAGAGAACCAATTGGGATATGTCCAGCAAACAAACACCAAACCTTCTGGATCCCAAGAGAACAATTTAGAACATAACCATTTGGGATATGTCCAACAAATAAACATAGAAACTTCTGGAAACAGAGAGAACCAATTGGGATATGTCCAACAAATAAACACAGAAACTTCTGGATGCCAAGATAATAATTTGGGAGAGAACCATTTGGGATATGTCCAACAAATAAACACAGAACCTTCTGGAAACAGAGAGAACCAATTGGAGTACGATCCCCAAAAAAACCGAGAGCTTTTTGTGAGAATGGTAATCGATAACAAAAGCATGTTGGAACATGTGGAGAATCCTTTTCTGGAAGAGTTTGCAAGATTCCTTCAGCCATTGTATAGCCATGTAACTCGGAGGGATGTTGAGGAAGACTGCCTCACCTTTTATAAAAATGAGAAAGCCCAGTTGAAAGAGAAAATCACCAAGCTAACTTCTAAAGTCAGCCTTAGTGTGGCTTTTCGTAGTAATCCAAAAGCTCTACATCGAAGACTTTTTTGTGTTGCAGCACATTTTATCGATAATGATTTCAAATTGTTCAAAAGAATAATTGGGTTTGTGGAGGACGATGCTTCATGGTCAATGAAAGAAATTGATTATGAGAGAGTCCTAAATGATTGGGGACTTTGTAATAAAGTTTTTGCATGGTCAAAAGCAGAATATTACTTTAGAGGTGCAGAGAAGTCCAGTCCAACATTGGATGTGAAGTGCATTCTGGAGTGTTTTCGTTCAATAGCTTATGGTATCTACAATGAAATTAAATCAGACGTATATTCTATTATAAGAATGATGGAGGACCTGAATGAATTTCCAGAAAAAATGTGCTATTTCAACGAAATTGCAGCAGAACATAATCTTGCTCCTAAATTTGAATTTGTGCTTACTAACGAAGGAGTACTGAGTTTTGATCTTCTAAAAATGTTAAATATTTTAAATGATGCTTGTACCTATAAAAATGTTCTTTGCGCACTTTATGGCATGAATGTAGGATGGAGCAAAGTGGAGGAAGTTGTTCCCCTTCTAAATCTAATAAATGAAAGGGTTGTGATGCTCTCTTCCCTTGAATTTCCCACATCAAATTTAATTCTACCATTTGTTTTTGAAATTAGTGATGTCCTATCAGAGGCCTCTCCTGTTTTATCTGGTGGTACCAAAGATGCTATTGGTAGGTCGCTAGCAATATTGGATGAGTATTTGGCTAGTTGTAATTATATAGTGCTAATTGCTTCATTGTTGGATCCTCGGTTCAAATTAAGATTCCATAGACGCTGCATTGGGAAGTTCATTGCCAAAGAAGAAGATTTTGATAAATTATTCTGCAGTTTGTACAATAAATATCAATGTGAGAGCGCAGAAATAAACAGATTTGACCGTTTATCTCAAATACCAGAGCTGAAAAAGTATTTGAAAGGTCGGGTGGAAGAGGGCAATGTGAATTTTGATGTGTTGGGTTGGTGGAAGGATAATGAATTACTATACCCGATTCTTTCTAGGATGGCATGTGATATTCTTGCTATTCCCGCTTCTATCTCATTTACTTCAGAAACAGAATATGTGGAAGATATTATGAAAGAGATCTTTCATTCTACAGTGGACACAGAGATGTCCAAGGTCTTGGTTTGCTGCAACAATTGGTTGAGAGCTGGTCGTAGTGCTGGTATGGCATCCATATAAGTACCTTTTTTTTTTTATAGATGTTGACATGATGTTTACTCGATTTACTTGTGATTATATATCTACGAA
This sequence comes from Carex kokanica, assembly GCA_025461125.1. Lineage (NCBI taxonomy): Eukaryota > Viridiplantae > Streptophyta > Magnoliopsida > Poales > Cyperaceae > Carex > Carex kokanica. The sequence goes on from JAJGRX010000950.1 coordinate 400,360, forward strand.
ACTTTCAGACCCAAATTGTAGCTTAAGTTTTTTATAGTAGTGAGTAGTTGTTTATTTGACACCTGCTATAGCCTATTACAGTTCCTGTGGATTATATTGGCTCATGTATTTTCTTCTTCTCTTCTTCTTTTAGGTAGTTCCTTGTAGGGAATTGATAAATAGCACTCTGTTTTTCCCGGATCTTAAAATTTTGAGCTTGTTTACCCATGGCACTTTCTCGAGGTCTTATAAAAAAAATAATCATAAACAACTAATATATACTGGTTGCCTTAAAGAATTTCATATAGTTTAAATAAGGGCCACATTTCATTATACATATTCTTGTGCACTTTGTATACATTGTTTTTACCTGGCACATAACATGAAATAAACCGAGTTCTTTTTAGATAACTTGAAATAAATAGAATTTAACACTAATATATATTTATATATTATTTGTGATTTGAAGCAGGCAATTTTGTGGCTGGCATAGAAAACATTATTGAGAGGAGACACCCTGATCAAGCTTTCTCTGAACACTTGAATAAAAATAACAGTTGCGTATATGATGACATAAAATGCCTAGAGTTGCTTGCTAAGCTGGTAATCTCAAGTGAACTTCCATTCCATTTTGTGAAGAGTACTTGGTTCATAGAATGGGCAAAAAACCTTCAGCCATTGTACACTCCTGTTGACCTGCCTTCTATTAAGACAAAGTGCCTAGGTTTCTATCAAATAGAAAGACAAAGGTTTAAAAATCTCAATAAGAAAGCCTTTGTAAATTCAGCCCACCTAGCAAGAGTTTGCTTTAGTGCCCATCTAGCAGGAGGATTACCCATATATATCTGTGTTACAGCACATTTCATTGATAATGATTTTAATTTGGTCAGAAGAACAATTGGTATAAAGATCATAAACGATGATCTTTATCGGAAGCCTTCGGTGATAACTGCACTAGTACAGAGATGCATAGACAATTGGGAGCTTCCTAAAAAGGTACTTGCATTTACAACTGAAATATTTTCGAATGAGTATTACGAGAAAATTTTAGATGGGTTGACTTATGGTGTTGGTGCAATCAAGTTGCATTGCATTGTCCAGGGAATGTTCAATGGACTATTGAGATTTGTATGGGCTGAACTGCATCAAGTATTTGGATCTATTAGGAAAATGATAGAATTCTTATACGAAGATCCTAACAAAATGCATATTTTTAATCAACTTGCTATTGAACATAAAATTAATTCCCCAAAATCATATCTTCAACTTGATGATCAGAGAAGGTGGGACACTACATTGAACATGTTATCTGATGCACTTGCATACAAAGATGTTTTTTATGCATATAAAGGTTATGATAGGAGTTTCCCTTTATGTGAAAATTGGAATGAAGTGGAAAGTGCTGTCAAAATTCTGAAACCAATTTATGAAGCAGTTACCATTCTCTCTTCCTCTCAATATCCCACGTCAAACTTGTTTTTGAAAATTGTTTTTGAAATCTATGATGCGCTATCGCATGTAGTTTTCAATACAAATAATCAATACAATAAAGGAAAATTCTTAGATTTCTTGATGAGAATTTCATACTATTTGAAAGATTGCAATAATGTATTGCTAATTGCCTCTCTATTGGATCCACGATTCAAGTTGACCTACTTGGAACGTTGCTATATGGAACACATCTCTGATAGAGATGAAATTGAAAAATTTATTGGGAACCTTTTCATTAAGTTCAAAAAAAAACATGATCGGGGAATGTTAGAACTTAAGACATACTTGCAAGAAGGCTGTGTGGATGTTAGAGGTGATGATTTTGATGTTTTGAGATGGTGGAAGGATGAAAAATCAAATTATCCAATTCTTTCAATGATAGCACGTCATATTCTTGCTATCCCTGTTTCTGCACTACCCACCGAGTTGGCTTCTTCCCCAGGATTTTCTGGGGAAGAAAGTCAATTTATTAGGTTCGAAAAACATGCGAATAAATTGGGTCCAAGGACATTGGAAGCTTTGGTGTGCTCTTATAATTGGCTGTCAGATGCAAGCAGTAATGGTAAGCAACCTGTTAATTTTGTGTGATCTTATAATTGTGCTTGTATACTGTTATTTTGTACTGTTTTATTGAAAAATGTACCAGCACAGCTTCTTTTAAAATAAAGAACATTTTCCAGCTTTAGCAAAATTTAAAGTCATTCATTTAGCCTAAATTTGTATTTTCCATTTTCTAATAGATGGTTATTGTAGATAACTATTTTCATCTCTATTCAATTAAATATTTGTTCCAACCCATATGTGAAAAAGCTCTGCTTACCTTTTAGATTTAAAAACTTTATTTGTTTTGTCTAGGCCAGCTGCTACATACCAATAATGGACGTTTGAAAAAAATTGGTCTATAATTGGATTCCTATAATGGAAATATGAATCGTGCAGTGTCCTTGCTTGATCCCAATTATTTGATTATGTAACAGCTCAATATTTTTGTTGATGCAATAACTATTCATCCATTTTAGTTGATTATTGTCCATTTTCTTCTGATGAATTAAAATAAGGGAAATTTACGCAAAAGGGGTCAGCAATTGACTTGGTAGAGAAGCACATTCCACCATCATACAAATGCCCACTACGAGCCTGTGACTTCTGGTCCATAAGTTTTCTTAAGTATGACTGTAGTGGAAGAATGTCGGAAGAAATAGTAGCGATAGGTGGTGCCAGATTGACTGTTGAGAAGATGCAGTGTCTCATCAACCATATTGACGAGGATGGACCTGACAGCTGGATTCTTGACAGCTGGATTCCTGATGATGTATGTTTGGGTTATACACAATGTGTATCC